>CM050164.1:355571738-356171738 GCA_027410445.1 Discoglossus pictus
TCTTTAAAATTATGTAAAATTCATATTTAATTTTTTGTTTGAATAAATGTATGAATCATTGAAAGTATTTGTTCTCATACCTGCATCTAATAAAAGGAAATTAAATATTGAATTGCTTATAATGTCCTATGCATTGTGAAATAGACAATCTATATTTTTTTTAACGATTCGTGATGATTAATTAATTAATTAATATTAATTAACATTGATCATCTAAAAATGTACCTATTTTGTGAGGCATTTTAGCACATTTAATTTTATATTCTGTAAAATAAATAATTAATTAAATAATTAATCATGAACATTAATAATTAAGCATCAACACACCCAAATAAGTGCATTAATAATGAAGTCTGACAACAGAAATATAACTGCAATGTAATAATGAAAATAAGTGCATTAATAATGATGGCTAAAAACAGAAATATAACAGCAATGTAATAATTAAGCAGCAACACTAAAATGTAAGTGCAGTGCAAAATGTACATATCTTTTCAGGCATTTGAAAAAAAAATGTTTTCTTGTTATTACTTATGAATGATCAATGAAGTAATTAATGAACATTAATAGTTGAGCAGCAACCACGAAAAAGGAAAGTCCAGTGTGAAATATAAATATTTTCTGATAAATTTTTTATTAACTTTCTGATTATGGCTAATTAATTATTAATTATGAATGAACATTACTAATTAATGAATGACTAAATATATTATAAAGAGTTATTCAATAATGTAATCATAAAGTAAAGGTAGTAACAATTTTCAAATTTTTTGCATAATGATAAATAATTAATAATTTAATGTCCATAAAAAATTAATGAATCAATTAATAAACATATTTTAAATGGTTAATGATTAATATCTTGATAAAGTACCGGTATTGCAAAATGGAGTAATGTATTTCTTTTTTTTTATTAATATATTTTTTTTAATTAATAATTAATTAATTAATTAATATACTTTACCTATTTTTAATAAATAGCCAGCAATCAATATCCTGAAGAGCTAACAATCTCTTTGGATTTTCCGGCAGCAGAAAATGTCCAGTCAGACTGTCATTACCTGAGGAGAAAGTGTCAGCACTGTGGCAAGTGTGCCCTATATATATAGGCTGCGTGAGCGAGCCAGAACCGTTAAAGCCGGGAAAGCCGCCATTTCAGATGCATAATTGTGTATATTGTCGTAAAATGGCAGCGATATTGTATGTGTTACGCGTGTCGTAAGTATTTAGCATTTTTAGTAACAGTTGGTTTTAGTACCCTGTAAGTGCCTTGTCAAACTGCTACGTGTCTGTTTTTTTTTTGCGCGCTTCATGGTCGTATAGCCTCGTTTTCATTTTTTTCAGCGGCCATTTTTTCCCCTCGCTTAAGCGATTTTCGAGTGTCGAAAATCATCTAAATCGAGTTTAATTCGCTTTCAAGCTCACTCACAGACGTCCTGGCTGTTGACCCATGCTGTGTGTGATGTGCTTGTAAGTTTTGTGGTGTATTTAGTGTGTTTTTACTATTTTTTGGTTTACGCGTCTCGGGCGTTAAGTTCGTATTTTCACAACTCGTATTTTGGTTTTTCAAAGTGTTACAACTCGTATTTGGAGTTGTAATTTTTTTTATAAGTCCCGCAGTAGTCATGTGCTTGCGTGTTTGTAGGCTAAGTCCCGCGTGTTTGAAGTGCTGCGAGTTTTGTGCGGTAGTGTGTGGCGCTGTAGGAGTAAGTGGTGCGAGGTAAAGTTTGTGTGTGGGAGTTTTGTGGGTTGGTTTGAAGGACCGTAGGAGTAAATAGCTGTGAGTTAAGGTTTGTGTGGGAATTTTGTATGTTTTTTTGAGGCTCTGTAGAAAAAGTGCTGTGAGTTAACAATGCGGGATTGTGTTGTTAGTGTTTTGAGGCAGCGTAGGACAAAGTGCTGCGAGTTAAGGATTATGCGGGGTTGTGTTGTTCCAAAGTCATGCGCCGTAGAGCCTCCATCTTCTGCAAATGCGGCTCCTCGCTTCGCGAGAGTCCGCGTTTGAGGACCAAACTGTGTCCCTCGCTTTGAGAGGGATGCAGTTCTTGCTAGCTCGCTTTGACAACAACGTCGTTGTGACAACGATTCATAGTTTGACAACTTTTATATGTGATAGGTTTGGCAATTACATAGAAACTTGCACCTTAACTGTCTGCGTGAAAGATTTGAATGGGAAACCTGTGTATTTATGATCACATATACAGTGGATATAAAAAGTCTACACAACCCTGTTAAAATGTCAGGTTTCTGTGCTGTAAAAAAATTAGACAAAGATAAATAATTTCAGAACTTTTTACACCTTTAATGTGACCTATAATCTGTACAACTCAAGTGAAAAACAAACTGAAATCTTTTAGGTAGAGGGAAGAAAAAATATAAAAATGAATTAATATGGTTGCATAAGTATGCACACCCTTAAACTAATACTTTGTTGAAGCACCTTTTGATTTTATTACAGCACTCAGTCTTTTTGGGTATGAGTCCATCAGCATGGCACATTTTGACTTGGCAATATTTGACCACTCTTCTTTGCAAAAACACTCCAAATCTGTCAGATTGCGAGGGCATCTCCTGTGCACAGCCCTCTTCAGATCACCCCACAGATTTTCAATCAGATTCAGGTCTGGGCTCTGGCTGGGCCATTCCAAAACTTTAATCTTCTTCTGGTGAAGCCATTCCTTTGTTGATTTGGATGTATGTTTTGGGTCGTTGTCATGTTGAAAGATGAAGTTCCTCTTCATGTTCAGCTTTCTAGCAGAAGCCTGAAGGTTTTGTGCCAATATTGACTGGTATTTGGAACTGTTCACAATTCCCTCATCTTAACTAAGGCCCCAGTTCCAGCTGAAGAAAAACAGCCCCAAAGCATGATGCTGCCACCACCATGCTTCACTGTGGGTATGGTGTTCTTTTGGTGATGTGCAGTGTTGTTTTTGCGCCAAACATATCTTTTGGAATTATGGCCAAAAAGTTCAACCTTGGTTTCATCAGACCATAACACCTTTTCCCACATACTTTTGGAGATGTGTTTTTGCAAAATTTAGCCTGGCTTGGATGTTTTTCTTTGTAAGAAAATGCTTTTGCCTTGCCACTCTACCCCATAGCCCAGACATATGAAGAATACAGGAGATTGTTGTCACATGTATCACACAGCAAGTACTTGCCAGATATTCCTGCAGCTAATTTAATGTTGTTGTAGGCCTCTTGGTAGCACCCCAGACCAGTTTTCTTCTTGTCTTTTCATCAATTTTGGAGGGAGCTCCAGTTTTTGGTAATGTCACTGTTGTGCCATATTTTCTCCACTTGATAATGACTGTCTTCACTGTGTTCCATGGTATATCTAATGCCTTGGAAATTTCTTTGTACCCTTCTCCTGACTGATACCTTTTAACAATGAGATCCCTCTGATGCTTTGGAAGCTCTCTGTGGGCCATGGCTTTTGCTGTGGGATGCGACTAAGAAAATTTATGGAAAGACCAACTAGAGCAGCTGAACTTTATTTGGGGTTAATCAGAGGCACTTTAAATGATGGCAGGTGTATGCTGACTCCTATTTAACACAATTTGGAATGTGATTGCTTAATTCTGAACACAGCTACATCCCCAGTTATTAGAGGGTGTGCAGACTTATGCAACCACATTATTTTTATTTTTATTTCCTCCACCTAAAAGATTTCAGTTTGTTTTTCAATTGAGTTGTACAGTTTATAGGTCACAATAAAGGTGGAAAAAGTTCTGAAATGATTTATCTTTGTCTCATTTTTTTACAGCACAGAAACCTGACATTTTAACAGGGGTGTGTAGACTTTTTATATCCACTGTATAGTTGTGAGCAGTGTGGGATTGCCAAAAGTTGTTGTTGGTAAAATTGCGGGCACGCATTTCGAACGAACCACAACTGCAGCCCTCGCTTCGCGCTCATCTTTACGTCCCGTGCAACTTAGCCAGTGATTCCCCGAGACGGTGGAGATAAGTGCCACAGACGCTCATCCCTGTGACCCGCGTGACTTAGGCGCTCATTGCTCTGGTGGAGATGCATGCCACAGTAGCTCATCCCCAGACACGCGGGATTTAGAAAAAAACACACATATATGCCTCAAATTAACTAAAAATATTAAAACTAAAAAAAATAACTAAAAATACTCACACACAGCACAGGGGGAGATCCAGATAGCCTGTGAATGAGGTTGCCCATTAATTTGAGCCATATTTTGCATTTTTGAATGCCTAAGCAAAGATAAAAATGGTGGACAAAAAAAACAAAAACAAGGCCAAAGCACCTAAAATCCACCACCGAACTCGGAAGCCAGTAACACATCCTGCGGCACGTAGCACATAGAAAAAACGTCATTTTCTATGGAGTAGCAACTAACTTACACAAAATGTTGGTTACAACACAAATTGCTCATGAGCCCTGCATTTTAACGGTTTTGACTGGAGCTGGCAGTCTAGAAATACTGGACACTTTCTAGAATTTTCTCAATTTCTTCTCAGGAGATGAACACTGTGACAGTACAACAAACTGAGAGAACAGTGGTTTTATTTTGAAGACAAACTTTTAGGTCACTCTGACTCTTTTTAGAGGACCACTATTTCACATAGGAAACTCTATGTGCCATTTTCAATAACTACAACAATAACAAAAAACAACAACAACAAGAACAGTGATCATATCCCAGAGGCAAGGTTACAAGTCTGCTGGGCTCTGTTTAGAGGAACCACTTGCACAGAGAACTCTATGTGGCATGTTATTAATGCAAAAAAAAATAAGACACATTAAATAATAAATAAAATATTGGAATATCTTGCAAGTGCCCTTTTGACAGGATTGGCCTCACAAAACAGTTATGTTGCATTTTCTTACAATTCAAGTTTAAATGTTGTTACATTAAGTTACTGTTTGTAATGTTAAAATTGTATTTTACAAAGTGTGGAAAGTTGTTTCATTGTATGTACCATATATACTCGAGTATAAGCCGAGTTTTTCAGCCCTTTTTTAAGGCAAAAAAGGCCCCCCTCGGCTTTTAATCGAGTCACTCTCCCCCCCATGTCTCTCTAACCCCCCCGTGTCTCTCTAACCCCCCCGTGTGTCTCTAACGCCCCCGTGTGTCTCTGACCCCCCCGTGTGTCTCTAACCCCCCCCGCGTGTCTCTAACCCCCCCCGCATGTCTCTAACCCCCCCCCCCGCGTGTCTCTAACCCCCCCGCGTGTATCTAACCCCCATGTCTCTTTCCCTCCCCTCCTCAACCGAAACCCCCCTCAACCCCCCTCCTCCACCTAACCCCCCTAAATACCTCCCCCCTCACTTACCTGCTTGTGCTTCGGCCTCCGTTCCTTGACCCGGCGCAGGGGCGCATGTGACGTCACATGCGTGCCGCGTCATTAGCATATACCGGGTGTCAAGGAGCGGAGGCCGGAGCACAAGCAGGTAAGTGAGGGGGGAGGTATTTGGGGGGGTTAGGTGGAGGAGAGGGTTGAGGGGGGTTTAGGTTGAGGAGGGGGGAGGTTGAGGGGGGTTGAGGTTGAGGAGGTGGGTTGGGGTTGAGTGGGGTTGAGGCTGAGGAGGGGGGTTGAGGTTGAGGAGGGAGGTTGAGGATGAGGATGGGGGGGTTGAGGAGGGGGTTGAGGATTGGGGGGTTGAGGAGGAAGGTTGAGGAGGGGGTTGAGGATGGGGGGTTGAGGAGGGAGGTTGAGGATGAGGAGGAGGGGTTGAGGAGGGGGGTTGAGGTTGAGGAGGGGGGTTGAGGTTGAGGAGGGGGGTTAAGGAGAGAGGATGAGGATGGGGTTGAGGATGGGGGGGTTGAGGAGGGATGATGAGGAGGGAGGTTGAGGAGTGGGTTGAGGATGAGGAGGAAGGTTGAGGATGAGGAGGGAGGTTGAGGAGGGGGTTGAGGATTGGGGGGTTGAGGAGGAAGGTTTAGGAGGGGGTTGAGGATGGGGAGTTGAGGAGGGAGGTTGAGGATGAGGAGGAGGGGTTGAGGGGTTGGGGTTGAGGAGGGGGGTTGAGGATGGGGTTAAGGAGAGAGGATGAGGATGGGGTTTAGGAGGGATGATGAGGAGGGAGGTTGAGGAGGGGGTTGAGGATGAGGAGTGGGTTGAGGATGAGGAGGGAGGTTGAGGATGAGGAGGGAGGTTGAGGATGAGGAGGCAGGTTGAGGATGAGGAGGGAGGTTGAGGAGTGGGGTTGAGGAGGGTGATAAGGGAGGGTGGAAAAGACACAGGGAAGGGAGAGGTTGGAAGAGACACAGGGAAGAGAAAGGGGAGAAGAGACACAGGTAAGGGAGAGGGGAGAAGAGACACAGGGAAGGTAGAGGGGAGAAGAGACACGGAGAGAGAGGGGGACACAGAGGGCACAAGAGGGACACAAGGGGCAGCACATTTCCCACCCTCGGCTTATACTCGAGTCACTCATTTTACCCAGTATTTTGTGTTAAAATGGGTGCCTCGGTTTAAACTCGGGAAGGCTTATACTCGAGTATATACGGTATTTAAGAGTTCATGTCAGTAGGAGGATAATAATTTGTTGGAAAATTGAAATGTATAATTCAATAGAGAGTATTGATCTGATCGCCAGTTACTGGGGTCAGAAAGGAATTAATTTTTTTCCCCTTTGACACAATTGACTAAGTTTCACTGTTTTTTTTTCTGTTTGCCTTCCTCTGGATTCAATATTCAAGATCACTGTATTTTCATACAAGTTTAAATGTTATTACATTACGCTAATGTCTGCATTGTTAAAATTGTATTTTACAAGGTTTGGAAAGTTGTTTTATTGTATGTTATTAATGGTTCATGTCAGTAGGAGGATGATAATTTGATGGAAAATGTAAATGTATAATAAAATAGAGAGTAATGATCCAGGGAGTAATCCTATTGCCAGTTAGTGGGGTCAGGAAATCATTATTTTTTCCCCCCTTTGACACAATTGGATACGTTTCCCTGGAGGTTTTTCTTTTTGCCTTCCTCTGGATTTATTACCTATGCGGTTTAACAGTATTTAAACTACAAGTTGCATGTTACAAAAAAAATATTTAATGGTTTATAATACTCATTCATACAGCGTTGACCCATTGTTATATTAGTCCTGCAAAGCTGAAGATTAAAAATGGTAATATTGTTAAAAAAAAAGAATGGTTTACCAGTTGCTGAACTAAAAAATGCATGTTAAAAAGCATTATGTCATGGTTTTCAATACTGATTCATATACAGTTCAAACGATGTTATATTAGTCCTGCATAGCTGATTATTAAAAAATTTTATATTGTTAAAAAAGGATGGTTTACCAGTTCTTGAACTACAAGTTGCATGTTAAAAAAATAAAAACATTTACTACAATTGTTGTCCTTATTCATACATAATAAATTAGACATGGAAAAATAACCACATAGGGTGGCAAACAGCATTCACAGCGTACACATTTTATTTACATAATTTTTCGATGGGAAAGTCGCCAGTACCTACATAAAATAATTTACAGGAATCATGGCTACTTATTTATCTAATCATTATGAAACATTAGATTCTGTTTTGTGAATTATTTAAATTATCTATAATGTCTTGCATAAATTGTATTGTGATATTAGCTTTGATTTCTAAAACTAACATTTTTAAGTAAGGGGATTCACTTGTTCTAAACATGACCTTAGCTAATAAGCAATCACGAGGTTCTAAACACATATACACATAAACAATATAAAATCATGGTAAGTATGTATTATGTAATGTTATGTAAAATTGTTTATGACAAAATAAATTATTTAAAATGTGGCATACTGTTTTAAATAGCTCTCTATATCAGGTATAGGTTCTGTTCCGCAATAACTTTGCAAAATTAAATAATGTCAAGTGAAGGAAGGAACAGAGATTTTGACCTTTACCACAGATGCCATAACAGACAGAAAATTAGAAAAGTGGATTAAACCAAGGTAGTAATTACTTTATGAATGTACCCAGGGGATAGAGATTTAATGAAATACAATCTTTATTCCTTGCTCTAGATATTTTGTAGTCATTAGTTTGTCAGACTTACAACACTTACTATTTTGTTTATAGACTTCCCCACTGCATGAAAATTAACTGTTTCCACAGTCAAGGTTCATTGACATATACTTTTTTCCTTTTTTTAGTTACATACAAAAAAGTGTTCGTCTGACTTTTATACTTAAATAAGATATTGTTCATGATCTGAAAATGCTAAAACATGTATTAATGTAAATGTTCTTTGTGTTTATGACAGTTTTTTTCCTACCAGCAGAGTGCATGTGCTGAATATAGAAATATGGTACTGAAACAAATATTTTATAAGACTATAAATTAATATGTCCCCATAGGAAAATAAAATTTCACAGTTTAATTACCACATTTCTTCAAAGAAGACATAGGGAAATTTATTGAACTAATTATCATAGTAATGGAGAGGGATTTTCTCTTTCTGCTTCTATGAAATCCCACCTAAGTAAAAGCTTATGAGAAATGTAACTCATTCCACTCTATTGGAGTGTTACCAAATATAAGACAATGTCATAAAAATATATTTGAAAATTTTTAAGTTCAAAGTAAAGTTAATGTTTTACTTTTATATTTGTATATTTTATCTTCTAAATGTCATACTTTATATAATGAACATATTTTAATGTATCTACATTTTTAAGAAGAAAAATGTGGGGCCTAATTGTTGGCAAATCCAATTATAATGTTTTCACCACTTGAAATAAATATTTCCTAATGCAAATCCACTTACTGGAAAGAACAGTTATGAGTAGCAATTGTGCTACTAATCAACAGCATGGCATGCTTTACACTATTTACTCAAAAGTATAGCTTAAACATGCTTGTTTATTTTAAATAAGTTTAATAATATTTTCTTTGCAGCTAACAATGTTAAGAATATCCTAGCTTTGTGTTTTCATTTTGTTTTAGAAAACTTCCACCACCACCAACAGTGCATAGTGAAGTAAAGACAATACATTAAGAAGTCTATTAGCCAATTACATTTATCATCTTGAAAATTTGATTTGCTGCACAATTTGAATTTATTCTTCAGCTTTCTCTGTTGTTATCTGCTGTCTATTTCTCGGTCAGTTTATTTAAATACTACAGATACATTTTGCAAATGTATTTTGCCATGACATCCTAGTTTATACACATTCTTAAAATGCCTGTAAAATGACATATAAATGTGCTATGAAAAAGTAGATCAAAACATTTTTTAAATAAATTATATATTATTGTGAGTTATAAATACAATATTCTTTTGTATTACAAAACACTATTCATTGGTTTAAAAATACAATATTCAGTACTAAAATAACTTTTTTTAGCTTTTCAGTTTCCATGCAAGCTGTCTGCCTCCATCCCTCCATCATCTCCATCAAGGGGGATAACTTTTGACTGACAAGGATTTTGACTTTATCAAGGGAAGAGACATTAAGACAACAGGTCTCCAGTGAATTAAGAGCATTGAGAATTTGACCAATGATCATACCGTTCTGAATGCATTTAAAGGACCACACAGGTTTATTTTTATGGGTGGGGGGGGGGAGCATGTGAAAAAAGTACTTGCCTTTTTGAAAATGCTGCTGAATTCATGAGTAATGTTCAATAGCATCTGTTTTTGTTGTTGTGTATGCAAATTACCCTTAGATGATGTTTTCACCTTAAGAGTGATAGTGTGCTCCAGATGTGGACTCTTTGCTCACTTTGCCTTAGGGAGTGCAGCTACTCCTCACTGACAAGGCCCAAAAGAGGGCAAAACGTACATCTGGGGTTTGCTATTTCTCCTGTTCAGGCAGAATTGCCTGGTATTTTGGGGCTGGATCACTCTTCTGATTAGACCAGGCTGATATACTACAAGATATTTCCCCCTGTGAAGGGCACAGGTGAGCTAAACAAGGTTGCTATCTGAATAGATAGCGAGACCTATAGAAAAAAAACTACTTAGTTATTGTTCGTTCTGACATTGAGCACCCTTGGGTGGTATTTATGTTCAATAGAAGTCAGAAGTCAGTGTGTTGCCTCTACCTGAATGTGCACTGAATTACCTCTATACTACATTGTATGTAATGAATATTAATTAGAATCAGGTGTAGACACTTTGAATCAGGCCATGACTAAGTGATTTGTAACTACTTGATTATATTCATAGGTTCTTCAATTGAAGAAAGGCTAGAGATAGCATGAAGGGTAATGAACAATCATGGCTTTACTGTTGTCTGCAATAATCCAAGTACAATTACAAAGAAAATAAATGCTCTGATAATTATTTTAATTATGCTTATGGGATTTTACAAATATGTATAACCATTACCTTATTTAATATTCAATTAAGGCATGGAATGGATTTCATACTTTTATGAATCCTCCCATGATTCCTCTGCCAATGATTATCATTGTTTTATTTGTATTATTATCATCTTGCCTGACACAATCTAATAACACTGACTGTCACAACCCACTTTTTGGGGCCATGGTAGGTATTCCATGACCCTGTCACAAACCCAAGGACACTTGGACTTTTGGGTATAGTCACTGGAGGATGATGGACATTAGCCACCTAGCCAATCAAAGGAGTATTATAATGGGCATAAGGATTTTATCATTAGTTTTGTTGTGTGTTTTCCCCCCAAGTACCGATTGTATGCCCTGGACACTAATGTCACTTTTCTCCAGGTCATTTGAATCTATAGGGCTCTGGGGCTTTTTCCAATTTTGAGGCAATTATTTTGTGTGTATAGTGTGTTTTAGGGTGCAGCTATTGCATTAAGATAATATTCCCCTACTCAGGTTGGACCCCAATCCCTCCACCCAGACACTCTTTCTTCAACAGTTACACTACATAATCAACCCCATGCTGTGCCTAGATCCTGCCTAGAGGTAGCTGATAGCTTGGGCCGTAGACCCCTTGGCACCTAGGCAGGAAAGGAGACAGGCTGGTACCAAGTCTTTGGAGACAGACTTGGCCCAAGTGTGATCATTCATAGATGTCAAACTTGTGTCTACTAAGGGAAGTTGCCAATTGGTGCAGGGCAGGCCTATGTAAATGTATCATTGTTTTATTGTATGGAAGAAATGTATACAACGGAGACCCAAGAAATAAAGATTATGGTCTGTTGGGACACATATGCATGGCGTGTTTCATTTAGAGGGACCACTTTCATTATTTTTACTGGGCTATAATCATGTTGTATCCTGAACCTCTTCTGCTATCCTATGAGAATGGAATTGAAGAACCAGGTTGGATCTGCATCCTGAACTGATGCTGTTATCCTAGAAGAAGGCAATGAACCAGATGATATCTGCATGTAAGATTGGTTTCCCTGGCCTTTTCAAGCCCATTGAAGAGCAGATTATACCGGTTATGCTGATACTGTTTTCCTGTACTGCTGTTGTCCCTGCTGATGATCTCGATATGATAGCAATACTGCACTTAGACCACTATCTAAGTATATCTCTCTGGACTGTAAGCAAAAATGGATTCTTATTTTTCTACCTGTCTTTCCATATAAAAAGAGTGGGGATTCAGACTTCAGATTGCATCAATGCATTCAGCTTTGTCAATTGGTTTATTTCCATATAATATTTATGTAAATTGAGTTTTTCTGTTGTCAGCAAAATAAATATTCAGTTGAAAATACACATTCATCTGATTCATTAGACTCATTCACTAATCTCTATAGTTGCTCATATTTAGTGTTGCAAATACTGTGAAAGTTTTGATTAACTCAGAAACCTGAACAATTGTGCAAAAAATTTGCTGCAAACTTGAATTCATGTAACAGTATTCACAGAGCATCACTGTGACCACAGACAGCTACATCATCTAGGTCCTATTGTGAATTTGTCCCCTGCAGTCCATTGCAATCTTTCTCAACCACTGTGAAGATTTAATTCATCTAACCCCTCTTATGTGGTTTGTATATATTTATATATTTATATATAAACATTGTTACATTTGTGGAATTACTTTCCACAGATGTAGCATTAAGTATTTTCAACTAGGCATCTAACAGATATTTTATAAATGTCAGAATAATAGATGCCCACGAATGCAATGCATTATTGACTGAAATACTAGTCACATGACTGTTATCAGCAAACTAGCCTAATATTTACAGAGCAAATAACTTTTGTGCACACTCGCAATAGCAAACTCGACATTATGAACCAGAGAGTACAAAACTCCATAACCCATAACGCTCTTATGAAGTGGTTCTAAGTTGTTGCTATATGATGTATTGATTTGCAGCTGCTAGATAGGTTTGAAATATGCACTGATTCAATTGTGTTTATGGAAAATTAAAGAGCCAATTGTCATGATTTAATTGTTTAAGGACTCAGATTGTCAGCAATTTAGGAATATGTCCAAGGGAGCATGACATTGTTACATTGGGATTATGTGTTATTGTGTGGTTATATGTTGCCTGTACATGGTTATTATGTAGCCTAGTTATAATATATTATAAGAGGGAAAATGTTATATAGAACATATGTGGAATTGGTAGAAATGCTCTGCATAGAAGTTAGCTGCAGATTATTGCACACTCACACATACAGACCTTGGGTAAAGACAATTGCATGTACTTCAAGTAATCCTAAGCAAACACTTGAGTTTAACATAAAGGTTTGTTCACTAGATATCTGGTGAATTTGATCTCAAGAGCTTTGATAGCCCAAGGTTGCAAGCTAGATGGTCTGACATCACATAAACACAAATTTACACAAGGGTGTGGTATTGGAGAGTATAAATATGTTGTTTTGATCGCTCAATAAAGGTTGAGAGATAGTTTTCACATAAACAAGGTGTGAGACTATTTCTGTGTGCTGTATCCTGACTTGGGGAGTGGTCTTGCCATAGGCCACTAAGTAAGCTGGATCCAGTATTCTCTGCCTTTACCTTTGGGGCCTTGCCCTCTTCAGAAGCCATCTTTTGTGCCACAGAGAACAGGAACTACATGATTCTGCTGGCGTAGGTTTGAACTAGGTTCATATCAAGCCCCTAGAAGAAGCAGATTGTGACACCAATCAAGTATTTTATTTAAAGTATGCTGATTTGAAAAACTAGTCTTATATGGGACATTTTATTTGAAGAAAACAAAAGAATACAATCTTTAAATTATAAATCATCACATGTAGTTAACAGCTAGTTATGTAGTTATATTAAAACCCTGGGTGAAATGAGAGGACAATCTTTCTAAAATTAGTTTTAGATATCTAGAACATTGTTGACTACCATAATTCATACAGCTAACTCTTAAACTGTCTCCATACATGATAACAAGCTAAATTGGTAACACACGTAAGCTAACTAACAGCCCCTAACTTACCATAAGAAAGGGTTAGCTTTTTAAACAGGCTCAGCTGGAGAAACTAACATGGGTTTAGCAACAAGATTTGGGTGCGCCAATCACCATTACAACAATACACTAGGAAATAAAGAATCTGAGAAAATACAATATTATAAAATTCTTGCCCATTATCTTGCATCCCCCAGTTAAATAAACGTTATTATGATTTCAAAAATATGTGACTAATGCAGCTTACATTTATTTCCTCCCAAAACATCACAAAAATCACACTTGTCTTAACTCATATATGTCTATCTCCTTATTCAATGTAAATATGCAGATCTTTTCCCAAATCAGGGTTCAGCACTTCCAGCCCAGACTTAGCATCACCAATGTTAGGAAGCGATTGACTGCTATTGTGAAAATACTCCATTCCAATGAAAGGGATGATAATCTAATCAGCTTTGATGCAGGTGTCACAGTCCCATTTGAAAACTCAACGTTTTTGAACCTAGTTCCATAGTAATTAAAGTACAACAAAGCCCTTTAGTCCATCAAGTTCTGCATTTTTATAACTCACCTGATCCTGGGAATATGTGAATTCAATATTAATTGATCTAGTGGGAAGTAAAAAAACAAACAAAACATTAACATATTGCCAATTGTCTTATAAGGGGAAACAATCCTTCCTAGCCCCAAATACTGGTAGTCAGATTACTAACTTGACCAAGAATTCTTAGTCTCCAGTAAACCAGCATAATCATGTATGCCCTTTTTTTCAAAAATATATTGAATATCTTTATAAAGTTATTTATTGAATCTGCTGTCACAATCTCCTTCGGTAGAGAGTTCCAAAGTCTTACTGTCCTTACTGTGAAGAACATTTTTCTTTTCACAAAATGGTTCCCCTGACAAACTTTTATATTAACCCTGGATATATTTATACAAGGGAGTCATATCTCTTCTTAAGTTCATTTTTAAGAGAAAATACCATATATACTCGAGTATAAGCCGAGTTTTTCAGCCCTTTTTTAAGGCAAAAATGGGCACCCTCGGCTTATACTCGAGTCACTCTACCCTTGTGTGTCTCTAACCCCCCCGTGTGTCTCTGTGTCTCTAACCCCCCCCGTGTGTCTGTGTCTCTAACCCCCCCGTGTGTCTCTGTGTCTCTAACCCCCCTGTGTGTCTCTGTGTCTCTAAGCCCCCCCGTGTGTCTCTCTACCCCCGTGTCTCTTTCCTTCCCCCCTCCTCAGCAAAAACCCCCCTTCTCCACCTAAACCCCCCTAAATACCTCCTCACATGCGCGCCGGAGCCGGGTCAAGGAGCGGAGGCCAGAGCAAAAGCAGGTAAGTGAGGGGAGAGGGGGGGGGTATTTAGGGGGGTTTAGGTGAGGAGGGGGGTTGAAGGGGGTTTGGGTTGAGGGAGGATTGAGCATTGGGGTTGGGGTTGAGGTTGAGGAGGGAGGTTGAGGATGAGGATGGGGGGGTTGAGGAGGAAGGTTAAGGACGGGGGGTTGGGGTTGAGGGGGGTTTGAGGAGGATTGAGGATGAGGATGAGGGTGTTGAGGATGGGGGGGTTGAGGAGGGAGGTTGAGGTTGAAGAGGGGGTGGAGGAGAGAGGATGAGGATGGAGGGGTTGAGGAGGGGGATTTAGGAGAGAGGATGAGGATGGGGGGGATTGAGGAGAGAGGATGAGGATGGGGGTTGAGGAGGGGGATTGAGGATGGGGGGTTGAGGATGGGGGTAGAGAAGGGGTTGAGGATGAGGAGGGAGGTTGAGGATGAGGAGGGAGGTTGAGGATGAGGAAGTGGGGTTGAGTATGAGGAAGTGGGGTTGAGGAAGTGGGGTTGAGAATGAGGATGGGGGTTGAGAATGAGGAGGGGGGTTGAGAATGAGGAGGGGGGTTGAGTAGGGTGAAAAGGGAGGAGGGAAGAGACACAAAAAAGGGAGAGGGGAGAAGAGACACGGGAGAGAGAGGGGGGACACAGAGGGCACAAGAGGGACACAGGGGCAGCACATTTCCCACCCTCGGCTTATATTTGAGTCACTCATTTTACCCAGTATTTTGTGGTAAAATGGGTGACTTGGCTTATACTCGAGTATTTACGGTAAGTTTAATTTGGCTAATCTTTCTGTACAACTGAATCCCCTGAGTCCCTCCATTCTCATTATTAACTTTGTTGTTGTGCCCAAAGTTTTACTCCATATACCAAATGAAGGCCTACAATGTAAATATAGTGGCAGAATTATATACTGTATGCTTCCCTTGCTTCAATAACCATCTTAATGCATGATAATATTTTACTTGCGTTGTCCAGAAACATTCCTAAATATCTTCCTGTCTCCAAAACACCTAGATTTGTTCCATTAAGATTATAAATTGCATGCTTACTTTTACTTCCCAAATGCACAAATGCATTCATGTATTTGTGTTAAATGAGAAGAAAGGGTGGGGGTAGAAAAGCGCCAAAGATACTATATGGTGTAGTATGTTAATAACAGTTTATTTAAAATATAAAACAACATAAATTGCACTCACATTTAGTACAAAAAATTCCCAAGTGGAAAACAGATGTCTTTCATACCCGGATCTCCAATATCAGTCCGTTGTCTTCCGCAATGGAATGCTATGTTATTAATCGCACTCCCAATGTAGATTCCTTTCGGTATATTAATACAGGGCTTATATTATGATCCACTTCAGTCTCATGCAGGTCGGGTGTATGATAGAATATGGGACAGGGCTTTTTGATCCCGCCCTTATCACACCACACTCAAACCAGCACTAATGAGATATATGGGCCACAAATAAAGAGTCCCTGTTATAAATATTAAAACCTGCAGCGTATCCACAGTGACAGGGAAACAATACAGCTAAAAGTAACAAACCTGCTTCAAATCCAGACGCGTTTTGACTTTACAGTCTTTCTCAATGGCATATACAAATAAGTGACCATCCTCTAACAACTCACCCTCTATTTATATGGTGGTCCACTATCTCTATGGTCCAAAATGGTGCCAAAAAAAAAATAGTGGAAAAACCAACAAGAAATCAAAAAACAAAATGAGGGGAAACACTAATGTTCGCTTCCTCACCCAATACAATGTGGCGTCCAAAAAAGTGGAGAAGAGCATTTTGAAGTATTGGCCTATACTACAAAGTGATGAGTATTTAAAAGAGGTACTTCCTGAACATCCAGTGGTGACGTTTAAACGGAAAAAGAACTTGAAGAATATATTGGCTCCTAGCGAATTAAAAAAGAATGTGAATAAGCTGAAGCAAAATACAGAATGTCTGACCACATGTAGAGGAACTTTTTAACTGTGGAGTGAAAAATTGTGTTTGTTGTAAAAATTTGAAAAAGAAGGATAGAGACAAAATCTGGTCCACGAGTAAAAATAAATTTTTTAACATTAGAGATTGCACCAATTGCTGATCCAATTTTGTTGTATACGCTATTACTTGTAAATGCAGCAAACAGTATATAGGTAGGACAAAAAGGGCTCTGAAGACGCGCTTTAATGAACATCTCTATAATGTGAGACGTGAATATGTGAATAATGGGTTCTCTAAACATGTGGTAGAGGAACACAATAAAAATATAGAGGGCATTACCATTCAAGCGATTGAAAGGGTTTGTGAAAATCACAGAGGTGGGGACAGAGTCCTACAATTAAGAAAGGCTGAAACCCACTGGATCCACAAATTGGGTACGTTGGGCCCAGATGGCCTAAATGTGGATATTGATTTGGCAGCTTTTTATTGAAATATAATCTCTTTTTATTATAACAATAATATCTTTTCTTTTATACTACCCCTCATCATTCCAAGTGATATAGACTCTGAAATAAGTAGTAGTCATTACTAGGGACCTTCTTAGCATTTTCTATCTTTATGACGTATCCATATTTTCATACCGCATTGGATCATATTTTATTGGTGTAATATTTAGTAATCACCAGCCATTCAGAAAGAATATATTTTACATATTATATTGCATTATCATTAATAATGATCAGATATTCATTTTTGGAACTTATAACACCAGGATGTGGTTTTATATATATTATTTTATTGATTTTGTGGGCAACCAAACGATTAGGGTGATCTGGTGCTTATAGACGCCATTTTAGGTGTGGGCAAAGATAATAAAATTGGTTTGTGGTGCCATTTTGGACCAAAGGAGATATTGGACACCATTTTGGTTGTGGGCAAACAAACGGTTAGGGTGATCTGGTGCTTATAGACGCCATTTTAGGTGTGGGCAAACATAAGAAAATTTGTTTGTGGTGCCATTTTGGACCAAAGGAGATATTGGACACCATTTTGGTTGTGGGCAAACAAACGATTAGGGTGATCTGGTGCTTATAGACGCCATTTTAGGTGTGGGCAAACATAAGAAAATTGGTTTGTGGTGCCATTTTGGACCAAAGGAGATATTGGACACCATTTTGGTTGTGGGCAACCAAACGATTAGGGTGATCTGGTGCTTATAAACGCCATTTTAGATGTGGGTAAACATTTTGGGCCATAGAGATAGTTCTTTTTCCGTTTAAACGTCACCACTGGATGTTCAGGAAGTACCTCTTTTAAATACTCATCACTTTGTAGTATAGGCCAATACTTCAAAATGCTCTTCTCCACTTTTTTGGACGCCACATTGTATTGGGTGAGGAAGCGAACATTAGTGTTTCCCCTCATTTTGTTTTTTGATTTCTTGTTGGTTTTTCCACTATTTTTTTTTTGGCACCATTTTGGGCCATAGAGATAGTGGACCACCATATAAATAGAGGGTGAGTTAGAGGATGATCACTTATTTGTATATGCCATTGAGAAAGACTGTAAAGTCAAAACGCGTCTGGCTTTGAAGTAGGTTTGTTACTTTTAGCTGTATTGTGTCCCTGTCACTGTGGATATGCTGCAGATTTTAATATTTATAACAGGGACTCTTTATTTGTGGCCCATATATCTCATTAGTGCTGGTTTGAGTGTGGTGTGGTAAGGGGGGGGGGGTCAAAAAGCCCTGTCCCATATTCTATCATACACCCGACCTGCATGAGATTGAAGTGGATCATAATATAAGCCCTGTATTAATATACCGAAAGGAATCTACATTGGGAGTGCGATTAATAACATAGCATTCCATTGCGGAAGACAACGGACTGATATTGGAGATCCGGGTATGAAAGACATCTGTTTTTCACTTGGGTATTTTTTGTACTAAATGTGAGTGCAATTTATGTTGTTTTATATTTTAAATAAACTGTTATTAACATACTACACCATATAGTATCTTTGGCGCTTCTCTACCCCCACCCTTTCTTCTCGTTTTTTACCAAGAGTTGTCTATGTGAACGACAATTTTGAAGAAGAAGCAGCCTAGGATTGAAATTGAAGTGGACATTCCATGGACATGAATGCATTTTAGTGCCCTATTTTCTTTTAATATAAGTTTATATACTTTTTTAAGAAAGACATTTATACACCAAATATATTTTATTTCTGGTTATTTCTATATATTTTGAGATACTTTTTTAGCGCTGTATATATATTTGTTTTTATATTATTTTATTATGTATTTGTGTTAACTCTTATCTGCCAGTGAAAGAACATAGTTTTCTGATTATATTACTTTGCACAATTTAGTCTCATTAGTAAATGTAAAAACATTACTTTCCAGTCTTTTTTCTAATTCATTAATAAATATTTTAACAAGGAGAGGTCTAAGCATAGAAACCTGAAGAACCCCACTCATCACATTAGTCAAGGCTGAGTATGTTCCATTTACAACCCTTTGATTCCTGTCTTTTAGCCAGTTATCAATCCATGTGCATAAATGTACTGCAATTCCTGTATCCTTTACTTTATAAAATAGCCTCCCATGTTGCACTGAATCAACAGCCTTTTCAAAATCCCAAAAGAATATATCTAAGTTGCCTTGGTCCTACCTCATCATAACAATAATGAGATTTATTTGACTTCACCTATGCCTCAAAAATCTATGTTGAATCCTACTTATTATCTTGTTCACGTGAATATAATGGAATATTATCCATTAGCAACAATTCTAAGAGCTAACTCACTATATAGGTGGGGCTTATAGTTTCATAGTTACATAGTTACAAAGTAATTGAAGTTGAATAAAGATGTTCCATCAAGTTCAACCTTTTTAGATCTCTGCTGTCTAATTATTAATTTATCCAGAGGAAGGCAAACAGAAAACAACTTTGTTTTATTAATTCAATCTCAAACAAAACAATGTTCCCCTATTTCAATATTTTATATTATAGCAATATTATTTGTGATGACAAAATCCAAGATAGACTCATTTCTAGGAGGTTCTTGTATAACCTGTGTCCAATAATGATCCCTGAGTGCACTCACGAATCTGCTTCCCTTAGCTGAACTACTGGTCTCATTCATCCAGTTAATTCCAGGATAGTTAAAACTTCCCATTATTAGAACTTAAACCATGCTTAGCTACATTTTTAATCTGTAGCAATAATTGCAATTCCTCACCTTCAAATATATTTGGGGATTGTTAGGATACTCCTACCAATATTCTTTTAGGATTTGTACCTTCACTATGTAACTCAACCTACAAGAATTCAACACTATCCCTAGTTCCAGCATAAATATCTTCTCTGTCTATAGGCTTAAAATCAGGCTTAAAATACAGACAAATCCCTCCTCCTCTTTTACCATTTCCCCTGTCTTTCCTAAATACGTATAACCATCCAAATTAACATTCCAGTCATAAGAATCATCCCACCATGTTTCAGTACTGCCTATCAAATCCCATTTTTCATGTACCGCTAATAAATATAGCTTGCCCATTATCCCTGATACCTTATGTTGCTATGACTCTTTGAAGTGCTTGCCACTGTATTTGAGTTACTTATCAATACCTCCCTATTGTTTACCATAACCCTCTCTCCTTCTACTTCCCAATGGGTAATTAATTCATCCCTTTCCCCCTCTAAATTTTCTACCCCATTACTTTCATTTGGTCTCTCAACCCCCACCTACTAGTTTAAAAACTCCCCCAGATTTTCTACCATCCGTCACCTTGCACACCAGCTCCCTCTTTATTAAGGTGCAATCCATCACTGCTGTAGAGATTGTACTCAAGTGAGAAAATCATTCTTTAGGACCCTTCATCTTCCACTTACTTTGTCATTAGTACCAATATGCACCAAGAATGCCAGTTCATTTCTAGCCCCTCTCAATAATGTATCAATTAGATCCACAACATGCCAAACATGAGCACCCGGGAGACAGCAAACTGTTCGCTTGCTTGGATCTGGGTGACAAATTACCCTGTCTGCCTTCCTAATAATAGAGTCCTCTACCACCAAAACCTGTCTATTGCTCTCCCTATTCTGCCCTCCCTCTCTATTCTCCAGGCTGTTACAGGGAACAGCTCTATCTGGCATTGCCATTCCTGAATGGACATCCCCAACAGTTTCACTCAATCTGGCAAATCTGTTGGTGTTTGCCAACTCAGAACTGACCTACCTCATCCTCCTGTTTCCACTGCTTCCCCTTGTAACTGTAACCCAGCTATCTCCCTTGACATCCTCACTCGTCCCAGTTACACCCTCCATTCTAGGCCCAGCTAAACTGTGCTCAGTGAGCACCAACTCCCTTTCCAGTGGAGCAATATCACTAAATAACAATTCTGCTCTCCAGTTCTCCAATTTGAGCTTCCAGGGAGGCAACATGATCATACCTGCCACAGAGGTATGGACCATGAATCAGCTGTTCCAGCAGTGCATACATGTGGCAGGATGTGAGGTTGCCACTGGACTGACTCATAATTACCAGTTACAAAAATATGGTGAGGAAAAAAAAGCAATATATTTGTATAAATGTTTTGCTAGAACATAACGTAATTTTTTTCTTTCCTTTTTAACTTCCTCCTTTTATTTAAACTCCCACACTTGCAAAATAATTGCACTTTCACTAGAACTGTTCACAATCTCTCAAGTTCACTCCTTCTCCTGTTAAAATAGATTCTAACTACTTATCTGGACAATGATTACAGACCACAGGAGAGAAAACATCCTTTAGTTTCTAGCACAGACATGGTGGTGGTATTGGCATATGATCTATCGCCCTCCTGGACAAGCCTCTCAATGCCTTGATCACTTTGCCTCCTGGCTCCCTCACTTTCTCTCCTCCAATGTTCCTTCACTCATTCTTGTCGACTTCAACATTGCCATTGACACTCCCATCTCCCCTACTGCTGCTAAACTACTTACACTAACTTCTTCCCTCGGCCACTCACAATTGACAGATTCCCCAACTCACCACGATGGACACTACCTAGACCTTATTTTCACACATCTCTGCACAACCTCTAACCTCACCATCTATCAACTCCCTCTATCTAACCACCACCTTTTATCCTGCAGCCTCATTACATGTTTGATTCACTGCCCTTCTATCCTGCTCGCCATTACCACAGAAACCTGCAATCACTTGACCCACAACACCTTTCCACTGTGTTACAAACCCTTCTCAGTCCCCTTATTGATCTCACTTGGCCTGACACCGCCAGCTCACAGTACAACATGACTCTTACTTCCACCCTTGACACCCTTGCCCCCATAACCATATGCAGATGCCCTCGCTCTCATCCACATGGCAAACTACACAAACACGATACATCCAGGTGCTCCAACACTGTTGAACAAGTATGGAGGAAATCACACACTTCAGCAGATTTCATCCACTACAAATGTATGTTGCGCTCTTACTTCTCTGCCCTAAATCTTGCCAAACAGCACTACAATACATCTTTAATATCTACACTGTCCTTTGACCCCAAATGTTTGTTTGCTACTTTCAACACTCTCCTCTGCCCACCCCCACCTCCCGTCTCTTCCTATCTCAGCTGAAGACTTTGCCAGCCATTTTAAGCATAAAATTGAAAACATTTGTAATAAACTCTCCTCTTAACATGGATCACACACTCCCTCCTCCCAACTAACTGATAACACCGAGCCTTCCCTAATCACCCAGCCATTATGCATTCATTTGACCTTGTAACAGAGGATTAATTATCCAGTCTACTGTTGCAGTACCCAAGCCATTTTTACCTCCCTTGTGTATACAGAAGAAAATTAATATTTTAGCTCATCTTTCTTTTCCTGGTCACTATTTATCAGTCATCCTGTTTCACATTCTCATGTACTGTTAATAATTGTAGCTCTCCCATTTTCCTTGGTAAGCTTCTTGCATTAGCAAGCATGTACTTTAGGTCACTACATCTCTGCAGGTTTTACATATTTTCTACTTATCATGACCTCCCTATTGGCTATACAAACCATTCCCCTTCTCCTACCCCATAAGCAGTTAATTCATCCTTTACCCTCTATACACTTTCTATCCTATTACTTCTATAAAGTCCCTCCGAATACCTACTATCCTTAAAACTCCCCCAGTCTTTCTATCATCTTTGTCCCCAGCACATAAACTTCCTCTGCGTTAAGGTGCAACCCATAACTGATATATAGATTGTATCCAACAGAGAAGATAAGCCCTAAAATTGTAAAAGCTTTATTTCTGCACCAACATTTTAGACACATATTAACCTTCCTAAATTCCTTCTGCCTCCCTGGACTTGCATATGGCACTGGTAATATCTTGGAAAATGTTACCTTAGAGGGTCCTTGGCCATAAATTCCTCCATTATATAAAACTTAAATTTAATCCATTGTCCAACAAGTCACAAATATATAAAAACACACATAATATTGATGATGATTGGAATATTCTGTATTACATGTACTTCTTTATAAGCCAAATTAAGATCGATATAATGACTTATTAGGTTACACGATCAATAATATTAGGGCCTGTTTTCTTATGATACATGAAATATTAGAGTTCAATGACTTTTATGATTGAAGGAATTAACCTTTCAAATGAATGTATATAGATATTGACAAATTATTTATCAAATTATAGCTAGATAATTAATATACAGATATACTGTAGGTGTCGACTTTTGAGCAATCATGCTAGGTATAGTATATCTAGGAATTTGGATGAGATTGACTTAAGTTGTGGAACTGCAAGTCAGCTTTGTTTCCCTTTATATATTGAACCAAATTAATTAGGCATTACTTGCCTTTCATATATACTTTGCTAAATTAGATTACTTTATAGTCACACACTATACTTTCTATACCAGATGGTTTTGTGATGAAGGATTTGAATACTCTGTATTGCATGTATTACTTTATAAGTCAAATTAAGATTGATGTATTGACTTATCAGGTTAAAATCTCTCCTAAATATTACTCCTACAAGATATAAATCTGTTTTCCTATGATAAATGAAACATTAGATTTCAATAACTTCATGACAAATTTAATTAACCATTCACATGAATGTAACATCAGATATTGAAAAACTGACTAACAAATTATCGTAGAATAATTCATTTACAGATATATGTGTCAATTTTTGCGCAATCATGCTAGTTATAGTATATATAGGACTTTGAATGAGACAGACTTAAGTTTTGGAATTGCAAGTCAACTATGTTGCCTTTTATATATTGAACTAAATGGATTGGACATTATTTGCCTTTAATCTATGTTGTTAAATTAGATTATTTTATAGAGGCAGTAAGATGATAATGTAACTTCTACCTGCTCTTTTGATAGTGATATTGTTTGCCCGTATAGCTTGGAAGTGCAATGGTTAAGCTGTATGAGTGGATTTAGGGAAGGTACTCCTACAAGCTATAAATCCCTCCTCTTCGGCTGCCGGGGTCAGCCACTGTAGAAGTGAAATAGAAAAGCGCGTTGGGCTGACGAGCATGCGTCACTTGTTTATGACATCACACGTGAGTCTCTATTTGGGAAGTAGGACGCAAGTGATCGCAGCAAGTATAGAAACGCCATACATGTACGATTAGTCATATCATCCTGTGATTATGCTACTTTGGCATTACTTATGAGGTCTGATTATTGAATTTATATTTGCAGAAGTAGAAATGCATTTATATCTAAGTATTGTTTTAATTTTATGTAGCTATATGTACTGAAATGGCTAATATATATATATATATATATATATATATATATATATATACATATATATATATATACATAGTTTTAGGGATAGAGTATACTAGAGTTACATCTATTGGCACAATTATCACAGACACATTCCAGTAACTTTACTTTCAACACTCTCCTTTATACAATGTTTTTCAGCATAGGTTGTGATTAACATTTAGTAAAGAGTATTAAATGTGAACTGTCACTGTATTTCTGATTAAGGTGTGTGATTTGTTTGTAATATAGATTTATTTTATAGAACATTTTGACATCTTCTATTAGATGTAATTGATTACCTCACTCTTTAAATAAGTTATATTCAGTGATTATTAGATTTAGTTGATAGAATCTTTATATTTAATTAATTCACATTTAGGCAATAGGTAATTATATATTTATTTAAAGATTTTATTTTTATAAACTCATAGTGCGCTCTATGATAGTTTAGTTGTTGGCTAGGAATTCCTTAGTTAGATTTTAGGTATGCCGATGGGGCAACCTTCCAGGTAGGAGGCCCCCACAAGGTCCTAGCCAGCGTATATCTATGGCTCTTCATTTCACTGTTGGAGTTAAGGATATATTATGCTTTTGATATTGGATTGGTTCTCATTGTTTCTCAGACACAGTGACATTTACTCATACTGGCAGACAGGATGACTCCCCTACTCTAGACTTTTTGGTGCTTGGATAGCTACATTTTTTAAGATTTCAATCATTGATATTTAGTTTTTAGATATTTGTGTCTTCTTAGACATTTATTAAAAGTTAAGTTTTATATGCTGGAGTAATGTGTGGCTATTATGAAAATGGAACCAAAGTTTCTGGTGTTCTTTCTTTCTTCCTTGTATATACAGTATAGAGGCATAAAATCCCTTTTAGGACACTCCATCTTTTGCTAAATTGTGTTCTTGATATATGTATCAAGATCTCTGGGTTATATCCAGCCCCCCAAAACATGTATCAAACCAATCAACAAAATGGCAATCCTGAGAAACCAGGAGACAGCAAACTGTTCAGTTACCAGTCACAATATTTAAAGCTTCATGTTATCTGTTAAATAGCACTTTGGAAGTTGCCAACCTTTTGGAAGACTAATCTCCATAAAATTGGGTTAGTGGACGGTAACAATGCTGATTTAGATAGGGAATACAGTATATTGGAAGCAGCTCTTTATGAATAGGGACACATATAAAAATGCATCCTTAATTCAGTGCCTGATAGATCAATAAAATCATTCTATTTAGTATATCTTTGCAAGCTGAAGAGGAGAGCTGCCTTGAGAAATCGGTGATTGGCAACAGGAAAACGTGCGTTTATGGGACTACCAACTAAGCACTGTGACCAGACTCTAGCAGTGAAGGTATTTGAGATTTTACATGGCCAAGTAAAGACAGCCATTTTTTCACCTTGAAGCACAGTAGTATTTCATTTACTGTGGTAGTATTCCATTAACTGTGTACTCTTGGCATTGGCAATTGATGTCTTTGCACACGTGCCAGTTTTTTTAAACCTCAGCTAATTTTTTGTATGCTTTACTGTAGGGGTTGTTGTCCATAATGTTATCAAGCTGTTCAAAGACTATGGGTAAACATTGTTTATTTTCAGGAAGCATCATTCATTGTTCAACAGCGTCCATTGTATCAAGTACATATAACTGTGCACATTTCCTTTGTTCTCCTGATTCCGGGTGTAAATGTGAAGTCCGGTGGTATATTTGTCCTTGGACTTTAAAACAGTAAGGACCATGTCCTGGGACATTTCCGGCTAATGTTTCAGACATTGAAGCAAATGAAATTTAAATGGTATAAGACCAAATGTTTTTCTTAAAATTGGTGTAATTTGGAAATGTAGGATCACCAATGATACTTTTTAAGTATTCTGGAAATGTGTGTCTTTCTGGAATTCTTACCTTTCCTTTCTGACAGCAACTAATAAACTCTACATCAGTTGATCTTTTTTTCAGAAAATGATAGGCCCCATAAAACTGACAAACCACATTCATTAATCCACAATAATGAGTGTCTACTGTTAGTGCTCTAAATAAAGGACTATCATGACCTTCCTCAATATAGATCTCAGTACAACTTTCTATATCTACATTGGTTTCATCTCTATCAACATTGGTGTTAGGAGGCAAAATAGGGTCATTAGATAATGTTTTACAGACAGTTTTTTGTTTACTTTTTCTTTTCTTTGAATCTCCAGCAGACTCATTGTGTGATTTTTTAGCCATTCTTCTTTTATTTAGAAGTCTCTGTCGATCATCTCTTAAACGTTGTGAAGCCTCAGGGGTCTGTGCATCTCTCCATCTCTGCTTCCTTCCCCTTGCCATTCTTCTTTTATATTCTTTCTTTTCTTCTGCATTGTCTGCCATTGTAATCTGTTATTGGAAATAGAGCTGTAAGAATTTCATTTGTTTTATTATACATATTTTTTAACCTGTCATATATTTCTAAAAAATGTAATGGTAATCTGTCTCTGCCTGTCTCTCTTGGTGTCTGTGTTTCTGGGTGTCTGTGTCTCTAGGTGTGTATATTTGTGTGTGTGTGTGTGTATCTCTGTGTATGTGTGTATCTCTGTGTATGTGTGTATCTCTGTGTATGTGTGTATCTCTGTGTTTGTGTATCTGTGTGTGGTGTATCTCTGTGCATGTCTGTGTGTATGTGTGTGTGTATCTTTGTGTGTGTGTGTCTGTGTGTCTCTGAGTGTGTGTCTGTCTGTGTGTGTGTGTGTCTCTGAGTATGTGTGTGTCTCTGAGTATGTGTGTGTCTGTGTATGTTTGTCTGTGTGTGTGTGTGTCTGTCTGTGTGTGTGTGTGTGTCTGTCTCTGTCTGTCTCTCTCTGTCTGTCTGTCTCTGTCTGTCTCTTTCTGTTTCTCTCCTGGTGTCTCTCTGTCTCTGTGTGTGTCTCTGTCTCTGTGTGTGTCTCTGTCTCTCTGTGTGTCTCTGTCTCTCTGTGTGTATGTCTATCTATCGGGGTGTCTCTCTCTCTCTCTCTCTCTCTGTGTGTGTCTCTCTCTCTATCATGAATGCAAAACCATAAACAGGTAATTATGTGTTCCTAAAGAAGGGCTATGCAAAAGAGCTATTAGCAAACTATAGATTGACCTGAAAAAACATCTGAAGTGTAATTCTCATTCATGTAAAGATAAATGTGTTTTCATATATGTATTTTTTAATGAATGACATGTGAATAATGTTGATGAAAAAACAGTTAGAGACTTATTCAATTGCGATTTAACTAATTGAATAGTGCTCTATATAACCACAGAACATATTTTGGTTATGTAAGTTTGTAGTTAGTTATCTTCTATCCAAAAGCAAGGTCTTCAGTAAGTAAGAAGTTGTGTTCCAAAATATGCTATATGGTTATACAGAGCTCTATTTAATATGGCAACTTGTAATTTAATAAGGGTGTTAATCCTGTTTTTTTTATAAATAATGTAATGTAATGTAAAGATACCCGTCAATTAGATGTGATATAAACTGAAATACTGCAGACGTCACTCTGTGTGTTCAGGGAGTGGCAGAGATGATGAATCTGTCAAATTACATATAAAGATTTTTTAAATATGCATTTTAATTGGCATACATAACAAACATAAATCCTAATCATAAATATATGTTAAAAGCATTTTAAAATGTTAAACATTTACCTAATATAATACATGAAATTAAATATTTAACTGCTTCTAAGGTCCTATCCCTGTTAGACAATGAGCAGTAACATAATGATGAATTAATGAATGAAAGAATACCCATGAATAAAAGAATGTAAAAGTGTTATGACTGCAAAATCTAAACAGGTAAACATGTTTTCATAAAAAAGGACAAACGGAAATAGCTATGAGCAAAGTATAGATTGGCGTGAAAGGCTTTTTTTTTGGTACTACATAATTTAATGATTAATTATGCATCATATCTTCATTTAATCAATAAACCAAGATATGATGTTAAAGTGTAATTATTTCAAACATCAATAAGCTAAGTATATATGTATCACTTTATTTATTTTTTTCTTGTAATTATTGATTAATTTTTCAAATAAATGACTTAAATTAATTAAGCAATATCTATCATCCATGGGCTCAAAAAAATACTTAATCCTATATTTGTAAAGAATGTCATCATGAAATCATATACTGTACCTGTGAAGTAGATGTTCTATAATGTAAAATTCTGCAGAGGCGACTCCTGTGTTCAGGCAGGTGGAGACTTGAGAAATCTGTCAAAAGATGTAAAAATCATATTTAATTTTTTTTTTTGAATGAATTTATTAAATAACATTGCTCAACGCAAATCAATACTTAAAGCTATATTAGTAAAGAATTTCATCACAAAATCATATACCTGTGAATTTGACGTTCTGTAATGTTAATTCCTGCAGAGGCGGCTCCAGTGTTCAGGCAGGTGGAGACGTGAGAAATCTGTCAAAAGATGTAAAAATCATATTTAATTTTTTTTTTTGAATGAATTTATTAAATAACATTGCTCAACGCAAATCAATACTTAAAGCTATATTAGTAAAGAATTTCATCACAAAATCATATACCTGTGAATTTGACGTTCTGTAATGTTAATTCCTGCAGAGGCGGCTCCAGTGTTCAGGCAGGTGGAGACGTGAGAAATCTGTCAAAAGATGTAAAAATCATATTTAATTTTTTGTTTGAATGAATTTATGAATCATTGAAAGTTCTTGTTGTCCTTGTCATACATGCATCTAAAAATTATATATCTGTGAAGATATACCAGATGATCAAACTGTGAAATAAAATAAAAAGCATTGTTAATGTTTGTATGATGTTTAATTGGCATAGCTGCAAAATATAAGTAAATGCACTCTAAAATGTAAGAAAGTGATGTAAATATTTAAGAGGTTTGAGGATCCTATTCCTTTGAGACCATGAGCAGCAACAGATAAATATGATTACAGTGTAAAATCTACCTATTTTGTGATGCATTTTATCACATTTAACTTTGAAATCATTAAAATAAATCACTAATTAAATAATTAATCATGAACATTAATAATTAAACATCAACACACGAAAACAATTGCATTAATAATGAAGGCTGAAAACATAAATATAACAGCAATGTAATAATTAAGCAGCAACACTGAAATGTAAGTGCAGAGCAAAATGTACATATGTTTTGATGCATTTTCCCCAAAAAATGTATTCTATGAATGATCAGTGAAGTAATTAATAAACATTAATAGTTGAGCAGAAACCATGAAATGTAAGTCCACTGTGAAATATACATCTTTTTTTAATATTTTTTTTACTAAATTTGTTATTATGACTGATTAATAATTAATTAATGAACATTATTAATCTTAATGATTAATAAAGTTATAAATGAACATTAATAGTTGAGCATCAACCCCAAAATGTAAGTCCAGTGATAAATATACATATTTTATGATCTTTTTTTATTAACTTTCTTATTATTAATAATAAATTATTATTTAATTAATGAACATTAGTAATTAATCAATTACTAAATATATTATAAAGAGTTAATCAATAATGTATTTTTACGACTCGTAGTTTGTTTTTTCTAAGTGTTATGACTCGTATTTGGAGTTGTAATTGTTTTTTTTTCTAAGTCCCACGGTCGTCATGTTTGATCGGCTAAGTGCTGCGAGTTTTGTCCGGTGGTGTGTGGAGCCGTAGGAGTAAGTGCTGCGACTTAAGGTTTGTGTGTGGGAGTTTTGTGGATTTGTTTGAAGCGCCGTAGGAGTAAATAGCTGTGAGTTAAGGTGTTTTTGGGAGTTTTGTATGGTGTTTTAAGACTCCGTAGGGAAAGAGCTGCGAGTTAACAATGCGGGGTTATGTTGTTAGTGTTTTGAGGCAGCGTAGGACAAAGTGCTGCAAGTTAAGAATTATGTGGGATTGTGTTGTTCCAAAGTCATGCGCCTTAAAGCCTCCACCTTCCGCAAATGCGGACCCTCCACAAATTAGTGGTTGAGAGGCCAGAAAGTGTAACTTTGGACACGGACAAAGTTACAAACTTAGTAGATTTGTGCCAAAATCCAGTGAAAGGCAGAAAAGACTTACCTGAAACCATTGCTCTCCAGAGATGGAAATGCCCTCACGGACAGCAGGAGATGTAAAAGCTGCAAGGCAATTATACTGCAAAGGAAAAGGCCAACAAACAACAAAGGTGAATAATTAAGGAACAGAGCACTGCGAAGCTGAAAGTAAAAGGGCTGAAAAACATACCTGCAGGCACAATCTCAGAAATGGTCTGAGGTGTGCTAAACATGAAGTAGTTATAGGGTTGCAGAGCCCCTCCTAAGGAAGAGACGAGGTTAGAGAGGACCACCCTCACAAGGTGGGATGAGTGATGGCCCCTCCCACAATCCCAGGTATATAGATACCTGGACATATATATATATATATATATATATATATATATATTTATTTATTTATGTATTCTTTATTTGCAATTATTTTGTGTTGATCAGTGACACAATGACACAAAATCACAATTAAGTCAATTTTATTTCTACTTTGTAATGCAAGGGCACTGCATATATATATATATATATATATATATATATATATATATATATATATATATATATATATATATATATATGAAAGGTGCTGCATGGTATGATGAGAAAAACATTTGTGTTTGTGTCAGGTTACAATTTTTTTAATTAAATATATGTCAGTGGACAGATATAAACAAATGAAATTGTGTTTGTTTTATATTATTACTGTATTTCTAGTTACAAAATGAGGTAAATTAATTATGAACATGTGTGAAGAGGGTTTCAGATATTTACACACACATATATATATATATATATATATATATATATATATATATACACATATATATATATATATATATATATATATATATATATACACATTTACGATCTTATTGAACAATTTTTGTACTATAGTCAAGAAGAATGTATTATCACTGTGTACATACAAAATTTTGAAACAGTAGCAGAATGGTAATGAGAATCCATCCCCTACATCAGCTAAATCATCCCCTGTGTGTAATTAATTGAAATCTGTCAGTTTTATTTATGTTTAAAAGACATGTAACTCTCTTTAATACTTCACTATTCAATATAATCTTCATTCAATTACAACTAAATTATTCATGGTATCCCATTTTTAATTCAGTTTAAAGCACACATACAGACAGACACATACAGTGGATATAAAAAAAATCTACAAACCCCTGTTAAAATGTCAGGTTTCTGTGCTGTAAAAAAATGAGACAAAAATAAATAATTTCAGAACTTTTTCCACCTTTAATGTGACCTATAAACTGTACAACTCCATTGAAAAACAAACTAAAATCTTTTAGGTGGAGGGAAGAAAAAAAAAAGAAAAATAATGTGGTTGCATAAGTTTGCACACCCTCTTATAACTGGGGATGTAGCATATGGGGTAGAGTGGCAAGACAAAAGCCTTTTCTTACAAAGAAAAACATCCAAGCCAGGCTACAGTTTGCAAAGACACATCTGAAGTCTCCCAAAAGCATGTGGGAAAAGGTGTTATGGTTTGATGAAACCAAGGTTGAACTTTGTGGCCATAATTCCAAAAGATATGTTTGGTGCAAAAACCACACTGTACATCACCAAAAGAACACCATACCCACAGTGAAGCATGGTGCGTCATGCATTGGGCTGTTTTTCTTCAGCTGGAACTGGGGCCTTAGTTAAGATAGAGGGAATTCTGAACAGTTCCAAATACCTGTCAATATTGGTACAAAACCTTCAGGCTTCTGCTAGAAAGCTGAACATGTAGAGGAACTTCATCTTTCAGCATGACAACGACCCAAAGCATACATCCAAATCAACAAAGGAATTGTTGGGGCTTCCTATTTCAGTAGTTGGCAGCTTGGAAAACAGGCCCCAGTCAGAATTCTGAGGAGCCGTACTGGAAGTAACACACACACAAATGATTCTCAGTACACAGCAGCTATTTATTGCTACGTCATAACATAAGTTATATACTTGCTAAAGAAGGTGGATATTAGAGGCGAGTTACGCTATAAACGTTACAAGTACAGATAATCAGGTGTTTTCTGTTTCTTAGAATAATAGAAATGTCTGTGTTTTTAGTACTGTGAGTAAGGTCGCAAGATCCCAAAAATCAATTTGTAAATGGGTGAATGGAGCTGTGGGTGGAGGCAAATGATCATGTTATGCTTTGTTAGGTACTGTAGAGTTATTCTGTAGACACTGTATACATCTTTGTATGTATGTCTGGCAGTGGGATTTTAAGTTTCTGATGCAAAATGACAGTTGCAGCTGTTTGCTACCCGGTCAGCTAAAGCATTACCTCAAGATATAAAATCATTGCGATTCTTTGTACTTGCCATGTGTTATCAGTTTTTACTAGTTTCATTTTCAGTGTGTACTACTGGATGCAGGGGGGGAAAGGGGGGTTGGTGCTGTGGCTTCTGTTCTCTCTGTCCCTGCTCTTGAGCGGGGGAAAAGAGGGGGGGGATTTCAGGCTGAACTGTGGGTGAATGTCGGCGCATGTAATTGCCTATTATTACTTCCATATCGGTGTCCAGGCTACGGTAAAAAGCCGTAGGGGGTATATGTAGGGGGTGCTGTCTGTACGGCCATAGCACTAGCAGCTAATGCTCGGAGACACGCCGGCATCCCTTGGACCAGAGTAGGGACTACTTTGGAAATGAATGCAACGGGACACACTACCTCAGTGATCTTGGGCACAGACCAGGGCCATGGTTTTACAATTGTCCCTCGCATACAGGTGGATTGGTTTACAATAATCAGGTAGTCCTAAAGCGGGGGTCTGCATAATGCTAACTTTTAAGGTCACATAAGCTTTAGTCATTTCTGGAGTCCACTGAATATGTTCTGGGCTGTCCCCCTTTGCAGCCGCAGTTAACATAGTGTGAGCATTCAGGGATCCATTGCCTGCAATAATTAATCATCAACATGTGTTGCCCCATTTGTATTTTGTGTTTAGTTACCTTGTGACCTTAAGCTGCTAGGTGCTGTAGAAAGCTGAGTGAATCCTGTCTATTGACTTTCACGTTAGGACTACACAACAGTAAGTCATTGATGAACTGAAAGAGGACAGAACCATGACACGGGTCCATGACCGCAAGGTTGGAGCACCAGTGAGTAAGCAGCTGGTGAGTCCACGTAGCCTTGGGGAAGACGGGTCCATGTTAATTGGCGCCCATCAAAAGTGAAAGCCACAAGTAGTTGTGTCTCAGGGTCCAATGGGACCAAAAAGAATGGGTTAGATAAATCAATAACTGTGAATATAGTGGCGTCATGTGGAATGGCCGTAATGAGAGCGGTGATATCAGGGACAAACGGGGCAATTGGGATGGCTAAGTAATTCATTACCCTTAAATCCTGGACAAATCTAAAGTCATTGTTACCTAATGGAAGGGACGTTAGCCCAATTCCATCTTGTATCAGAGTCCAAAAGGCTGTATAACAAGTCTGATGTCAGTCTGAGTCATGGTGTCCTTGACACATTCACTTCAGATACATCATATATGTAGAAGGATTAATTCAGGGGTTAGGGGCTTTCAAAACTAGTTGGTCACCTACGGTTACAAAAAATAAGTTCCTTTCTACAAAATTAAATTGTAATCACAGGGATGAACCACAATTTCTCTATAATAATAAGGGCTGCCTGTTTTCTCTTTTCGTATTTACTATTTGCAATCTATTCAAAAACAAGCTATTATGATCCCATTTTGGATCAATTCACATGCAAAATGTCCCTTTTAAATCACTTACTAAAACATTTCTAGGAACTATTTCCCTTCAGTTCCATACTTAACTTACAATAATTCCCAAATAAAACTCCACTTCCCGAGATCTCTCCACAAACATTTAACTACAAATACTGGAATCCACCTAATAAAGTTCAACAACAACATTCCATACACATGACAGTTTTCTTATCCAAACTAAATACGACCTTAAGCATTTTCTGTAGGGAGGGGGAAATCCTGTCACAAAAACTCACAGTTTTTTCTCCGGGACGAGGAGATAAGTGTTAGCAAGCTTTAACTAACAGAAAGAACACATTGTCTTACACTTACAAACATTACAAGATAGACCATAAATCCTCCAGTGTTGCATATTTCTGGAAAAAGATTTCCCTTTTTTTATATTTATGCTGACTTTAGAAATATATCTCATTGGTGGACACTATCTCTACAGCCTTAAAGACATAGAGGAAGATTCTCTAACATGCATTTCTCAGTTGTATTGCAAAGAAAAGAAAGTACAGCAAACACTCACAAATTTATAAACAAAAGCAATCAGAATATTATATAAATGTATGTAAAAAAAAAGTTCCTTTATATTTTTGTGTTCCTATTTCTTTTATTATCCCTTATCTCGTTTGCTCTTTCATGGGACCTGATGTTGCTCTGTGTATATAACTACAAATGACAGCTTTGCATGATTCTCCCGGGTTGGGAGGTGGGTATTGTTTAGACTGGGAAGTACCCATTTCCTTCTATTCTTAAAAACTTTAGGTGGTTGTCTCAATAGACAACGTAACCTTATTTGCTATCACGGTTGTTAATCAGAGAATAGGAGCGGCTGTACTGAGCTGAAATAGCTCCGACAATTCCGACAGATAATCTCGAGCTAACGGGTTGCCCTAGACACAAAGACGGTACAGTCTCCAGAGACCTTGCTTCCTGATTTTTACACGGAATAAAAAACATTTCTTATCTTAAACAGCACAGCATTACAGCAAAATTCATGAGCAAGCAAAAGCGGATTTGGGGCACTGTCAACCAAGCCGTCAAGAATATATTTATATCAATTCTATCCTTTCTATTCCCACCTTAGAAATAATATATATATATATATATATATATATATATATATATATATATATATATATATATATATATATATATATATATATATATATATATCTCATTGATATATATATGGCCTTCCAAAGGCCTAATTTTACCCTGGAAGGCTAAAACCCTCTCTACCTTAGAGAGTCTCCCTACCTCAGGGACTGTCCCTACCTCAGGGACTGTCCCTACCTCAGGGACTGTGCCCAACTTATTTACTTGTATACAGTTTACAAAGGACGAGTGGGAGCAAAGGAAGGTGTAAATAAACACAATTCACTATACTCACCATTCCGCCGTACTTTGATGATCTGTATCCCACTTCGGACACCAGTTTGTTGGGGCTTTCTAATTCAGTAGTTGGCAGCTTGTAAAACAGGCCCCAGTCAGAATTCTGTGTAGCCGTACTGGAAGTAACACACACACAAATGACTCTCAGTACACAGCAGCTCTTTATTGCTACGTCATAACATAAGTTATATACTTGCTAAAGAAGGTGGATATTAGAGGTGAGTTACGCTATAAACGTTACAAGGACAGATAATTAGGTGTTTTCTGTTTCTTAGAATAATAGAAATGTCTGTGTTTTTAGTACTGTGAATAAGGTCGCAAGATATCCCAAGGACGAGAACATGTTATTGGGGTTAGCCTATATCTTATGTGAATATGTCAGCAAAATATGTTAACCCCTTCATCAGCAGAATTTGTTAACCCCTTCAGGAATGGCTTCACCAGAAGAAGATTAAAGTTTTGGAATGGCCCAGCCAGAGCCCAGACCTTAATCCGTTTAAAAGTCTGTGGGGTGATCTGAAGAGGGCTGTGCACAGGAGATGCCCTCGAAATCTGACCGATTTGGAATGATTTTGCAAAGAAGAGTGGGCAAATCTTGCCAAATCAAAATGTGCCATGCTGATAGACTCATACCCAAAAAGACTAAGTGCTTTAATAAAATCAAAAGGTGCTTCAACAAAGTATTAGTTTAAGGGTGTGCATTCTTATGCAACCATATTTTTTTTTTTATATATTTTTTCTTCCCTCTACCTAAAAGATTTCATTTTGTTTTTCACTTGAGTTGTACAATTTATAGGTCACATTAAAGGTGGAAAAAGTTCTGAAATGATTTATCTTTGTCTCATTTTTGTACAGCACAGAAACCTGACATTTTAACAGGGGTGTGTAGACTTTTTATATCCACTGTATATATACAGCACAAGCTGAGATCCCGCTACATGCTGATGACAGCCAGTAAGCTTGAAACAGCTGTACATGAATAGGATTCTCAGCTTGTGTTAAATCAAACCTTGGCTCTGCATTAAAGCTGTGTAGTACAGCAGGCATAAGCTTAAAGGAAGCCATATTTGAAATGGCTGTGGATTGAAGAGTGAGGCATCTGTTGGCACATTTACATGTCCCAGTTCAGCTTCCCAGAATGCAGCATAATACATTTTTCTGGGAATTCTTAGCTGGAAGACGTTTTTTTTACTTGTTTTAAACATTCAAATGTGAACACAGATGTACTATTTTTTTTTACTATATATATATATATATATATATATATCTATATATATATATCTATATATATATCTATATATATATATCTATATATATATATATATATATATATATATATATATATATATATATATATATATATATATATATATATATATATATATATATTGTATATACACACAATGTGATCCCATTCTAGTAATAATCATCAGTTGGTGACATTTATGAACAATATTTTGAAAAACAGGATAATCTTATTCGTCCAATGTGGAATTAGCAATACTAGAACGAAATTGTTAGCCAATACATATGATAAGATTCCACAACAGTAAATATTTACAAATACAAGTAATAACTCCATGAGTAATCTCAAGAGAAGAACTCTTTTATTTTTAGTATTATACATCATGTCCCTGAGAATACATAGAAAACATTAAATTGTGTTTGAAGTGTCACTAGAATTTTCAAGATTACAGTGATTATCATAATATACTATGAAAAAGATGCAAGATTATTTGTGAAATCCTACTTGTAAAACTTTATATATCTTTTTTGTACTCTTCCCAGCATAATAGCTTCTAGGAGCTTATTAACTTGTATTGTTACTGACACAATGTTATAAAACAGCAGTAAGGTCTGGTTGCCTAGGCTGAATGGACATTTTATCAAAAGTTTGTATCTGTATTGCATCTGATTTAAAATATAATCTTATAAATATGATATTACTAGTGGTATTACTTGTGCTAAATAATAAGTACCAACTTGCCTTAATTAGAGTAATTTGGTAAGTGACTTCCAGAGATTTTATTTAAATGTTTCTCTAAGTATGTTTTATAAAAACTATAAAATAAAAGTTTACTTACTTATGTTGTCTAGGAGGCTTAAAATTACTCTTTAAAATGTACTGCATTCACATACATGCAGCTAATGAGTCTCATCCAATTGCTACGATTAGAGATGTCGCGGACAGTTCGTCCGCGGACTATTCGCAGCGATTTTGGCACTTTCGCGCTCGCATTGGACGGCGAACACATGTGCTTTGGGGTTTGCCCCCTATTTTTTAGCATTGAGGAAACTTTGACCCTGCACCTCACAGTCAGCAGACACATTCCAGCCAATCAGCAGCATACACTCCCTTCCAGGGCCTTCCATCTGAAGGACAGCATACATTTTAGAATCATTCTGAAGCTGCATTCGTTGTGAGAGGACAGATAGTGTAGCTGCTGGAGATTTAATAGGGAAATAGATAGCCAGGCTGTGTATTTAGCTTCCACTACAGACCTGAAGGACTCATCTGATATATGCTGCAAGGACAGCAACCCAAAAAGCCCTTTTTAGGGCTAGAACATCATTTATTTTATTTTATAATTTTTTTCTGTGTAATCTAATTGCATATGCCTGCCTGCCTGCCAGCGTGTGTGTGTGACAGGCACAACAGATTATATTGTGCTTATTTTCACTACTCATACCTGGTGGTGTACCATACATTGAAAACAACAATTTTTTTCCTGTAATCTAATTTCAGTTGCCTGCCTGTGTCAGGCTCACAGCTAATATTCTGCTCTGTTTCACCAGTCATAGTTGGTGTACCATACATTGAAAAAAAACAACCCTTTTTTCCTTTAATCTAATTTCAGTTACCTGCCTGTGTCAGGCTCACAGCTTATATTGTGCTCAGTGAAATAAAACAACACTTTTTTGACTGTAATAGATTGAATAGCAATTGCCTGCCTACAGGCGTGTGTGTGAAGCCTATTGCATCTACTCTGCCAACTTTTGCTAGTGCACAGTGATACGTCATATCTGGTGCAACCGTAGTGTACAGTGACATAAAACAACACTTTTTTGACTGTAATCGATTGAATATCAGTTGCCTGCCTACAGGCGTGTGTGTGAGGCCTACAGCGCCTACTCTGCCAACTTTTTCCAGTGCACAGTGACACCCATATCTGGTGGCACCTTAGATTGCACGTGCAGTGCCCCAAATTTGAAGTGGGAGGTCCGACCAAGCATCTTTTTCCATCTCCCTGTTCCAAAAATCAATGCCATATACACGTCCCCTAATAGGGGACGTAACAGGGATAAACCGATAGGAATAATAGTACTTAACAGTACACACCTTCTAATAACGCAGACAGAGGCAATGCAGAGAGAGGAGTCTGAAGAAGAGGAGTCAGAGGAGGAAGGTGGCTTTGAGGAGGTGGAAGACCAAACACAGCAGGCGTCCCAGGGGGCTTGTTGTCACCTTTCAGGGACCCTTGGTGGCTGGGTGGAGGAAGAGACCTTCAATGACATCAGTGAGGACAAGGAACGGGACATGGCTAGCTTGGTATCCAACCTTGTGCAAATGGGGAGTTTGCGGTTGTGCAAAGGGACTGTTTGCGTTTGTTTGCGGTGCATTAAACGGGGAGATTGGTCTGTTACTGTGAAGCGGTTGTAACCCTTACACTACCTGATCGATACAACATCATACCTGATGTTTTAAAGCATGTTATTCCAAACAATTTAGGAATGTTAGGTGATTTATGCCCTTTATGGCTTAAAACCAGACTCTGCATCAACTATGTAATTTTTCGTGGGAGTTTTGCCATGGATCCCCCTCCGGCATGCCACAGTCCAGGTGTTAGTCCCGTTTAAACAACTTTCCCATCACTAATGTGGCCAGAAAGAGTCCCCTGTTTTGAAATTCGCCTGCCCATTGAAGTCTATGGCGGTTTGCAACATTTTGATGAAGTTCGCGTCCGCGGTTCACAAACCGAAAATGTAATGTTTGCGACATCACTAGCTATGATTTTCAGATCCAAGCTCAAAGTGGTGATCACAGTAAAATATTCTAATCAATTGGCGTCTTTTTGCGGGCTCGGATCGGGTTACGACTTATGGGCGTGCAAAAATGGTGGACGGCAAACTCATAGCCTACATCACTTTGAAGCCTTTGATCTGTCACATTCGCAGAGCTGAAATTGTGAATCGCTATTCAGCTGTCAGATTCCTCCAAGTTCGCAAACATATCTAACTCGTAAATTGCAAATGAAGGACGAAGTCCTACATGTGCCAGGGAGGACCCCCAAGGGCTATAGAAGCCGTTAAGTATGCCCCCTGAAATGTCCCCATTGTAACTAATACCCACCAAACTCCTAAATGTGATCCCAATGATGCAAGGATCCCAATTGGGACCCCTGCAGGGTCCCCATATTAACCCAATGATGCTAAGGTCAGGTCGTGAACCCCACAGGAACCCCCACATTAACCCCATGCTGGGGGTCCCCATCCCCATAAACCCTTGCAGCGATTGGGACCCCCACTGCATTTGCTCTGTTCCTTCATTATTCACCGGACACGGGGGTACTATAATTACACACGCAGTATCTAACATTAACACCCCTAATGCTGGGGGTCCCCATTGAGACCTCTGGAGGGTCCCCACATTAACCCTTGCTACAGGGGCCCCAATTAGGACCCCCGCTGCATTTAAAAAATCAAACTTCCCACCTCACAGGTCCTTAAAGGACCAAAATGGTCCTTAAAGGACCTGCGCTAAAAAAAAATTAACTCCTCCCACGGGGTACTATAACTACCCCTTGGCACCTAAAATTTACTTCATTACTCATTGGGGTCTAAAAAGAACCACATGAGCCTCTAATGAACCCCTCAGTCCATTATGAGACACTAATTTACCCAATTAGTCCCATAAGGGATCTTTACAGAGCCTTATAGGGACAATACTTAAACCCATTAGTCCCATAAGGGTTTTAGAAACCATTATGGCACACTAATTAACCCCATTAGTCTCATAAGGGTCTATACAGACCCTTATGGGACAATACTAAGCCCCCACTAATTAATAAATGCCCTTCTAATTAATTAAACCCCATTCTAACTAATAAAACCCCCTCTAACTTGTTAAACCCCCTCTAAGTAATAAACCCTGATCTAACTAATTAAACCCCCTTCAAACTAATTAAACCCCCTCTAACTTGTTAAACCCACCTCTACGTAACTAATTAAACCCCCTCTAAGTAATATACCCCCTCTAACTAATTGTAGCCCCTCAAAGTAATAACACCCCCTAACTAATTAAACCCCCCTCTATGTAATAAACCCCCTCTAACTAATTAACCCCATATAACCTTCATCATACCTAATTATTCCTCACACTTACCACCTAACCCTATCTAGTCTGATTTAACCCTATGTAGTCCTATTTAACACTATCTGGTCATAGTTAACCCTAGCTGGACCTATTTAATCTTAACTGGACCCAGGTAACTGTAACTGTATTTAGTAAAACCCTATCCTATTAAACCCCCTCTTCCTTATCCTATTAAACCCCCTCTACCCTATCCTATTAACCCCATTCTCTATTCTATTAATACACCTCTACCCTTTTAACCCCTACACTGCCTACCTAAACCCCTAATAAAATCCTATTACCCAACTAATTACACAAAATAAAAACTACATTACTCAAAATAAAAACAACTGAATGACATTAAAAAAGGCCTACATTACAGTAAAATAAAAAACCTAGAATTACAGAAAATGAAAAAAGACTATATTACGACAGATCCTATGGGACAATACTTAACCCCATTAGTCCCATAAGGGTCTATACAGAAACCTTTGTGGCATTTATTAACCCCACTAATCCCATAATGGTCTATACAGACCCTTATGGGATATTATTTAACCCCACTAGTCACATAAGTGTCTACCATGTAATGTAGACCATGTTAGGACACTATTAACCCCTATAATAACACTATAAGTGCCATGAGGGTCATCCAGGATGAGTTATAGGCCTGCAATTGAATGAGGCCCATAGTATAGCTTGTTGTTTGCACAGTGCACCTTCCAGGAGGTGTCGTGCCCACTTTGGTGCACATATACTAATAATCTACATCAATGTTTATATGTCCAGTAAGGTCTACAAACACTAATTGTGACCAACAGGCTTAAGAGACTTAGAAGGCCTACTGAGAAAGTAGCTTAATTCCTTTTGGAATAAGGTCAGTCATGATAGATACCTCACCAAACACCTCATCCCCAGAGGCCTTAGTATCAATATATTCCCGTCTTTTACATTTCATCTGGAGTTGTGCAAAGAGAGATGGAAATTGTCCCTTACAAACTGTTCAGCGGCTATGCTAGCGATACTTTCTGATTATGAAAATAAAATCTAAAATGAACTAGATAAAGAGATCAATATCTTGAACAAGAAACAGCAATTTGAGTACATAGAGGAATTAAAAATAAATTATCGTAAGATCCAGATGGATCTAAATAAAAAAAGAACAAGAGATTTTAGGTATTAAGAGACAGAAAATTAACAGGGACGTGCATGACTTCGAGACAGGCAATGTCTTCTCATGGACAAATACAACAGTAGACGCAAATTCAGAATGAGAACTGATCCACTCAAGTATAACCCAATATCATCATCGGAGATGGAATCTTCAGTTACTGACGAGGAAGAACAGAGAAATCATCATGAACAGCGAAGATCATCAACGGAGGAGAGGATGGTAAAGGAGACAGAAATGGTGAGGACCAATGGCTCTCACATTATCAATTTTTCCACTAGAAAACTGATGACTACACAGGAAGCATTACTATTAAAAGGACTCTCCATCTCACGGAGTCAGAACCTTCACCTTTTTGCTAGAGAATTCCTCATCAAAAAATTCTTCTTGAACCGAGATATAACTACGACGAGTGAGACACCAGCCCAAATGTCATCTAATGAAGGTAGTGAGGACAAACAATTAAGGACCAAATCAAAATTCAACCCTACATTATTAGAATGTCCGGCGGTAGAAGTATTTGTCAAGGCCGACACACAGGACATTGAGAAAATTAAGTATACGAAAACCAGAAACATCTCCAAAGATGAACAACAGGCACTCAAAGAAATTGCAACATGGAACAACACTATCATCAAGTCCTCTGATAAAGGAGGCAATGTCGTACTATGGCGTGTAGAGATGTACATAAATGAAGTCACAAAAAAAATTGAAGACACCCAGTGTTACAACAAACTCTTTGGGGACCCCACCTCAGACTATCTTGACTTATATATGAAAATCATTAAAGATGCCACAGACGAAAAGATAATCAGATCCAAAGAATCCTGCTACCTTTCGGTATCTAATCCCAGGATTGCAACAAAATATATGTTGCCCAAAGTGCACAAGAATAAAGATACACCTCCTGGCAATGAAAGCTTGGGTGAAAAAGCCAGAGCGTTTATCAATCAGAAATTAAGACCCTTCATGCTAGGGTTACCATCCTATGTCAGGGACAGCATGGATGTTCTAAAAAAACTGAATGGAATTACGATGAAACCAGAAACCATACTGGTCACCTGTGACATAGAGAGCCTATATACCTCAATCTATCATGAGGCTGGATGTCATGCAGTGGAATTGTAATGATATAGAAATCACAAAGTTGTGGAGACCAGTAGCCAAGGTCAGCAATAATCCAGTTCCGCAAACTTGTAGGTGAAAACAGGAACAAGGTTTATTGAAGTGATCAGAAACCACACAATAATCTGGCAAGGATCAATAGACAGGAAGTGCCTTATATAGGCCAAGGACCAGACACCTGACCAGACACAGCTGAAGACACTTAGGTACTGATACAATTGCTGGCAGAGTCAAGCTTATAAGGTCTCAATGGAATTCACAACAGGCAGGCTGGCGCAGTGGTAGGGAAGAGGTATAGCAGCCTGGGGACCAGGGTTCAAAACCCAGCAGAGTCAATTCCTCACAGGAATACTTACAGACAAACAAAAATACCTTTATATTAAGGCTTCTCAAATTCATAATCTGCCATAACTACTTTGTGTTCAACGATCGATACTACTTGCAAAAGAGAGGAACAGCAATGGGCACAGCCTGTGCCCCAACCTACGCCAATATCTATTTAGTTTGGTGGGAGAGGGAACTAGTTTTCAATGAAGTTAACAGTGCCCTCACATAACATGTCTCTATATGGCTAAGTTATATAGATGATATTATCATCATTTGGGAAGGCACTGAAGAGGAATTGGCTACATTTATATCCACCCTGAACAAGAATCATCTAAATCTAAGACTGCATGGACTGTAGAAGAACTGATTTCCTTGATTTGACTATACTTAAGGATGTATTAGGTAACATAAGTACTGACCTCTAAAGAAAACCAACGGCAACCAACAGCTCCCTTCACAAGACCGGTTCACACTTCCCTCCCACACTCAAAGCTATACCCACCGGTGTGTTCCTGAGAATGAGGAGGTACTACTCAGACTTGAAGGGGCTCAGAAGCATATCAGATGAACTTTGTACCAGATTGAGAGAGAGATTCTACAGCAACACCTCAATCAAAAAGGCCTTCCACAGAGCCTTACACACCCCAAGAGAGCAACTACTGCTGTCAAAACCGAAAACAGTCAACACTGAGACAGATATATAACATCATTCAATGAGGACTGGAAGAATATTACAAATATCCTCAACAAACACATTGGAATATTTAAAACAGACGGACAGCTTGAAACTTTGGTTGGAGACAGAATACAAACTGAAGGGAGAAGGTCGAAGAATATTAGGGACCACTTGCTGAAGAGCCACTTCACAAAGAGTAAACCTGGGCCAAAAACTCTATCCAAAGGCACTGTTCAATGTGGACACTGCAAGTTCTACACATGCATGAAGAGAAAAGAATATATAGAAGATAGAACCGGAAAAAATTATACAGTTGAAAAGGGCTCTTCAACTGTGGTACCGAATTTTCATTATGTTTTCATGACCCCATTTAAACCTTGGAGGCCTGTGATCAAATGAGTGCACTCCTAGCCCACAGTCTGTCAAAACTGTATATCTCAATAATATCTTCACTGAAAGGACCACTAATATATTTCAATTATAAGCTTTTGAAGAACTTTGAGATATTGAATGCAGAAGAGGTTTCTATATGTACAATGGAAAGGTGTCAGTTAAAAACAAAAGTACTTTCAGAAATAGTAAGTTCAAGAACAAGAACACACCCTCCTGAAGAGCAACTGAAATGATAATTCTCAGTAAAGCATAGATACATAGAAAACACATATTTACAGTGCCTTGCAAAAGTATTTACCCCCTCACCATTTTTCGTGTTTTGTTGCCTCGCAACCTGGAATTAACATGTGTTGTTTGAGGATTTGCATCATTTAATTTACAGAACATGCCCACAACTTTGAAGAGGTTTTTTTTATTATTATTGTGAAGCAATCAACAAATAGGACAAAATAACAGAAAAAGTCAATGTGCATAACTATTCACCCCCTAAAGTCAATACTTTTTAGAGCCACCTTTTGCTGCAATCACAGCTCCAAGTCGCTTTGGATAAGTCTCTATGAGCTTACCACATCTTACCACTGGGATTTTTGCCCATTCATCCTTGCAAAACTGCTCCAGCTCCTTCAAGTTGGATGGTTTGCTCTTGTGAACAGCAATCTTTAAGTCTGACCACAGATTTTCTATTGGATTGAGGTCTGGGCTTTGACCAGGCTATTCCGACACATTTACATTTTACCCGTTAAACCAATCAAGTATTGCTTTACCAGTGTGTTTGAAGTCATTGTCCATCCATCCTAGCCTCAAATCCCGCACAGAGTGGTACAGGTTTTGCTCAAGAATATCCGAGTATTTAGCACCATCTATCTTTCCCTCAACTCTGACCAGTTTCCCAGTCCTGGCTGCTGAAAAACATCCCCACAGCATGATGCTGCCACCACCATGTTTCACTGTGGGGATGGTGTTCTTTGGGTGATGTGATGTCTTGGGTTTGCGCCAGACATAACGTTTTCTTTGATGTCCGAAAAGTAAAATTTTAGTCTTAGCAGACCAGAGCACCTTTCTCCATACATTTTGGGAGTCTCCCACATGCCTTTTCAGAAACGTGCCATTTCATTTTTTGATGAAAGTAATGGCTTTCTTCTGGCCACTCAGCCATACAGCCCAACTCTATGGAGCTTACTGCTTATTGTCGCTAAGTACAGATACTCCAATCTCTGCTGGAAAACGCCTCCAGGGTTTCCTTAGGTCTTTGTGCTGCCTCTCTTATTAATGCCCTCCTTGACCGGTCCGTGAGTTTTGGTTGGTGGCCGTCTCTTGGTAGGTTTGCTGTTGTGCCATGTTCTTTCCATTTGGTTATGATAGATTTGATGGTGCTCCTGGGGATCATCCAAGATTTTGATATTTTTTTATAACTTGACCCTGACTTGTACTACTCAACAACATTGTCCTTTACTTGTTTGGAGAGTTCCTTGGTCTTCATGGCAGTGTTTTGTTAGTGGTGCCTCTTGCTAAGGTTTGCAGCCTCTCGGGTCTTTCAAAAAAGGTGTGTATATTGTGGTGAAGTGCCACCAGAGGGCAGAAGAGAGCTCTTCAAGACTTTTCCCCAGGAGTGAGAGAGTTAACAACCTGCTCAAAAGGCAGGGGTGTGGCTGCAATAGAGCCCGGCAGCTACGGCTGTCTCCAGGTGGAAAGCTGTTTGACAGAGCTGGAGTGTTGAAGTGTGCAGGGCTGAAGTCAGAGGCCGCACTGAAAGCTAATGGAACAAAGCCAGAAGCTTTGAAGAGAAAGTCCCTCAAGGTGATGACCAAAGGAGGGATCTGCTGTGTAAAGAGAGGCCCGGAGATACAGAGCCTAAGAGAGGTGAGAGGAAAAGACACCTCTGCTACCGTTATATGGACTGTATGTTTGCACGCCTACATAAGACAGTAAGGGAAACTACAGTTCAGTTATGCATAGCTTCAATGAGAAGCTAGAGTTTTGTTTCTGCCTTCAGTTTTATGTTGTATGCTGTTAAAACAACCAGTAAAGTGTGGTTAAATATTTAAAGAGCTCCTGCGTCCTCCATTTTATTGAAAAACCAGGCACGGATCCTGAGAGTGACAGTGAATCTGTCACAATATGTAATAACAGATGATGTGCCACTTAGATTGCACACAGGTGGACATCATTTCACTAATTATGTGACATCTGAAGGTAATTGCTTGCACCAGAGCTTTTTATGGGCTTCATAACAAAGGGGGTGAATACATACGCACATGCCAATTTTCTGTTTTCTATTTCTAAAAAATAGTTTTATGTATATATTTTTCTAATTTCACTTCACCAACTTAGACTATTGTGCTGATCCATCACATACAATTCAGATTAACAAAACATTGACTGTAATGTAACAAAATAAGCACTGTAGGTCTGCTTTTAGTTCTGGACCGAGAAAATTGTCGGGTTTTCACATAGCATAAATTGGAATGCTAAATCAGTATCAATTTACATTGTAATAAAATCAGATATGAGTTAAACCTTCATTTTTTCTGACATATGTTTTTTTTTACTTAATGGACTACTTTGGAAATTGCCGACTTGAGAATGTTTAAGGTGAATTGGTTTTAGTCATTTTAACAACTATTGAAGATTAGTAAACATCACCTCTCATGTAATTAGACAAATAAGCTAATTATACCATGTATTAGGAAGGATAACTGATGGTCACTAATAACAACCAATTATCTCTTAATCAGGAGTTTGTGGAGGCCATACATTGTAGATGAAAGAGAATAAACACAAACAATTTAGATCATATAATGATTACAGTAGCAAGTCACAGCAAATGACAGTTTAGCAGCAAGTGTAGTATAGCATCCTCTTATATCACTATCAGGACTCCTTGCAGTTCTCAGCAATTTGTTCCTGGGTGAATGCTCTTCTGATTAAACAAAGGAAATTAGAGGTTCTTATATCCTTCATAACATCATCAATATTTTTTTAGTCCCATATTATTGACAGATTTACTTCTTGCTTTCAACATCTGATTGTGCATGTCATGACTTGCAGTTATTCAAGTTGAATGTCAAGTCATCAAGAGTTGATGCTTTGTTCCTTCCCCCACCAAGCCACGGTGACCCTTATTATGTTTACTTTAAAATTTGCAGGCAGTCTTTAAAGCAATACATTTAATTTCTAGCATAGCAAGAAATTAATAATTATTTCCAAACTGCATATGGTATTGGGCTTTTTGTATTCTCAATATTATGTGGATAATATGTGGATGTTTTGAATATTTCCATACTATTTCTATGGGATCTTGGATGGGTCTTGTTGTTATATTCCTAGGCCTCTGTAGATCTCACTCTTGGAGGATTACGCTTCTCCTGGTACGCCAGCAAATGTGGTGTATCTGAAGTACTAGACATAAGAAAGAAGAGAGGGGGAGAAAGCGCAATAGATACTCCTAGTGCAGATTACTTTGTGCCTCTACGTAGTATTAGACAAAATACTTCTACGGAGTTATCTCTTTCCTTTGGTGACCTCCAGAATGTGAGGTACTTAAAAGCTGGATGTGATTCTCTCTCACAGGTAGGTGTCAGAAGGGATGTTTCAAGACCTCTCCATGGGGAGGAGACAGAACCTTTGCCCTGAGACAAGCAGAAACATAATGGATCCATTAATTAGGAAACTTGAAACCGAGGACTTAAATAAAGACCTTGACATTTCTGTAAAAGTTTGACCATTATATGGGATGTATGTAGGGTCAGGATTTTTCTTTCTATCTATGTATAAACATGATATGCGGCAGATCCCATTCCATGTGCCCACCTTACTCTAGAATGTAGGGCTGGATAAATGCCATAGTGGTGTTCCATCTGTAGTTTATACCAAATTGCCATAAAGAAATTGAAAAACATCAACCATTTAGAATAACTGGTTCCAGATTAGCCTATAACGAATCAGGATTAAACTGGCAATAGCAAGTTCTCATGAAACATTCTTGGAGATTAGATGCTAATATTTCCTGTTCCTCTTAGGTTTTTCTAAAATATCCCAACTAGTTGAAAAAGACCAAAATGTCCACTTGGTAGCTAACAAGTACTTGCTAATATGTGCATCTATCTAGGCTACAACATCAGTCGCCTTGGCTTTCCACCAGCCATTATGAATATTTATTTCAGTATTTTTTATACCCCTTTTATTATGTGTGTGTATATATATATATATATATATATATATATATATATATATATATATATATATATATATATATATATATAATTAGTAAATGTTATTTTTTTAAGTATGCAGTCTATTAGACATCTTTTTTTGTATTCCCTCAGATTTGGGAGTATATATGTTTGAAGAGATTTTCATAAACAGTTTGAGATTTTATATAAATTCCCCATTGGCAGCCATTATGGGAGCACAGGCGGAATAGAGTCTTTTATTAATTACCAGGCAGATTACAGATTTGTATCGGTTTCCATGGCAAATATTGTTCTACTGTCTATAGTAATCTGTTCCCAAAGGCCATCCACTGCCATAAATATTATCATCTAGTTCCCCCTCCAGTTTCTCCGTTTCGGTTACCATGGCTACCGGGTGTCCGACATCATAGGCCAGGCTAACCAGGAAGTGTTTATTAGATTCCCAGACAGAAGGGCGCCATTATTGTCAAGCAGCTAGATGGCATCACAACTCAACTAGTTCCTGGCCAGACACAACACTGTCTGTTAGGTTTGTGCGTTTCTATAGTAAGCTTTGGATACCAGATATAGGCTGGGTTCTATCAGGAGCGAGCCAACCTATGGTTCTCTGTAGGGGGCATATCCCACAAAGGAGTCTTCTCTGCTATGGATATGGGGCCTTTATGTCAGTATGCCCAGCCTCAAATTTCCCAGATAAGGCCCCATTACATTAAGTGTATGATTCACAACATTAGTACCACTATTATTATTTTCATTCACTTATTTATATCATTAGATTACCATGGAATAGATATGTGTGGATAATGGTATATTTCATTTTTATATTACATTATAGTATATATTTTTTTATGTTATTGTTTATATTTTATTTTTATGATGTTATCTCTGTATGTATGATATGTGAAGGATACAGATGTCTAAATGCACATAAAAATTCAACAGAGACATATAGCTTTAAATAATTTGATTGATACTGTTAATGTGCAGGCAGCTTTATTGTATAAAGGAAAGAAATTGTATTTGTGCAGGCTGTTCAAAGGTATAAGAAGTTTACAGTACAGTATTTTATTTCATTTTATTTCTTTATGTCACCACGCTAGTTGCTGTTCACGCATGCTTGTTATTAAATAGGGATTGCCACAAATGTATATACAGGAGAGAATCATGTCAAGCATTCATATATGATGTAATAGCTTATATGCACTAGTCCAAGATATTTACAAAATTCACTAAGACTAATTTGGTTACTAAGACCCTGACCTTAGAGGTCTCTATAGTTACATGCTTATATATATATACATAAATATATGTATGTATATCTATGTATGGGTATGTATCAATACATTTCAAGATTTTATGTCTTATTTTATACAGGTTCTGGTCATCTAGACACATATCCATTTAATAGGTGGAGGCATGTATTAGCCTTCATCCCTATAATGGATAAATAAAAGCTTAAAAAGATTATAGTATATAAAGCATACAATGTTTTTGTCTAATATTTGTGCTTATTATAGGAACACGAATCACTGAGGAAGCAACGAGCATTGAAATGCCTTTGATCTACCATTTACATACATACACATTTTTTGGGTACTTTACCACTGATAAACATTGGGACCTTAGTGTCTTTTATGATATCACGGTTTATATTATGTTTTTTACCAATTTTTACCTTTTAGTTGTACCTATATTTTTTATAATATTTTGTCTAATTCCTACATTGGCCAGTATGTTTTTTTTTTTTATGGCATAATAAAAGTATATCTTCTCAAGGAATTAGGTGTGTGTGTATCTTTCCATTAGACTTGCATTTAGATCACATAAGACACACATGAACATATATATATATATATATATATATATATATATATATATATATATATAATATTATAATATAGAATCATTGGTGCATACTCTTATATAGAGATATAAATAAATTTTAGTGTTTTTGTCAGTGTATATATAGGCAATTTCAAGTACACCTCATAGATCATAGAAACACAAAGTATATTGGGGAGCACTACGAAAACCAGAAAGAGGTCTTGAAACATCCCTTCTGACACCTACCTGTGAGAGAGAATCACGTCCAGCTTTTAAGGACCTCACATTCTAGAGGTTACAAAGGTGAGAGACAACTCCGTAGAAGTATATTGTCTAATAATATGAAGAGGCACAAAGTAATTTACACTAGGAGCATCTATTGCGCTTTCTCCCCCTCCCTTCTTTCTTATTTCCAAACTGTGCTTAAGCACATTACAATAATAATCACTGAATACATGTTCCTAACATACGCCGTGTTTATTCCCTTGATCATTGTTAACATATTCCTGGCTCATATCAACATGCGATTAAATAAAGAGTGAAATCATAACTTCATGTCTAACTTTTTTTAGACACTGAGGGCCTCATTCAGTTGTGATTTGGCAAATTGAATATGGCTCTATATAAGCACAGAACATATTTTTTTACCAAAGTGTTTAGTTAGTGAACTTCTATCCAAAAGCAAGGTCTTCACTGACTAAAATCTTCTCTAAAAAAAAAAATGCTCTGTGCTTATATAGAGCCTTATTCTATTGGCCAATACACAATTGAATGAGGGCCTGAGCCTGACTTTGACATATCGATTAGGGGTAAAATTAGTTAAATAATGCTCTAGGGATTGTCATAGGTCTATTCCTATCTCTAAAGTGCAAGTTCATATCATTTGTTAGTGAGACATTAAAATGTGTTGCCAAAGTTACTTACTATAGATATAATTTGACAAGGGAAAGGAAGTGTAGTCTAATGTTAGTGTTTCTTCATTACAGTGACTTTTTTAACATTGATTCCTGCTTTGTGGAAGTATTATTTTGCAGAGAGAACATATTTAATGCTTAGTTTAGACAAATGTAAAATCATATATATATGAGAGGTAAAACTTAGCTTTTAATAATATATCTAAAAAAATAGTTAATATACAAATTGATTAAAATAATTGAACTCCCACTCTGCTGCCAACTGCTGTCATGCAGGATAATGTAGTCCTAAGCATTACCTCAAAGTAATGCAATAAGTATATACTATTGATGATCTAATACACATAAAGTGGTTGAATATGCTTACAGTGTGAATGTCTGAATAAATGCACATATAGCAAATCAAATCTGCTTACATTTGGAGCCCAATATCATGATCACAACATGTATCAATATGACTTTTGATACTGTCGCTGTGAGTCTAATTCCATTATAAAGAGAATGCTGTTTGGACACTTGTCACTACTGTACTCCCAATATACTCACAGTTGATATTATCTGCATCCAGCTTACAATGGCATCTAGCCTTGGATTTCCCAAAATTCGAGTACATCAAATCTTGTAAAAAGGTAGGGGAGACCTTTGGACTTATAGTCTGTCTGTGGAGAAAAGGCCTATATGGTCAACAGCCGTTTGTAAATAGTTATATAAATATAGGCCAACTTAGATCCCTTTGGGACAGCCCTCTGACAAGTACTCACAAACTTCTCCCTAACTACCCTTAGCTCGCTAATTGCACATGGATCTTATTAAGATCCCTTACTGATACACTGTTGGAAGATCAAATTAGCATATAACAACTATAGAGACATACAGTCTTACACATATACAGTTGAAGTTCTGAAATACAGTACATAGCTTTGAAGATCTAATATATAGATCATAGTATGTGCCGGTATCTGCTGACTATTGCCGCTATGAGTCTCCTGTGAATGTATATAGAATACCATATAGGCATAAATAAAGGCTAAATTGTAGCCAACATGCTCACAAGTCTCTTTTTAGATACCGGCTCTCACTGCAGTAAAATAAATGTTTAAGACAGAAAGCGAATGCACAATGTCTAGGGAGAGAGGACCTGACTTACTGAAAGTAAGTCTTTAGTGGTAGCCTACACTTAAACCTACCCCTCTATAATTATCAAGTGGAAGAATGGCCAAATTACATATCCTTCGGAACAGCCCAGTGACAGGTGCCCACAAATGTACCCTATCTGCTCTGTACTCGCTCTCCGTCACGAGAAGATGCAGCTAGTCTGCACTTTGTTGGCTCTAAAGTCACAGTGAATACAGCGTGTCTATACTGTGCTCAAGGCAATGGTAAAAGAGGAGGAGGGATTTGTCTGTATGTTAAGCCTGAATTTAAGCCTATAGTCAGAGAAGATATCTATGGCGGACATAGTGATAAAGTTGAATGTTTGTGGATAGAGTTAAATAGCGGAGCAGCAAATTCCAAAATAATATTAGTAGGAGTATGCTATAAACCCCCAAATATAGCTGAAAGTGAGTAAAAACAATTATTGTTACAGGTTGGAAATGCAGCTAAGCATGGGCAAGTTCTAATAGTTTTTAATTACCCTGAAATAAACTGAATAAATGAGACCAGCAGTTCAGCTAAGGAGAACAGATTCTTGAGTACACTCAGGGATTATTATCTGGCCCAGGTTATACAAGAGCCTACTAGAAATGAAGCTATCTTAGATTTAGTCATCACAAATAATATTGATATGGTATCAAATGTTGAAATAGGGCAACCGTTGGGAAACAGTGATCACAACAAAGTCTCACTCTTAATTTTAAAAGGACAGATTTTAACGGTCTAAGGGCAGCAATACAAAGTATAGACTGGGACAGAGAACTGATAGGTAAAAATACTGAACATAAATGGACAACATTTAAATCCTTACTAAATATACATACTTATCACCATATACAGAGTGGGAATAAAAGTAAAAGGAGTAATTCAAATCCAATGTGGTTTAACAATGATTTAAAGATCAAGATACAGAGTAAAAACAGGCATTTAAATTATACAACCAAGAGGGCACAGAGACTGCCTTACTTAAGTACAAGGAAATCAACAAGGCTTGCAAAAGGGCTATTAGACTGGCTAAAATAGAAAATGAAAAATGTATTGCAAAAGAGAGTAAGAGTAACCCTAAAATATTTTTTAAGTATATTAATGGGAACAAGGCAAGGAAGGAAGTTATTGGAACATTACAATGTGACACAGGCCATCTGAGCATTTTTGACCAGGAAAAGGCAGATGAGCTAAATAGGTTATTTTCTTCGGTATACACAAGGGAGGTACCAGTGGTTAGGACACTGCAACATAATGGGGCTACACTACCTTTGCCAAATAATTGATTAACACAGGAAGTAATGCAAAAGAGGTTGGAAAAAATAAATGTTAATAAAGCCCCGGGTCCTGGTGGAATACATCCACGGTACTGAGGGAACTGGGTTTTGTAATAGCCAAACCATTATATTTAATTTTTCAAGATTCACTCAACACAGGGTCCCTACCAGGTGACTGGAGAAAAGCAGATGTGATACCTATATTTAAAAAGGGAGCAAGAGCAAATCCGGTGAATTGTAGACCAGTGAGCCTCACTTCTGTAGTTGAGAATCTTTTAGAGGTGTTAATAAGGGATAATATACAAGAATATGTCTATTTGAACAGGATTATAAGTAGGAGCCAACATGGATTTATGAGGGATAGGTCATGTCAAACAACTCTAATTTATTTCTATGAGGAGGTTAGTAGGAACTTGGATCAAGGCAACTCAGTGGATGTAGTCTTTTTAGATTTTGCAAAGCATTTTGATACAGTGCCACATGGAAGACTATTGTGCAAACTAAGAGTTACAGGAATTGCAGTAAATATCTGCTCATGGATTGAGAGCTGGCTAAAAAACCAGGAAGCAAAGGGTTGTTGTAAATGGAACATACTCCGATTGGACTAATGTGGTAAGTGGAGTTCCTCAGGGTTCAGTATTAGGTCCTCTCCTTTTTTAGCATGTGACGTCATGTCATTAGCATATGCAAGGTCCCAACACACGCGGAAGATGCGCTGAGGAGCAGCTGATGCAAGGTAATAGAGGGGAAAGGGAAAGGGGAGGTAATTAGAAAAGAGTAATGTGATGAGGAGGGAGGATGAGGAGGGGGGTTGAGGAGCGAAGATGAGGAGGGAGGATTAGGAGGATGATAAGGAAGGGGGAGGGAAAGAGACATGAGGGGGAAAAGAGACACAGTGGAGGGAGAGTGGGGGAAAGAGACACGAGGGGGAGAGACACGGGGGGAAAGAGACACAGGGGTGACTCAAGCATAAGCTGAGGGGGGCTTTTTCAGCATAAAAAAAGGGGCTGGAAAACATTGCTTACACTTGAGTATGAACGGTACCTTGCACAACTTTGTGTCATCAGCAAAAATGGGGACACCACACTCCAATCCCACCTCCAAGTCATTAATAAATATGTTAAAAAGGAGGGGACCTAATACTGAACCCTGAGGAACCCCACTTACCACATTAGTCCAATCCGAGTATGTTACATTTACCATAACCCTTTGCTTCCTGTCTTTTAGCCAGCTCTTAATCCTTAAGGAAATATTTATGGCAATTCCTGTATCATTTAGTTTGCTCAATAGTCTCCCATGTGGCACTGTATCAAAAGCCTTTGCAAAATCTAAATAGACTCCATCCACTGAGTTGCCTTGATCCAAGTTCCTACTAACCTCCTCATAGGAACTAATTAGGTTTGTTTGACATAACCTATCCTTCATAAATCCATGTTGGCTCCTACTTATAATCCTGTTTGAATAGATATATTCCTGTATATTATACCTTATTAACCCTTTTAAAAGCTTTCCCACTACTGAAGTGAGACTCGCTGGTCTATAATTCCCCAGATTTGCTCTTGGCCTGTATCACATTGTAATGTTCCTATAGCTTCTTTCCTGGCCTTATTCCCATTAATATATTTAAAAAATATTTTAGGGTTAGTCTTACTCTCCTTTGCAACTAACTTTTCATTTTCGATTTAAGCCAGTCTAATAGCCCTTTTGCACGTCTTGTTGATGTCCTTGTACTTAAGTAAAGCAGTCTCTGTCCCCTCTTGTTTGTATAATTTAAATGCTTGTTTTTTTACTCCTCATCTTCATCTTCAATTCATGCTAAGCCACATGGGTTGTGATTTACTCCTTCTACTTTTATTTCCACATGGTACATGGTGATATGTATGTTTATTTAGTAAGGATTTGAATGTTGTCCATTTATGTTCAGTATTTTTACCTGTCGGGTCTCTGTCCCAGTCTATACGTTATATTGCTGCCCTTAGACCGATAAAATCTGCCCTTATAAAATTAAGAGTTTTTGTTAGCCCCTTACAGTTATGTTTTTTTTTATTCAATCTCAAATTAGACTGTGTTGTGATCCCTGTACTATATCAATATTATTTGTGATAACTAAATCCAAGATAGACTCATTTCTAGTAGTTCATGTATAACCTGGTCCAGATAATGATCTCTGAGTGTACTCAAGAACCTGTTCCCCTTAGCTGAACTGCTGGTCTCATTTATCCAGTTTTTCAGGGTAATAAAAATCACCCATTATTAGAACTTGCCCATGCTTAGCTGCATTTCCAATCTGTTATAATAATTGCATTTCCACACTTTCAATTATATTTGGGGGTTTATAGCATACTCCTACTAATATTCTTTTAGAATTTGCTTCTCCGCTATTTAACTCTACCCACAAACATTCAACATTACCGCTAGTTCCACCATAAATGTCTTCTCTGACTATAGGCTTAAATTCAGGCATACAGACAAATCCCTCCTCCTCTTTTACCATTGCCCTTATCTTTCCTAAATAGGTTATAACCATCCAGACTAACAGTCCAGTCATGAGTTTCATCCTACTATGTTTCAGTAATTTCTATTAAATCCCATTTCTCATCAACTGCTAATAATTCTAACTCTCCCATTTTTCCTGGCAAGCTTCTGGCATTAGCAAGCATACACCTCATACCATGTTATGAGTCTGTAGTTCGGAAGTGCCTGGCACTGTACTTGAGTTACTTAGCAATACCTCCCTATTGACTGTACTAACCCTCCCTCATCTCCTCCCCCATAACTAGTTAATACGTTCATTACCCCTCTACACTTTTTACCCCTTTACTTCTATTTCATCCCTCCCCCCCACCTACTAGCTTAAAAACTCCCCCAGCCGTTCTACCATCCTATCCCCTAGCACAAAAGCTCCCTCATCATTAATGTGCAATCCATTCCTGCTATAGAGATTGTACCCAAGTGAGAAGTCAGCCCAGTACTGTAAAAACCCAAACCCCTCCTTAATGCACCACATTTTTGGCCACGCATTAACCACCTACCCTAAGCTCCTTCTGCCTCCCTGGGGTAGCACATAGCACAGGTAATATCTCAGAAAATACTATCTTGGAGGTCCTTGCCTTCAGTTTATTACCTAGTTCTATAAAATCATTCTTTAGGACACTCCTTATTCCACTTACTTTGTCATTGGTACCAATATGTACCAAAACAGCCGGTTATGTCTTAAAAGCAGTGATGACATCAATAGTTTGTCCAATGAGCTGCACATCTTGGAGAGCGAAGTGAAATGGGCCCTAGGCTGTCTTGCTGATAACAATGGCTAATAGACTGGAAAAAGTCAGTCTACATCCCAATTCCAAAAAAAGGCAGTGCCAAAGAGTGCTCCAATTATCAAACAATTGCACTCATGCAGGTAATTGCACTCATGCAGGTAATTGCACTCATGCAGGTAATGCTTAAGATTCTACAAGTTCAATCTCAAACAGTATATGGACCAGGAACTACCTGGTGTGCAAGCTGGGTTCCGCAGAGGAAGAGGCATAAAAAATCAAGTTGCCAATGTCCAATAGATATAGAGAAAGCAAGTGAGTTCCAGAAAAGCAATTACTTCTGCTACATAAACTTTTCTAAAGCCTTTGACTTTGTGGATCACAACAAAATGTGGCATGTTCTTAAAGAGATAGGAGTACCAGATCATCTCATCGTCCTCCTGAAGATCTATATGTGGACCAAGAAACCACGATCATAAATGAACATGGGGAAAACAGAATGGTTCAAGATCGGAAAATCAGTGTGACAAGATTGTATATTGTCACCTTATTTATTCAACTTATATACAGAGTACATCATTCATAAGGCAAAAATGGATGAATCTGAAGTCGGAATCAATATTTAAAAAATACAAATGATTATATAGCTAATTTAATACAGTAGTGTCTGATTCCTTGGTGAATGTACTCTTCAACTTGAATCAAGACTATGGTCAAAGATGTTCACTAAGTTGCATGATTCCAGAAACACACATGCCTATATAAGATTTCTAAATTGATAATACATGTCAGAGACTAAACTTAGCTATTCAAATCTGTATGTAGAACTCTGATGGAAGTGTGAGTAGGCATAGATGTGGGGAGGGGTATATAAACATAATTTCCAGAGTAAAGTCAATTACTTATTTGGAAAATGAACCATCCAAAATCATACTAGAGGAGGCAGTGTTCACAAAATGAGTACAGGAAGAACCTGATTACCTCTTCAATGGAGCTGGAAAGTTATAAGGATAAAATGGGAGTACTTGGGGAGGGGACAAACATTTTTGCAGGGTAGTCTCTTTGGCAGAATAGCTCAATGGAAACCACTCACGAGTATATTCTAAACCTAAGTTTGCAAGACGCATGTGGAAGACTCTGTGACTATGTGGCAAAAAAAAAACACAAATTTAACTCTGTGGCCTTAATGTGAAATGTTCTGCTTGATGCAAACTGTGCACAGCTCACCATACCTACTGTGATAGAAGGATGGTATGCACAAAACTTTTCAGTAGTGGGACAAGGAAATGTACTAGGATGGTAGAAACAAGGAATGAAGCAAGATATAGAGAACTTGGTCCAGTATACACAACACTTTAAATCGGTACGGACATTTCAAGTAACAACTAGACAATGACACCTAGCACATTCTATAATAGAAAAAGGAGAGTTTTGTGTGGATTTCTTTTTGCACTCTCTAGTAACACTTGATTATGTATCCTTTTCATTAGGACTTTCATTTTGTATTGATATATACAGTGCCTTGCAAAAGTATTCACCCCCTTGGCATTTTTCGTGTTTTGTTGCTTCAGTACCTGGAATTAACAGGGATTGTTTGAGGATTTGCATCATTTAATTTACAGAACATGCCCACAACTTTGTGTTTTTTTTTTCTATTGTGAAGCAAACAATTAAATAGGGCAAAATAACAGAAAAAGTCAATATGCCTAACTATTCACCCCCCTAAAGTCAATACTTTGTAGAGCCACCTTTTGCGGCAATCACAGCTCCAAGTCACTTTGGATAAGTCTCTATGAGCTTGCCACATCTTACCACTGGGATTTTTGCCCATTCATCCTTGCAAAACTGCTCCAGCTCCTTCAAGTTGGATGGTTTGCGCTTGTGAACAGCAATATTTAAGTCTGACCACAGATTTTCTATTGGATTGAGGTCTGGGCTTTGACCAGGACATTCCGACACATTTACATGTTACCCCTTAAACCAATCAAGTATTGCTTTAGCAGTGTGTTTGGGGTCATTGTCCTGCTGGAAGGTGAACCTCCATCCTAGCCTCAAATCACGCACAGAGTGGTACAGGTTTTGCTCAAGAATATCAGAGTACTTAGCAGCATCTATCTTTCCCTCAAGTCTGACCAGTTTTCCAGTCCTGGCTGCTGAAAAACATGTTCTTTGGGTGATGTGATGTGTTGGGTTTGCGCCAGTCATAGCATTTTCTTTAATGGACGAAAAGTTCCATTTTAGTCTCATCAGACCAGAGCACTTTCCTCCATACATGTTGTGAGTCTCCCGTATGCCTTTTTGCAAACTCAAAATGTGCTATTTTGTTTTTTGCTGAAAGTACTGGCTTTCTTCTGGACACTCTGCCATAAAGCCCAACTCTATGGAGTGTACTGCTTATTGTCATCCTAAGTACAGAAACACCAGTCTCTGCTGTGGAACTCTGCAGCTCCTCCAGGGTTACCTTAGGTCTCTGAGCTGCCTCTCTTATTAATGCCCTCCTTAACCGGTCTGTGAGTTTTGGTGGGCCATCGTCTCTTGGCAGGTTTGCTGTTGTGCCATTGTCTTTCCATTTGGTTATGATAGATTTCATTGTGCTTCTGGGGTCATCAAAGATTTGGATATTTTTCATAACCTAACCCTGACATGCACTTCTCAACAACATTGTCCCTTACATGTTTGAAGTGTTCTTTGGTCTTCATGGCAGTGTTTGGTTAGTGGTACCTCTTGCTTAGGTGTTGAGGCCTCTGGGGCCTTTCAAAAAAGGTTTGTATATGTAATGACAGATCATGTGACACTTAGATTGCACACAGGTGGACATCATTTCACTAATTATGTGACTTCTGAAGGTAATTGCTTGCACCAGAGCTTTTTATGGGCTTCATAACAAAGGGGCCAATACAAACTCACATCATATTTCTAAAAAATAGTTTTATGTATATATTTTTCTAATTTCACTTCACCAACTTAGACTATTGTGTTCTGATCCATCACATACAATTCAGATTAACAAAACATTGAACTTAAGACTATAATGTAACAAAATAGGTAAAAAGTCAAGGGGGTGAATACTTTTGCAAGGCACTGTAAACATAAATCAGACTACATCAGGAGATATACCATATCACAAATTGTTATGTAGTTATACTTGGAAAAGTTTAATATATTTTTTTTACACTTTATTAGGTACTTGTACCTCACAACGACGATTAAAACATTAAAACCAAGGATGGAAAGGGTTCAATAAAAACAATGCTTTCCATGAGGCCTAAAATGACCCAAGTTTTTAGGATAAACAATATCTCAATATATAGTGTCAACTTTGTTTAATCTAAGGTAATAACTTGCTTCTGTTCTAACGTTATGATTTGCAAGTTAGTGTTGTAAAAGGGAGCCTTTTTTCTATGTGTTACTTGGCTTACAAGCATTTTCCGTCCGTTGTAATGGTATATTTTGTATCTCTTACATTCCTGGGTAACTCGTAAGTGCCTGTTGGTGCTTTTCGCTGCTCGGTCTTCTTTAGCTTCGTTTTAATTTTTTTGGACCACCATTTTTTTTGTCGCTTAAGCTATTTTCAAGTCCCGAAACTGTTTAAATGCGACTTAAATTGGTGTGCAAACTCACTCCCAGTCATCCTGGCTATCCCCCCTTGATGTGTGTGCTGATTGTTTTGTGTTGTATTTTTTTATTGTTGTGCTCTTTGTGTTTTTGGCTGTGCGCGGTTCTGGCATTAACTTTGTATTTTTGCGGCCTCGTATATTTTTATTCTAAGTCCCGCGGGTCTTTAAGACCTCATAATTGTTGTTTATAAAAGTTGTATGTCCTTGGCGGTGTTTTGCGTACCTCGGGTCGTGTAGCCTCGTTTCCACTTTTTGTTTCGGACGCCATTTTTTTCCTCAACTAACTGATTTTCAAGTGCCTAAACTCCTTAAATTTGACTTTAATTGGCATGCAACCTCACTCCCAGACGTCCTGGCTGTCCCCCCATGCTGTGGAAGCCTCCACCTTTGGAAATGCGGCCCTTGCTTTGCGAGGTCCACATTTCTGGCTAAAACTGTGTCCCTCGCAAGATCGAAAAGAGTGACGACAACTCAAAGTTTTACAATTATACTATGTGATACAAGTATAGAATTTTCACATTTTTTCTGAGGAAGACTTTCATGACTAATGCATTTTAATTTTGTTGATATCTTCTGATGTAGCTTTAGATAAAATTGGATTTTTCAAATCCTATGCGTTTTCACTCTAGTATTGGTATACCATATCACAAATTGTTATATAGTTATATTTGGAAAAGTTGAATATATTTTTTTTACACTTTATTAGGTACTTGTACCTCACAACGATGATTAAAACATTAAAACCAAGGATGGAAAGGGTTCAATAAAAACAATGCCTTCCATGAGGCCTAAAAAGACCCAAGCTTGTAGGATAAACAATATCTCAATATATAGTGTCAACTTTGTTTAATCTAAGGTTATAACTTGCTTCTGTTCTTATTTGGCGCTCAAAATAGCCATTATATATCAAAGGTAAATCAACTGTCCCTCCCCCTATATAAATTCCATGGCTTCCACTATTACTCTAAAGTTTAGTCGTTTATGAGCCTTTACCATTACCATGGAAAATGGTTATAGCACACTCAATAAAAACGAACAATGTAATAGTATAGTGCTATGTCAATTCGTATGGGAAAGAGCAATCTCGTCTAGGAGGGGTTCTTTCGGTTCGTATGGGAAAGAGCAATCTCATTTAGGAGGGGTTCTTAGGAGATTATTATTGAAAGAGCGTGAAGTAACAAAGCAAAGAAACCAGCGTCTATATGCGTGCCACTGTGGACCGCATAAGACCCTCCGCCTGGCGCGTTTCAACGTCACAAGGGAAGTCTTTCTCAAAGGGCAAACAAGGGAGTGGCGTCTGTGTGAGGTTTTTATGCACAGCAGTTGCTACGGCAACCATAAGCAATGGAAATGTGTTAAATGCAAGTAAAAGAGAGTGCGAATTTTAACAATGTAAAAATACATGTGTAAGACGAATTTTAAATGTACAATTAAGAATAGAGACCAAAGTGTTAGTACATTTATGAAGTGACCAGATATAGGTAGAATTAAAAACAGACAAAAACCCTGGTATGTCCATGGGATATATGGAAGAAAGCTACATGAAACAATCTAATATAAACAAAGGTGTCATAAGTGACCATACACCTAAAGTAATTAAGTAATCTATGAGTGAACTAATTGATAACATTTAGAAAGTGGACCTAGCAATGAATTGCAAAAGGTGAAGAGGTCCTGTAAAATATATACAAATATAATGAATGTGTAAACATCTGTATTACAGTGAAGTAAAGAAGTATCTGCTACAGAAGCAGAATCATAAAAAGTGTAACATACCATATGTGGAAAAAATAATAGACTAATGCTAATGCTCCCCAATAGAAAGACTAATGCTAATGCTCCCCAATAAAAAGTGAAAAGAATAAAAGTGAGAGAGCATATAAATGACTCATAATAATTCTATTGTAAATCTGGTGAAAAGAATATAAAAAAATAATTATGGTCTAGTGTTATAAGACACTATCATTAACATGGATTGTAGCTTTTTGGCTCTATTTCCATATATATCCCAATGGAGATTTTGCTCCAGATTTCAAATTGATATTATTATTTTCTCAAAATATTTTAATTAGATGTTAAATCCTACCAAATGTAATATTTTCCAAAACATGACCCAATTTCTAGATAAAGGCCGTGAAGTTAAAACCCTCATTTAAACCATGAGGAGAAAGGGCCTTTAATTAGAAATCCACTGAGCTTCACATTGAAGGAGTTTACGGTCAATATCTCCCTGTCTTTGACTCATAGTAACTTTGTCAATGGCGAAAAAAGATAAAACTTTACTTTGATTTTTATGGTAAAGTCTGACATGTCGAGAATGGGGGTATCAAGCATATGTTTGATACTTAGAACATGTTCCCCTATCCTGCGTCGCAGTTGGTGGCCAGTTTTACCAAAATAGATCTTTTTGCAAACGCAAACTGCTACATATACTACACCTGTGGAACAGCAGTTAAAGAACATTTGTTGTTGGGTGTTCAAACACTTTTGTGGGTATAATGTAACTACAGTATTTGCATCTGCCACATCTGAAACAACCTGATGGAGGTTTAAGCCACATGATGTTCTGTCCTTTTTCTTTAAAGGCACTATGTACCAAAATATCTTTAAGATTTTTACCTCTCCGGTATGTAACTGAGATGGGTGTTAATACCAAAGTGAGGTCTTCGTCACTTTTTAACAGGTACCAGTATTTGGCAAGTGTCTCTTTAACAGTTTGGGAATCATAACCAAAGGTCATAATGCAGTGGATGGGGTTTGGATCTTGTGAGATGTTTTTTGAAGAGTTTCTTCCATGAAGTAGATCAGTTCTGTTACAGTTCCAAGCATATTTAAATGCTGTTTTGAGGCAGTTTTTTGAGAAACCTCTTTCTCTAAATCTTTTTCTCAGTTTGTCTGCTTCTATTTTAAACTTGTCTGTGCTGCAGTTAATTCTGATAGGAAGGTATTGGCCTTTGGGTATTCCTCTCTTGAGAGATTCAAAGTGTTGGCTTTCCCACCTCAATAATGTGTTTGTGGCAGTATATTTTCTATATGTAGTTGAGGATATGTTGCCACTCTCATCTTTATTGATCATTAAGTCAAGAAATACAATTTTAGAGTCATTAATCTCATGGGTAAATCTGAGGCCTAGTAAATTAGTGTTAAATTTCACCATAAATTCATCAAACTTGCTTTTGGTACCTGTCCATACAAGTAGGATATCGTCTATATAGCGCCTCCACATTAATATTGAATCAGTATATTCTGAGAGGATCATTAAAAACTAGTTTCTCTTCCCACCAACCCAATAGTAAGTTAGCACAGCTTGGGGCACATGGAGTACCCATAGCTGTTCCTTTAATTTGGTGGTACCACTTCCCATTATAGGTGAAATAATTATGTTTAAGTACATAATCTAAAGGGCTAAAAGGAATTCATTAAACCATTTGGAAATTGGTGCATTTACTATGTAAAAAAAAACTTTGTGGCTTCAATACCTTCCTTATGAGGAATACTGCTATATAGAGCCCCTACATCCACAGTGGCCAAATAGGAATTCGTAGGTATTGTAAGATCCTCAAGTTGTTTTAAGATATCATTTGTATCTTTTACAAATGATGGTAATGTTTGAACCATATCTTTTAGATGATAGTCTAAAAACACACTGGATTTGTGGGATAAATTATCAGTTCCTGACACAATAGGTCTTCCAGGGATGGGAGTCACTTTTTTATGTGTACACATTCATTATATTTGTATATATTTTACAGGACCTCTTCACCTTTTGCAATTTATTGCTAGGTCCACTTCCTAAATGTTATCAATTAGTTCACTCATAGATTACTTAATTACTTTAGGTGTATGGTCACTTATGACACCTTTGTTTACATTAGATTGTTTCATGTAGCTTTCTTCCATATATCCCATGGACATACCAGGGTTTTTGCCTGTTTTTAATTCTACCTATATCTGCCCACTTCATAAATGTACTAACACTTTGGTCTCTATTCTTAATTGTACATTTAAAATTCGTCTTACACATGTATTTTGCTCTTTCCCATACGAACCGAAAGAAACCCTCCTAAACGAGATTGCTCTTTCCCATACGAATTGACATAGCACTATACTATTGTTCGTTTTTATTAAGTGTGCTATAACCATTCTCTATGGTAATGGTAAAGGCTCATAAACTACTAAACTTAAGAGTAATAGTGGAAGCCATGGAATTTATATAGGGGGAGGGACAGTTGATTTACCTTTGATATATAATGGCTATTTTGAGCGCCAAATAAGAACAGAAGCAAGTTATAACCTTAGATTAAACAAAGTTGACACTATATATTGAGATATTGTTTATCCTACAAACTTGGGTCTTTTTAGGCCTCATGGAAGGCATTGTTTTTATTGAACCCTTTTCATCCTTGGTTTTAATGTTTTAATCGTCGTTGTGAGGTACAAGTACCTAATAAAGTGTAAAAAAAATATATTAAACTTTTCCAAATATAACTATATAACAATTTGTGATATGGTATACCAATATTAGAGTGAAAACGCATAGGATTTGAAAAATCCAATTTCATCTAACGCTACATCAGGAGATATCAACAAATCTAAAATCTAAAATGCATTAGTCATGAAAGTCTTCCTCAGAAAAAATTTGAAAATTCTATACTTGTATCACATAGTATAATTGTCAAACTTTGAGTTGTCGTCACTCTATAAACAACAATTATGCGGTCTTAAAGACCGGCGGGACTTAGAAAAAAAATATACGAAGCCGTGAAAATACGAAGTTAACGCCAGAACCGCGCACAGCCTAAAAACATGAGGAGCACAACAATAATAAAATACAACAAAAAGCAAATACAGCAAGGGGGGATAGCCAGGACGTCTGGGAGTGAGTTTGCACACCAATTTAAGTCGCATTTAAGCAGTTTCGGGACTTGAAAACAGCTTAAGCGACAAAAAAAATGGTGGTCCCAAAAAATTGAAATGAGGCTAAAGAAAGCAGAGCAGCGAAAAGCACCAACAGGCACCTACGAGTTACCCAGGAATGTAGTAGATACAAAATATACCATGACAACGGACGGAAAATGCTTGTTAGCCAAGTAACACATGGAAAAAAGGCTCCCTTTTACAACACTAACTTGCAACTCATAACGTTAGGTTTCTAGAATTCCGCTTTACCCGCCTAAACAAATGGTTTGGCCTTGTGCACGCAGCCTATTTATACTGCACACTTGCCACATTGCTGACACTTTCTCCTCAGATGATCAACAGTCCAACTGTACATTTTCAGATGCAGGAAAATCCAAATAGATTGTTAGCTCTTCACGATATTGATTGCTGCATATTAAATATAAATAGGTAAAGTATATTAATTTCTTAATCCATATTACTTTATAAATTCACTGTACTAACTTTTTTTATATTTTACACTGTACTTATATATCTTTCTTCGTGATGAGCGCCAAAGGTGATCGTTACAAAGCAGGACACTTGAAGTACACAAGGGTAGAGGCTCATTGCAAGCCACACGATGAGCGCCAAATGCGCTCAGCATGTGGCTTAGAATGAGCACCAAAGGTCCACAGAGGAGCAAAAGCCTTACATTATGTGGCAACAACAGCATTGCCAGGGCTTCAAATTTTATTGTCATAATTTTTGACTGACTAGTCGCTAGTCACATATATAGTTGTCAGTGTATGGAACGTTTGCAATTTTGGTCACTCATTTGTGTCCCACGCACAGCGAGGAACACCTGCGAGCCTCGTGAAGCGAGTTGAGCAGTCGACTGCTAGCCTCGCAAAGTGAGGCAAGCCAGCGACGCACGCAAGACTTGGGCTGCAATGAGCGCCGGCAGCGATCATTGCACTGCGAGCCTTGCAAAGCAATGCAAGCAGTCGAGGCACGCAGGACATAGGCTGTAATCATCACGAGGCACGCAGTATGTTCAAAAGCATAATTCCAAAACACCCCCCAAAAAATTAAATAATTTGACAAAAAAAAAAACACACTCACACATAGCACAGGGGGAGAACCAGGAATTCTCAGAGTGACGTCAAAGTGGAGCCATATTTTGCCATTTGCGTCGATCAGAAATCGGCTAAGCTAGGGAAAAAATGCAGGCAAAGAAAAATTCTGACATAGGATGAAAACAAGGCTCAGCAACGTCAGGCACACAGAATTTAAAAAATACACAACGCCGAAGACAGTAACACACACGAACAATGCAGGACTTAAACAATACACAATGGTGGCAACACTAACACTTGCATGAACAACACCAGGCAGGGAGCACATAGAAAATAAAACGCAGATCACGCAGTCGATCATTGCGTGGTGCATACTAGTGTCCATTTTGTAGTGACCGTGGACATAACTCCATAAAACTACTGGATGCAGTCTGATTGACAGTGACAACAGCCAATCAGAAGGCGCAGATGCCTTTAGCCAATCACCCTGAGGGGGTGTATCCCATTGTGATTGGCTGAAGGCAATAATGCCTTCTGATTGGTTTAAAAATAGATTGGCAGGTCCTTCAGCATATCAGAATGGGATATAGGGGTGTATTGCATTCTGATTGGATCACATCTTGGCGCTATCTGAATGGCTGAAATTTGATTGACAGCATTTTCAGCCAATAAGAAGGCGCCATTGTTAATTTCCTACCGGAAGAGGCTCTAAAGGCCTCATTAGCGTGAGTGCGGAGCTCCATTAGTTTTTAAAAAAAACATTTTTAGAGCGCAAATTCATCAAGGGCCCAGCCGGGGCAGAAGAGGAGAAGGCCAGGGATATTGTGAACAGGTAAGTTTTACATTTATAATGTTTATTGTTTATTTATGTTTTGTGTTAATGTGTGACTAATGTTATGTATTTTTTTTTCCAGGTGCAGAGCCGGAGAACAGAAGAATATGGACGGGGACATGCTGGAAAGGTAAGTTAAATGCTATATTTTGTAATATTTATTTATTATATGTAATGTTTAATTCTGTACTATTCTGATGTTTCTTTCCTAGGGCGTGTGATCTGAAGGGACATCTGCAAAGGTAAGTGGTCTTATTTATTCTATTTTAACTTAGATTTAGGGTTGTTGTATAGATAGGGGTTTATGTCTAGATAGGGGTTTATGTCTAGATAGGGGGTAATGTATAGATAGGGGGTTATGTATAGAAAGGGGGTTATGTATAGATAGGGAGTGATGTCTAGATAGGGGGAAATGTATTGTAGTTAGGGGTAGATTTATAATGTCTTTATTAATGTAATGTTATGCATATTTGTGTATACCTTTTTTTGCAGGTGTGTAATTCTTTTTTTTTTACATTTGTAGTGGTGGGTTATGATGGTCTTATATATTTGTAATGTTCTTTTTTTCTATCTTAGGTTTTTAAATTTTTTGTACCTTAGGTTTTTTATTTGTAATTAGTGGGGTGGGGGGTTTAATAGGGGATTAGGAAGGTAGTATTAGGTAGGTAGGGGTTAAGAGGTTAGGGTAAAGGGGGTACATTTAGATTTAGTGGTTTATCGGGGAGAATAGTGTAGCGTAGTGTAGTGTTTGTACTTAGTAGCATGAAGGTCCTGGAGGACCCTCATGGCACTTATGGGGTTAATAATTGGGTTCTCATTAGGACAATGAGGTTATTTATAGACACTTATGGGACTGATTGGGTTAAATAGAGACTTACCAGGGTCTGTATAGACCCCCATAAGGGATGGGGTTAGATGGAGGCTTATGGGGGACTGTGTGGCCAACCTAAGTGATGGGATTAAATAGGGCCAGTTAGGGTTATTAGGTCCAGATAGGTTTAAATATGCCCAGTTAGGGTTAGATTTGCCCAGTAATGGTTAGAGAGGCCCAGTACGCGTTATTAGGTGCAAACAGGGTTAGATAGGCGCAGTTAGGGTTAGATAGCGTTTAGTATGGGTTATTGGAGTATAGTTAGGGTTAATAGTGTAGTGTAGTGCTTAGACTTTGTCATGAGGGTCCTGGAGGACCCTAATGACACTTGTAGGATTAACCTAGTGGTTAATAGTGTCCTTTAGGGGTCTATACAGACCCCTATTGAACTGATGGGGGTTAATTACAGTTATAGAGTTATCCAAGGCCTCATGGGGCTCTGTATAGAGCCCCATGAGTTATAGGGTTAATTAAGTGCTCATGGGGCTCTGTTTAGAGCCCCATGAGCGATGAGAATAATTTTAGGTGCCTGGGGGGCTACTTATAGAACCCCCACAGCAGGGGTTATTATTTTTTAAGCACAGATCCTTTCAGGACCTTTATAGTCCTTTAAGGCCCCACAAGACAGGAAATTAGAATTTTTAAATGCAGCAGGGTCACGATCAATGTCGATCAGGGACTCCTGCTGCAATGGGTTAATGTGGGGGACCGGCAGGGGTTCCTATGGACCCCTGCAGCAAGGGGTTAATATGGGGACACTTTGGGGGTCCCGATGGGGAACCCAGCATAGAGGGGGTTAATGTTAAGTGCCACAGCCGGGATTGGCTAATGGTGTGCCGCAGGCACTTTAAGGAGCCGCGGTGGGTAATTTTAATTTTGGAAATGCAGCGAGGGCCTGATCTATGCCGGGGACCCCCGCTACAAGTGGTTAATGTGGGGTTGCTGGGGGAACGCCTGCAGCAAGGGGTTAACGTGGGTTCACTTCGGAGATCCCGATAGGCGACCTCCAGCATAGAGGGGGGTTAATTTTAGGTGCTGGGGGGTACTGGAGTACTTCCCATGGCAGGGCCTGTATGTAGAACTGCCGCAGAGGTCCTGTTCAGGACCCCTGTGGCAATTGATGAGGTGGTGGAGCCTGCAAGGTCATCTGCACAGTTTCTCCGTGTTTGACACGGACAGTCCTGCTGTGTAGCTCACACAATGCTCGCAACAGGGCTAATTTAATAGCATTGTAACTTTTCTAAATTTGAAGCACGAAGGGCTTACGTTCAAACCTCGTATCTACAAGGCTGGAATACAATGGGGCTGTTAGCCTGTAGTGGAATAAAGACATCAACTTATAATGACATAAGGTACAGTAAATTTCTTTAAATGTATTGATAGCATTTTGATGATATATTATATTACGTTACAGCCTATTTCATTTTATATGCTTCAGACATTTAGAATGACGCTGCAGTAGATTCCTTTAAATTCAATTATTGCATAATTCATATATATTTTATTACCTTATAGTCAATTACATTTTATACACATAAGAAATTCTTGAGAGCTGCTTTGCTATTTCATGAAAGAAAATATAAAATAGGATGTCCACAAAAAATAGTGAATCATTACTATATACTGAAATTTGCAGGTGTGTGTCAATTTCACTGGGACACAGAAGATCGCAGCAGTGGCGGTTTCTGGACCGACACTTCATTTACTAGCAGGTCCAGTATATTTAATTTGCAGACACCATAAATGAATAATTGGAGATATTATTACTTTGAACAGCAGTTATGAAAAAATTGCCACTGTGTTTAATTCAACCCCCCCCCCTCTTACTCTTCTGGGTCTCTTTCACCCACTCTCCCTCCTCTGTGTCTCTTGACCCCCTCTCCACCCCCTCCCTCACATGTGTCTGTTTCCCCCCTTTCCCTTCCCTGTGTATCTTGCTCCCCCTACCCTGTGTCTCTACCCCCACATCTCCACCACCTGTGGCTCTTCCTACCCCCTCTCCTCTGTCTCTTCCCTCACCCCTCTCCCTACCCTGTGGCACTTACCCCCCACCTCTAATGCCCATGTGTCTCTTCACAACCCCTCTCATACACCTGTGTCTCTTTGAGCCCCTCTCTCTTTCCCCTGTATATTTTTGCCACTTCCTCCCCTCTATCTCTTACCCTTCCTACCTCACCCTTCTCTGTGTCTTTTCCACCACCGCTCACCACCCTCTCTCTTTACCCCCCCCCCCCCACCTGTGTCTCTTCCACCTCTTCTAACCCCCTTCTCCATTCCCAGTCTATTCCCACTTGGTCCTGTATAATGCACTCTCTAACTTACATTGCACTCTCTATATTACAATGGCCTCTGTATATTACACAACCCTCACTCTCTATCACATACACTTCACTCTCCCGTCTCACACACATGCACTACACTCTCACACAAACACACTACACTCTCTTATACACACATACTTAACTCTCCCATACACTCTGTCTATCACGCAATCTATCATGCACTTTTAATTATCCCTCTCTATCACACACTGCTCTCTCTCTATGACAGCTTTCACTCTCTGCATTACTACCAGTGACTCACCCGGGTCACTATGCCACACTGCCTCACAGACCCTCTATACTCATGTCATGCCTCACTACACCGTGCATGATTGCCAGAAAACTATTTTAAAATAAAAATAAAAAAAAGAATAAAAAACGTAATCCTTTATAATTTACGATAACTTTAAATAAATGATACTACTACATTAAAATGCGTCTTTATGATAATCTGTAGGTTACAACTAAAGATTTACATTTTACATTACAGATTACAAACCAGGAAGGAAGCCAAACAACGTATCGACCGGTAACGGAAACAAAGATGGAGAGCTAAACAGTCGGAGGACACCAAGAAAAGAGCAAGAGTGAATTTATAAGAAAAGACACACTGTATTGAGAGCAGTATAAAAGGAAATGGAATAGGTAAGCTACATTAAAGGATTACTTTACATTGAAATGGCTCATGAACATATTCCGTATGTTGTCAATAAATATTCATATTTATCATTACAGATTCCTATGGATGAGCAGCCAGAAACCAGCAAGAAATATCAAGATTGTGTGCCCAACGAACGACAAAATAAATGGAGAAATAAATAAACTGAGGACAGTAAGACAAAACTAGGAGAAAAAATGCATGTCCACATTAACAACAAACGACTGACTTCCCCCAGCCGGAATGGCCCCACTTCCACAAAGACTGGCAGAGATGAGTAGCCACTTGGTAGCCACTTTTTTATTTTTTGTGAGTTAGGTTTTCTTATTTTCTGTCATTAGAGTGGTGGGGGGGGGGGGTTATTAGGGGTAGGTAGTGTAGGTAGGTAGTATAGGTGTTAATAGATGAGTGTAGAGGGGGGTTAGTTTAGATTTAATGGTTTATTGGGGGTTATAGTACAGTGTAGTGTTTGTAGTTAGTGTAATGATAGTCCTTATGGGACTGATGGGATTAAATAGAGGCTTATGGGGATCTGATTTGATCCCCAGGAGTTATAGGGTTAATTAAGTGCTTATGGGGGTCTGTATTGACCCCTATGAGTTATGGGGTTTATTAAGTGCTTATGGGGGTCTTTATTGACCCCCATGAGTTATGGGGTTAATTTATTCCTTATGGGCGTCTGCATTGACCCCCATGAGTTATAGGGTTACTTAGGTGCTTATGGGGGTCTGTATTGACCCCCACGAGTTATGGGGTAAATTAAGTGCTTATGGGGGTCTGTATTGACTCACATGAGTTATGGGGTTTATTAAGTTCTTATGGGGGTCTGTATTGACCCCCATGAGTTATGGGGTTAATTAAGTGCTTAAAGGGATCTGTATTGACCCCCATGAGTTATAGGGTTAATTAAGTGCTTATGGGGGTCTGTATTGACCCCCATGAGTTATAGAGTTACTTAGGTGCTTATGGGGGTCTGTATTGACCCCCATGAGTTATGGGGTAAATTAAGTGCTTATGGGGGTCTGTATTGAGCCCCATGAGTTATGGGGTTTATTAAGTGCTTATGGGGGTCTGTATTGACCCCCATGAGTTATGGGGTTAATTAAGTGCTTATCGGATCTGTATTGACCCCCATGAGTTATAGGGTAATTAAGGGCTTATGGGGTCTGTATTGACCCCCATGAGTTATGGGGTTAATTTTAGTTGCCTGGGGTTAATATTTTTTAGCGCAAGTCCTTTCAGGACCTTTAGGGACCTTTAAGTACCCGCGAGGCGGGAAATTTTAAATGCAGCGGGACACCTGCAGCAAGGGGTTAAGGTGGGGGTTCATTTTTGGTGCCGCGGCCGGGATTGCTAATAGTGTGCCGCAGGCCTTTTAAGGAGCCACGGCAGGGAATTTAAAACTTTTAAATGCAGCGAGGGCCTGATCTATGACGATCGGGGACCCTTGCTGCAAGGGGTTAATGTGGGGGGCTGCAGGGCTCCCAATAGAGACCCCTGCAGCATGTGAATTTGTTTAGGGAGCAGGGGGTGCATCACATGGCGGTATCGTGCTGCTCCAAGGCAGCACGTATGTGGTTTAGGATCCCTTGCTGGCACATTTTGTGCCCGTAGGGATTCTTCCGAGGTGCGAGATTCACCTCATAGATTTAAGGCTTGCGTGTGACACTGTAGCTCTCTCGGAGACTATTCTCAGCCATTTTTCTGAGTCATCTCGCAAAGCGGGCTGCGAGGGACGTATTGGGGATTTGATCCTCGCAAACAGCAAAAAACTGCCTTTTGCGAGGACCTAGAGAACTAAGAGGGCTAATTTAAGAAGGCCCTAAATGCTTAATCACAGTTTTTCGTGAGCTTGATAAGATTATGGGAAAAAATCCATACTCTCAAGCTTAAACAACAAGAATGCAATCACACTGAACAAAACCAATTGGACATGCTAAAAGTTAATATGGTTCTTAGAAGAGACTGACATATTGATATACAAATTTACAACTTACCAACAGATAATGAGGTTGCAATATTTTTTTTTTTAAATGATGAGGGGGAACCACCTTTTCAGAGGCATATTAGATTATATCCAAGAAATGAAGAGCAACCTTTCATTAACATCAATATATTAAGTACCAATTTGGATCCAATGACTTATCCAATTTTGTTTCTCAATGGGGAGGCAGGTTGGCAACAAAAATTAATACTTCCCAGTTATACAAACACTAAACTACATGTCAGAAGTAATATTTCCATGCTTAAACTGCCATTAGGGATACATTTAGTCCCATCTTAAGTGTTTGAAAACTGACACAGCAATGAATCATTGATTCATACTTGCAAGTAGAAGCAAATAATTTAAATGTCATTAAATATCCACAAAATAAACTATTTGTCAAATAGTATTGTAGCCTCTTGGATTATGTGGCCAAGGAGGCTACAAACCAAAATCTGGCAGCTGGCAGAGCAGAGCCATCATTTTACCATCTTCCTTCCAAGGATCTCCTAACAATATGCAAGAAAGATACAATGATGCTATGGCTATTGTAAATACATTTGGCAAACCAGATTTATTTATTACATTTACATGTAATCCTCAATGGCCAGAGATTGTGGAGAATTTAAAAAAGGGCCAGAATGCTTCTGATAGACCAGACTTAGTGGCTAGAGTCTTCAACATAAAATTAATAGCCTTAATACATGGCATAACCATCACTCATTTACTTGGAAAGTGTGTGGCTTGTGTTTATACCATCGAATTCTAGAAAAAGAGGCCTGCCATATGCACATATTCTTATAAAACTTCAAGAAAATGATAAATTGAATACTGCAGAGAAAATGGATTCAGTAATTACTGCTGAACGACCACATCCACAAAAGCATGAAACAACCTGAATGTATACTGTAAGTGCAAGAGAGATTGAACGTTTCTGCTTACGTTTACTACATTTAAATGTTCCTGGTGCACATAGTTTTGAAGAATTGAGAACTGTCAATGACAGACTTAATGACACATTTCAATTAGCTGCCAGACATAGAAACTTCCTTGCTGATGAGACAGAATGGGAGAGATGTCTAGAGGAAGCAGCACTATGTAAAATGCCACGGCAGATGAGGGAACAGTTTGCATTTATTTGTATATTCTGAAATGTTCCAAATGCATTAGTTGTGTGGGAAACATTTAAATTACATATGTATGAAGACTTTTTCAAATGGTATAACGAGTCCATAGCAGAATTAAAAGCATTAATGGAAATTCAAGAAGTCTTATTATGTCATGGTTTTTAAGTTGTGGCAGTTTGAATGTCCCAGATCCAAGAATTAGAGTTGATATATATGCTATGACGCTGATGTTGAAAAACAAAACACAGAAGAAAAAATGTCCACTTTAAATGATTTGCAAAAGCATGCTTTCAATGCCATGCAACAAGCATTAGATGATGACTTGCTCAAAGAGGATTATTTTTATCTTGATGGAGCCGGTGGATCTGAAAAAACATATCTATATATAGATGAGGCCACTGCTCTGCATGAGACAACATCATAGTTTATTGATCGTTTATTGTGTGAAGTCATGGGTAATGATTTGCCTTCTGGTGGTAAAGTCATGTTATTAGGTTGAGATTTCAGACAAACATTACCTGTGGTTGTACATGGAAATCGCACAAACATTGTGGAAACATGTATAAAGTCAAGTCCACTATGGAAAGAATTTACACACCTTAAATTAGAAAATATGAGATCTGTAGGGCAAAATTAATTCAACGATTGGCTAATTCAAATTTGAGAAGGAAAAAACAACTTAATAATATTTTTTTTAATGATACTGTTGAAATCCCAGCGGACAGGATTTGTAATGATTCACTCATATCAGCTGTATTCCCAAATTTAATAACTACAGAACATTCTTCGAAACTTGCACAGAAAGTAATAGTATGACAAGGTAAAGGGGATGAAGTGCAAATCTGGTTTATTATTGATTAATTGTGCAAGACAGCGACGAATAAAATAATTAAAAACAAGGGAAAAGGATATATATTAAAACAAGGGCAAATGTATGGAGCACAGAACTCCTATTTCTATATAGAAACTCTATATAGAGAGTATACTCCAATTGGACGGATACTGATACTCCAACCTACAGTCACAATAGTTACTATTAAAATGGAAAATCCATGAATAAAGATGTGCTGGCTCAAAACTTTGGAGTGTGGCTTGCTAATTAGTATGCTGTCCCTAAACTCCAGCACCTATACTTAAAGTATCTCCTGATATATATCGATGCCTATGGAGACATATATATATGGCACCATATAGTAAATTTATGCAGTTAATGCAAGAAACTTATCTACCAAGTTATAACCCTCTAGAGATATAAAGCCTCTCAGGGACACACTCAATGGTCTCTCAAGGGCAGCTACGAATATGGCAGACTGTCTTGAAATTGTAAAAATATATATGGAGAAGTATGGAGCCTACATAGGGATTATAGGGACATTAAGCTAGGCCAAAACGCTCAGCGTTCACGAGCTGCACATAGCGTGACTTCCTGGTCTGTAACGCGCATGCGCACGTCTAGCGTGATGACGTGCGCTGCGTGGTTACTGAGGCCTGACGCGTTTCGACGTGGGCACGTCTTTCTCAAAGGTAAAATTACACGAGGCTGCATGAATGAAGTCTTTTATAAGCAGAGGTTGCCATGGTAACATCATAGAGGCATGCTTCCACTATTATGAGCATTTGTACCTCCATCTACAGGAGGAATATACTTCCTACGAGCAGAATAAAGGAATAATGAGAAGAAGATGAACTCATGCACAGAGGGAAAAGAAGAAGTTCCAAAACACCATAATGTAGATGGGGATGAATGAAAAGCTTATATTCAAGGGGGCTCTCGGGCTAAATAATATCCCCCAAACCCATGTATATAAATGGGTAAACATATATATAATATATATGTGATAATGTGTGGTGAATATGTACATATACTAATAAACAAATGGACAATAGCAAAGATGAAGGTTTGATAAAATCCTCCTTCTTTGGGAAAATATAAATAAATACTATGTGAAAAGACAATGGGATGAATAAGTGTGTTAATAGGGAGGTGATGTGTAACTAAGTATGGCTCAGAGACCAATAAGGGTCTAAGACAAGGTATAAATATAATGCAGAAAAAACCTAGTGATGTCTAGGGTAGGTACAAGTGAATTAAAAAATATATATGTGATACAAATAATAAACAGTCTCACTGCTAAGGTGAAATTGTGAAGAGTGAGCGTAACTCACTATTGAGGTGAAGTGGTAATAAGTGAACGTGTATTTTTGTGTATTAAGTGAAACCAATGAAGAAAGACAAATATAATATAATATTTGTTAGTTAGTACTGCCACGCTTCTTAAATGAAAGGTGTAAAAGTAAAACCTTCATTTAAACCATAGGGGCTTTGTGCTTTCAGTTTATAAATCCATCTCGCCTCACATTGCAGTAATTTGGTTTCTAAGTCCCCCTGTCTAGGTCCTGCATGTACTTTTTCTACCGCACAGAAAGAAAATACTTCACTATGATTGTCGTGATAGTATTTCACATGGCGAGCAATTGGTGTATCTAATGAATGCCTAATACTATTTACATGTACATGTTTGAACAAAAATTGCATCAGCAAACCAGAGTGAATACCATACCTAACACTCATTTTTTAGAGAGCGGCAGAATTCCACAACAAGGAATAGAGAGGAATCTGAGGTCCAGAGCAAACAGAGTCCCCTAGCAGTTAGCCCCCATGTCTCACAGGACAATAGTCTTCAGATAGTCAACTTGTCTAGTTTTCCCCTCAACACTCACCATATGTCAGTATTACAAAGAGGGTTGACTTTTGTTCCTACATCCAGATCCGATACCTTCACACACATCAAAGATGTTAATCTCTTTGCTCGGAAATTAGCATTGCACAAGTTTTATAAAATCAAGGAGGAAAGAGAATACATGGATCTGGGAATCGGTAAGGAGGATATAAAGGCAATACGGACTCTCTTATCCCTGTTAGAAGAGAATGACTCTACTAAAATCAAAGACATAGTAAAGTCCAAAACCTGGAGAAACAAAAGCTCATTTACACCAGGATTGAAAGACTATGCCAATATCTGGGTCTTCTTGCAACAAATCACCTTAGATATTGAAAATATTGACTATCTGAGACTAAAAAGGGAGTTCAATTTAAATAAAAAAGAATTTATAGCACTTAAAGATTTGGAAAAGTGTAAAGAGATACAAATATCAAACCTGCAGATAAGGGAGGAAATATTGTGATTATGAACAACAATGATTACAAGGATATGTGTAATAGAATTTTGGATGATACAAACACATATAGGATTATCTCAAAAAATCCAACTATTGAATATAAGAAACTTTTAAAAGATATCCTGGATAATGCTAGAAAGGAAGATCTGATTGATGACCAAACATATCAGTTCTTATATCCAAAATTTCCCACAATGTCCATTTTCTATTCCCTCCCCAAAATACATAAGAAGAAAGTACCCATGCCAGGAAGACCCAATGTATCCGGCACAAACAATCTGTCTCACAATGTGAGTTTATTCATTGACCATCATATGAGAGAAATGGTAGCTAGTTTACCATTGTATGTTAAAGATACTAATGACATTCTTAAACAATTAGAAGATCTAAGTGTACCCAATGATGCCTGGCTAGCATCAGTTGATGTTGAGGCCTTATACAGTAGCATACCCCTCCAATATGGTATTAAAGCGTTAAGTCACTATCTGGGTATGAAGGTTATTACCCATACCAAATTTAATGACTTCCTATTAGATCTACTAGAATATGTGTTAAAACACAACTATTTTATCTTTAACAACAAATGGTATCATCAACAAAAAAGCACAGCTATGGGGACACCATGTGCCCCAAGCTATGCAAACTTGCTACTAGGTTAGTGGGAAGAAAAATATGTATTTTGTGATTCCCTCCCCTCTCTCTCTGAACATGTGCTAGTGTGGCGTCGCTTTATAGACGACGTCCTAGTGGTCTGGACAGGTACAAAACAAGACTTTGAAAGGTTCATGGCTGAACTTAATACTAATGACATAGGCCTTAAATTCACCTATGAAATAAACTCTTCTTCCATTACATTTCTGGATTTGATGATAAAAAAAGATGAGGATGGAAGACTTTCCACCACAACCTACAGAAAAGATACAGCCACCAACTCTTTGTTAAACTGGAGTAGCCAACATTTTGAGCCACTCAAAATAGGTATCCCCAGGGGACAATATCTTCGGATAAAAAGAAATTGTAGCTCTGATGAGCAATTCAAACTGGAAGCAGACAAATTAAGAACAATGTTTCTGGAAAGAGGCTATTCCAAAAGATGCCTCAAATCTGCCTACAACTTTGCACTAAACTGCAACAGAACAGAACTACTTAATGGCCTTAATGAAAAGAGGCAAATGGACAATAAGAACAACCACCCACGTTGTATAATGACTTTTGGATTTGATTCAGACATCATCAGAGAAATACTATCAAAACACTGGCATCTCCTAAAGAGTGATGATGATCTTAAAGTAGTTCTACCATCAAGGGCCTCCATTACATACCGCAGGGGTAGAAATCTCAAAGACATGTTAGTCCATAGTTCTTTTCAAGAAATTCAACCTAAAACCTGGCTAAAACCCCTGGCAGGTTGTTTCAGATGCAGCAAATGCAAATTTTGTAGATATGTAATTCCAACCAAAATATTTGAACATCCAATGACAGGGGATAAATTTGTTATAAAGGAGTTTTTGAATTGTTGTTCCACTGGAGTGGTATATGTGGCTTCTTGCATTTGCAAGAAAATCTATATAGGTAAAACTAGGCGCCAGCTGCGCCGAAAAGTTGGTGGACATGTAAATAGTATTAAGCATTCATTAGATACACCAATTGCTCGCCATGTGAAATACTATCACGACAATCATAGTGAAGTATTTTCTTTCTGTGCGGTAGAAAAAGTACATGCAGGACCTAGACAGGGGGACTTAGAAACCAAATTACTGCAATGTAAGGCGAGATGGATTTATAAACTGAAAGCACAAAGCCCCTATGGTTTAAATGAAGGTTTTACTTTTACACCTTTCATTTAAGAAGCGTGGCAGTACTAACTAACAAATATTATATTTGTCCTTCTTCATTGGTTTCACTTAATACACATAAATACACGTTCACTTATTACCACTTCACCTCAATAGTGAGTTACGCTCACTCTTCACAATTTCACCTTAGCAGTGAGACTGTTTATTATTTGTATCACATATATATTTTTTAATTCACTTGTACCTACCCTAGACATCACTAGGTTTATCCTCAAGATATGAGGTTATCTTAGCTTCTTTTTCTGCATTATATTTATACCTTGTCTTAGACCCTTATTGGTGTCTGAGCCATACTTAGTTACACATCACCTCCCTATTAACACACTTATTCATCCCATTGTCTTTTCACATAGTATTTATTTATATTTTCCCAAAGTAGGAGGATTTTATCAAACCTTCATCTTTGCTATTGTCCATTTGTTTATTTGTATATGTACATATTCACCACACATTATCACATATATATTATATATATGTTTACCCATTTATATACATGGGTTTGGGGGATATTATTTAGCCCGAGAGCCCCCTTGAATATAAGCTTTTCATTCATCCCCATCTACATTATGGTGTTTTGGAACTTCTTCTTTTCCCTCTGTGCATGAGTTCATCTTCTTCTCATTATTCCTTTATTCTGCTCGTAGGAAGTATATTCCTCCTGTAGATGGAGGTACAAATGCTCATAATAGTGGAAGCATGCCTCTATGATGTTACCATGGCAACCTCTGCTCATAAAAGACTTCATTCATGCAGCCTCGTGTAATTTTACCTTTGAGAAAGACGTGCCCACGTCGAAACGCGTCAGGCCTCAGTAACCAAGCAGCGCACGTCATCACGCTAGACGTGCGCATGTGCGTTACAGACCAGGAAGTCACGCTATGTGCAGCTTGTGAACGCTGAGCGTTTTGGCCTAGCTTAATGTCCCTATAATCCCTATGTAGGCTCCATACTTCTCCATATATATTTTTACAATTTCAAGACAGTCTTCCATATTCATAGCTGCCCTTGAGAGACCATTGAGTGTGTCCCTGAGAGGCTTTATATCTCTAGAGGGTTATAACTTGGTAGATAAGTTTCTTGCATTAACTGCATAAATTTACTATATGGTGCCATATATATATGTCTCCATAGACATCGATATATATATCAGGAGATACTTTAAGTATAGGTGCTGGAGTTTAGGGACAGCATACTAATTAGCAAGCCACACTCCAAAGTTTTGAGCCAGCACATCTTTATTCATGGATTTTCCATTTTAAAGTAACTATTGTGACTGAAGGTTGGAGTATCAGTACCCTCCAATTGGAGTATACTCTCTATATAGAGTTTCTATATAGAAATAGGAGTTCTGTGCTCCATACATTTGCCCTTGTTTTAATATATATCCTTTTCCCTTGTTTTTAATTATTTTATTCGTCGCTGTCTTGCACAATTAATAAATAATAAACCAGATTTGCACTTCATCCCCTTTACCTTGTCATATTGAATTTGGGGTGGGAAACACCCTGGGGAACCGTGAATTCCTCACGTAACCTTGTTTATATATCCAGAAAGTAATAGTAACATCCAAAAATAAAGATGCTTTGGATCTCAATAACAAAATATTGAAATTGACGCACCACAAAAAAATTATTATAGTGCAGACTTAGTACCAGATGATGACAAAGAGAGTGAATCTAATTTTACAACAGAATTTCTAACTCCCTCTGGAATGCCACCACATGTGTTGCAACTCCAAAAAGGAGCAATTGTTATTTTACTGAGAAATATGAATTATAAAAAGGACTTTGTAATGGGACCAGATTCATTGTTCAGGATTTACAAGACCATTTCATACATGCGTAAATTCTAAATGGGACCCATAAAGGTGAAGCAGTATTCATCCCAAGAATAGATTTGACTCCAAGTGAGACTAGCTTGCCTTTTGTACTTCAGAGGAGACAATTTTCCATTATCATGGCATTTGCTATGACCATTAATAAATCCAAAGGACAAACGTTTAACTCATTTGGCCTATTTTTAAAAGAACCAGTATTTGCCCAGTGTGGCATTTTAAAGTTGTAAAAATCAACAAGAAATTAAAGTCAGGGTGAATTATTAGATGATGTGCTAGTATTTACTAAAAATATTGTCTACTATGAGGTGTTGTAAATTCTATCAAAAAAAGGACAACAACAAAACAACAGAAAACAGAAAAAACAAAAGAATAGTGGTCATATCTCAAGGACTAACTTTTATGTCTCTTGCACTCTTTTCAGAGGGCAACTATTTAAAAACCAAGGGCCCTATTAAATTCTCCCTCGTAGTTCTCTCGGTGCTCGCAAAAGGCAGTTTTCCTGCTGTTTGTGAGAACAGAATCTCTCGCAGCCTGCTTTGCGATATGACTGCGAGAAAATGGACGAGAATAGGCTCCGAGAGAGCTACGTAGCCTTAAATCTATGCACGAGTCTCGCATATCGTAAGAATCCCTACGTGGACAAAAAGTCCACGCAAGGGATCCGAAAGCCTCTACGTGCTGCCTCGGAACAGCCCGAGACAGCAGTGTGAGGCTCCCCCCTGCACCCTATACACATCCCCATGCTGCAGGGGTCTCTATCAGGACCCCTGCAGCACCCCCACATTAACCCCTTGCAGCGGGGGTCCCCGATCTGCATAGATCAGGCCCCCCGCTGCATTTAAAACTTTTAAATTCCCCGCCGCGGCTCCTTAAAGGGGCCGCGGCACACTATTACCCAATCCCGGCCGCGGCACTTAAAATTAACCCCCCTCTATGCTGGGTGTCCCTATCGGGACCCCCGAAGTGTCACCACATAAACCCATTGCAGGGGGGTTCCCCGATCTGCATAGATCAGGCCCCCCGCTGCATTTAAAACTTTTAAATTCCCCGCCGCGGCTCCTTAAAGGGGCCGCGGCACACTATTACCCAATCCCGGCCGCGGCACTTAAAATTAACCCCCCTCTATGCTGGGGGTCCCCATCGGGACCCCCGAAGTGTCCCCACATAAACCCCCTGCAGCGGGGGGGCCCCGATCGGCACCGATCGTGACCCTGCTGCAATTCATTTTTAAATTTCCCGCCTCGCGGGTCCTCAAAGGACCGTAAAGGTCCTGAAAGGACTCGCACTAAAAATATTAACCCCAGGCAACTATAATTACCCCATTAACGCATGGTGGTCAATACAGACCACCATAAGGCCTAAATTAACCCATTAACTCATGGTGGTCAATACAGACCACCATAAGGCCTAAATTAACCCATTAACTCATGGTGGTCAATACAGACCACCATAAGGCCTAAATTAACCCATTAACTCATGATGGTCAATACAGACCACCATAAGGCCTAAATTAACCCATTAACTCATGGTGGTCAATACAGACCACCATAAGGCCTAAATTAACCCATTAACTCATGGTGGGCAATACAGACCACCATAAGGCCTAAATTAACCCATTAACTCATGATGGTCAATACAGATCACCATAAGGCCTAAATAAACCCATTAACTCATGATGGTCAATACAGACCACCATAAGGCCTAAATTAACCCATTAACTCATGATGGTCAATACAGACCACCATAAGGCCTAAATTAACCCATTAACTCATGATGGTCAATACAGACCACCATAAGGCTCTATTTAACCCCATCAGTCCCATAAGGGTATATTATTACCATTATGGGCCTGTTACAACCCAACCTTAACCACATAAGTGCCATGATGGTCCTCAAGGACCATCATGACACTAACTACAAACACTACACTATAATCCCCAATAAACCATTTAATCTAAACTAACCCCCCTCTACACTAATCTATTAACACTTACACTACCTACCTACACTACCTACCCCCTAATAAACCTCCCCAACACTCTAATTACAAAAAACAAAAAACCTACAGTACAGAAAACAAAAAACCTACAGTACAAAAAACAAAAAAACCTACAGTACAGAAAAAAAACAAATTACAACCCCACCCCCGACTACAGAAAACAAAAAAATACATTACAACCCCACCCCCCACTACATAAAATAAAAAAATTACACACCTGAAAAGGAAAGACAGATAAACACAATACAATACATACATATAATACATTACATGACATTACATACATTACATTACATATAATATATTACATATAATATATTACATATAATATATTAAATATAATATATTACATATAATATATTAAATATAATGCATTACATATAATATATTACATATAATATATTACATATAATATATTAAATATAATATATTACATATAATATATTAAATATAATACATTACATATAATATATTACATATAATATATTAAATATAATATATTACATATAATATATTACATATAATATATTAAATATAATATATTACATATAATATATTACATATAATACATTACATACAATACATGACATTACATACATTACATATAATATATTACATATAATATATTAAATATAATATATTACATATAATATATTACATATAGTCCAAATCAAATACCCCCTATCTATCTAACATACAATCTATTTAATTTAAAATAAATCCTAACTATATCAAATACATCCCCCTATCTATCTACCTAGGCTTCAAGTTCTAATAAAATCTCTCTTTTCTCTTTTTATCCTTTTGAATATATGGGTGTTCATGCACCAAGGGATTTTTAACATTTATGTTTAATTAATTCTCTGGTTTAATCCAGCCGAACTGGTCATGTGTTGCAGTCCTTTGGAAAAAGGAAAATAGAAACACAATAGAAGTGTCCTTTCTCTTGTCTTTCTTTCTTTTCTCCATACACTATACAGTCGATTAGGTATATACCTGTACAAGTCGTATCACTGTATAGACAACTCAATTTAATCTTATTTGCTCCCCTAAAAACAAACTAAAATGGATATCTGGAATTTTCAAAAACTCCAGCAAGAGGCTGACGAAGTATTCCTTAAAAATACAATCACTCCACAACCTGATACAAACACTGACATTTTGACTACATTTAAAGAATCCCATAAACTCCTGAAAAAACAACTCAGAACTGTTTGGGAAATATCGACCATACAAAACTATCAAAAAGAAAAGATCACACCAAGAGGTTTGAGAATCCAGATTACACCATCTGCACATCTAATTGATACTGACTTCTCAAATAAATGGCTAGATATTGTCAACAAATGCTCTCAAGATCTGATGACGCTCATTCTGGAAAAAGAAAAAAACAACTTGGAGATACTAAACACTCAAGTACAGTTATCAGAATTTACCAATCATGTACTTGAATGGTTTAGATACATTGACGATATATTAATTATATGGTCTGGTACAATTATGGAATTTGAGAAATTTGTTGAACATCTAAATAACAATTACCTCAACCTCAAATTTACCTATGAAATAAACCAAAGCAACTTAAATTTCTTGGACCTAGAAATTTATAAAAACACCCTCGGGAACATTCATACAAAAGTTCATAGAAAACCCACCTCTACCAACGCACTATTGAACTGGCAAAGCCAGCACCCCACACCATTAAAATGTGGAATACCAACCGGACAATACCTAAGAATAAGACGTAATTGTAGCGACATTGAAACCTTTAAACTGCAAGCACAAGACCTTCGTCAACGTCTTAGACAACAAGGATATCCAAACAAAACCCTTAAAAAAGCTTATCAAAGGGCACTCCTCAGCCATAGGTCGGATCTTCTCTATAAACCAAGAGAACATATAGATACAGACATAATCCATTGCATTATGACGTTTGGGAGCAACAACAAAGAAATCAAATCAATACTTCAAAAATATTGGCACTTTCTAATTGAAGATCCTATATTAGAAAGACATCTAACTACATATGCTTCAGTAACGTATCGGAGAGGACAAAATATTGGTAATATGTTGACCAGTAGTCACTTTGTTGATGAAATTCACTCTCCAAAGAAGAACTGGCTTCCAACCAAAGGACTCTTTAGGTGCGGCCGCTGTAAAGCTTGCCCCTTTATTAAACCAGAACGGGAATTTACGCACCCTAAAACAAATCAAAAATATCCTTTAAAAGAGTTCTTCAACTGTCTCTCCACCTTTGTGGTTTATATTATGGTCTGTTCATGTAATCTAATCTATGTAGGCAAAACAGAACGCCAGCTGCGTCGAAGAATTTTAGAACATATATTATCCATTAAAAATAATCTGGACACCCCAATCGCTCGTCATATACGACTGTACCACTTGAATAATTCAGATGGAATACATTTTCTTTTGCTCAATACAGAATTGGGAAAATTATATAACAAATCTTTATTATAAATATATCACAACGACGAAGTTAAAAACTGGTTAAAAAATCCAGGATTGAACACACAAATTAAAAGAGGACAAGATAATATGGGACAAATGAGAGCCTTTCACTTCTCAGTGAAATTAGTTATATTATAATGTAATAACCCTTTAATAAGGGGGTACTCTTTATCCCACTTAGCAGTGTTGTGCCTTTTTTGTATGTGGGTACAATTACTCCAATGCACATGTGCCCCAAACCTTAATTAAGTCCTGGAATAAGTCTCAAATGTTTTTACTTGTTAGTAAGCAATAAAGGTTGAGTGTTATTACTAATTGGAAGATTTATATATCCAAAAAGAAAAACAGATACTTATATTTCATAGTGAACCCCCCTCTCAGGTATATAGAGAGTCAAAATGGAATTCCAAGTAGGGGTTAAGTGACAATCATTAGTATTCTCTGCCAGCTATCATAAGCTGGTAAGCTAATAAAGCTGATGGACTATAAAGTATAGGAGACTATGAGCTGAAGTATCAGTGACAAAATGTGTCTAAGGTAACAAATCCTGCAGATCAACAATCGCCAGTCACATGCATAAATATTGGGTTAGGACAGGTAAGGGCACACAGACACTCTCATACACTGCTAGTACGCGATCACTGCGCGCTCCAACAAACGGACGCACGCAGCGTCGCACGCCTGACGCGTTTCGACGTCACTGGACGTCTTCCTCAAAGGCAAACACGGGTTGCTAAGGCGCCCGTCTATTTAACTGGTTAGCGTAACCATGGAGACCTTGTGTAATACCACGTGGGGTCAGAGAAGGGAAAACGGAGCTGCTTGTTCTGAAAGGCATATGTAAAGGGGACACAGCCCACTGGTCCTGTACAGTATGGCTCAAAATGAATACAAGAACGGAGAGAGAGTAAAATATAAAAGAATATAGTATATGAGTATATGAGTCTAGGTGTGAGCAAGGAGGATATTGAAACCTTTCAGACCTTTTTGTCATTATTGAACGAAAACCACCCTGATCCATTACATTCTACTATGCACCAAAAGAAATGGAAAAATAAAAGTTCTTTTACTCCATTTCTTAAGGACTTTGCAAATATTTGGGTATTCCTACAGCAGGTTACTAGAGAAATTGAAGAACTTGACTACTCTAAACTTTGCAAGGAATATAACCTCACAAACAATGAATACAAGGCACTTGATGAGCTTAAAAAATGTCAGGACATACAAATTAAGCCTGCAGACAAAGGCGGGAATATAGTGTTAATGGGAAATGACGACTATATAAAAATGTGTAAAAAAATTTTGGATGATACTGTCACCTATGAAGTGCTATCAAATAATCCCACAAAGGACTATAGAATAGCATTGAAAAACATCTTGGACAATGCCAAATTGGATAAAATCATTGATGAGCAGACTTACACATTCCTTCTTCCCAAATGTCCCACCATTTCCACCTTTTATGCCCTTCCTAAGGTGCATAAGAAGATTTCCCCTATTCCGGGTAGACCAATAATATCTGGTTCGAACAATCTCTCATCCAATGCAAGCATCTTTGTGGATTTTTATCTTAGAGATTTAGTGCAAAGTTTACCATCTTATGTTATGGACACAAATGACATCTTAAAACAGCTAGAGGACCTGTATATCCCAGAGCATTCCTGGTTGGCGTCAATTGACGTTGAGGCCCTATATAGCAGTATTCCCCATGATTTTGGCATGGAAGCAGTCAAATACTTTTTAAGCACAAAAAGTTCTAATGAAGTTAAATTCAACTTCTTTTTACTTCAACTTTTGGAATATGTTCTCAAACATAATTATTTTATCTTTGATGATAAATGGTACCACCAACGTAAAGGTACAGCCATGGGCACCTCCTGTGCCCCAGGGTATGCGAACTTACTGTTAGGTTGGTGGGAGGAGAAAATTGTATTTGACGACATTCATATGTCACTCATGCAACACGCCATCTTGTGGCGACGCTATATAGACGATATTCTGGTTGTCTGGACTGGCACCAGAATACAATTTGAGGAGCTGATGAAAGTTCTTAATACAAATGTAATTGGTCTAAAATTTACATACGATATTAACCCCACTCAAGTCACCTTTTTGGACTTACTCATCAATAAAGATGAATATGGCAAAGTATCTACCACCACATTTAGGAAAGATACGGCAACAAATACTCTGTTAAGATGGGAAAGTCAGCATTTCTTACCATTAAAAAGAGGGATCCCTAGAGGTCAGTACCTTAGGCTCAGAAGGAACTGCAGTACGGATAATGAATTCAAGTTAGAGGCGGACAAACTCAGAAAAAGATTCCAAGAAAGGGGTTACCCCAATAAATGCCTGAAAAAGGCATTCAAATACGCCTTAGATTGTAATAGAACTGAACTCCTCAATGGGCTACATACCCAAAAGATGAAAGTAAGTAAGAATTTGCAAGAGAACCAACCTAGATGTATCTTGACCTTTGGATATGACTCAGATAGAATTCATAGCATCCTATCCAAAAATTGGCACTTGTTAAAAAATGATGAGGATTTAGAGGACTGCCTACCACCTAAACCATCGGTCACCTATCGGAGGGGTAAAAACTTAAAGGACATGTTGGTCCACGGTTACTTTAAAAAGCAAGGACCTAAAACCACATGGCTGAGACCATTATCTGGCTGCTTCAGGTGTGGCAAATGCAAATTTTGCAAATATATTAAACCATCTAAGTCTTTTCAACATCCAGTAAGTGGCGAGGAATTTAAACTTAAAGAATTTACCAATTGTTGTTCCACAAGCGTTATTTATGTGGCGACCTGCCTTTGTTCTAAGATCTATGTAGGCAAAACGAGGCGCCAAGTACGCAGAAGAATAGGGGAACACGTCTACTCGATCAAAAATAATCTTGACACACCTTTGGCACGCCACGTGAGGTGTTATCATAGAGGCAACAGTGATGTTCTTACATTTACCATACTTGAAAGGGTACATATGGGCCCTAGAAAAGGAGACTTGGATAGAAAATTGCTCCAGTGTGAAGCACGCTGGATCTACAAACTTAAAGCATTATCACCACAAGGACTGAATGAAGGTTTTACTTTCACTTCCTTCATTTAAGAGGGGTTCCTTCATTTAGCTACAAGTCCAGTTTATAATCTAGAGGAAATTACTTACTCTTTAGCCTACTTATCTTTTTAGTAGGCCGCAACTTTGAGTAGATTACTTTTTAGAGATTATCAATCTCATTTATTATATCAATGCACCTTTTTGATTCTTTTATTCCTCACACACTTTTATTAGGATAGTCATCTTATCCCCTCTGTAGTATTTTCACACCACTTCTACCTTTTTTGATAGAGAAGTCTCCCCTAGCCGGGACTTTTTAGGTCATAGTTCTTATGATCCTGTTTAGTATCCCTCTTTTTTATACTATTTTCACTATAGCCACTTATTACTTATTAGCAGGATTATCCTGCTATTTTACACACACACATATATAGTATTTCATTCTAGACTTACTCATTTTGCCTTATACATATATAATATTTCATTATTTTATTTTTTCACTTCTCACATCACTCTAGTAGGATGTTCATTTTTGCATGGGTATCTCTTTCTCCTCTATTAGTAGCATACCTTCTTTCTCTCACTACTTGTTACTGTTCAGTAGCATATAGTATATTTATCATGATTATTTGCAATATCCCTCTCTAGTTCACTTTATTCCTTTTACCTACATTATCCTCCTTTTCCTCCTCTCATAAGTATTACCTCCTTTACAATGGTTATTGATTTACTTTCCCATCTGTATTTTGTCTGTATATCTTGCCTGCATTATACCATATTCTTTTATATTTTACTCTCTCCCCGTTCTTGTATTCATTTTGAGCCATACTGTACAGGACCAGTGGGCTGTGTCCCCTTTACATATGCCTTTCAGAACAAGCAGCTCCGTTTTCCCTTCTCTGACCCCACGTGGTATTACACAAGGTCTCCATGGTTACGCTAACCAGTTAAATAGACGGGCGCCTTAGCAACCCGTGTTTGCCTTTGAGGAAGACGTCCAGTGACGTCGAAACGCGTCAGGCGTGCGACGCTGCGTGCGTCCGTTTGTTGGAGCGCGCAGTGATCGCGTACTAGCAGTGTATGAGAGTGTCTGTGTGCCCTTACCTGTCCTAACCCAATATTTATGCATGTGACTGGCGATTGTTGATCTGCAGGATTTGTTACCTTAGACACATTTTGTCACTGATACTTCAGCTCACAGTCTCCTATACTTTATAGTCCATCAGCTTTATTAGCTTACCAGCTTATGATAGCTGGCAGAGAATACTAATGATTGTCACTTAACCCCTACTTGGAATTCCATTTTGACTCTCTATATACCTGAGAGGGGGGTTCACTATGAAATATAAGTATCTGTTTTTCTTTTTGGATATATAAATCTTCCAATTAGTAATAACACTCAACCTTTATTGCTTACTAACAAGTAAAAACATTTGAGACTTATTCCAGGACTTAAATAAGGTTTGGGGCACATGTGCATTGGAGTAATTGTACCCACATACAAAAAAGGCACAACACTGCTAAGTGGGATAAAGAGTACCCCCTTATTAAAGGGTTATTACATTATAATATAACTAATTTCACTGAGAAGTGAAAGGCTCTCATTTGTCCCATATTATCTTGTCCTCTTTTAATTTGTGTGTTCAATCCTGGATTTTTTAACCAGTTTTTAACTTCGTCGTTGTGATATATTTATAATAAAGATTTGTTATATAATTTTCCCAATTCTGTATTGAGCAAATGATTTCATTATAGGTGGTAGACACCTTGGGAGCTTAGCAATCCTATGTTTATATTTTTAGTTCTATACTTTGTGGTTTAATCCACTTTTCTTGGAAGCACTAATTATTATTTATTAATTTACACGTGGATTGTGAGAAGGGTGGGATTGCCTTAAAATGACGAATACTAACATTCCCAGTATGGATATTGAGTCACTTTTGAAAGAGGCTGAAGAAAGCTTCTCACTAAAATCAGAACCTTTGTTAAATGAGAATAAAGATATAAGAAATATATTTAGTGAATTATTAACAACTATGAAAAAACAAGTAAAATCAGTATGGGAGATAAGTAGTCTCCAGAATTATTTGAAAAATAAAATTGTTCCCAGGGGTCTTAGGGTCAATGTTACCCCTGCGATAAATCTAAGTAATGAAACTTTTTTGAATAAATGGAAAGAAATACTCCTCAAATGTTCATTTGATCTGATATCTCTTATTATAGAAACTGAACAGCAAAATCTTGAGATTATTAAACCGAAGATCCAACTTTGTCAACAAGAGTTTAATAAACTCTCTGAATTGACAGAGTATGATTTATACTGCAAAAAACTTAATGATAATATGGATAGATTCAAAAAAGAGATCAGGGAACGAAAACAGAAAAAATTCTGGAGAGACCAAACTGACTTTAAAAATGGGAAGATCTTTAAACGGTTCTCTACTAACAAACCAAGAGGTTCAGATATTAGCTCCTCTGATTTTGAAAATTCAGATCTGGAAGATAGTACAGGACATACTACTAGGCCCAGACTTCCCAATACAACTTACAGAAGAGAACCATATGAGATGAGATCATTCACAAATGCTAGGACACCTACTGCTTACAATAATGAAGGTTTTTTAGAAAGAGGCCAACATGTAAGGAGAGGCTCAGAAAGGATCATGAGGAACAGAAAAAACAAAGAAGATCAGACAGGCAGAGGAACAACCTAGCTAATGATCAAAGCCTGCAAATTGTGAATCTCTCTGATTTTAACCTCAACAGTGATCACGAGTCAATTCTCAAAAAAGGCTTAACTTTTGTTCCTACCTCTAGAACTGATAAATTCACTCATATCAAAGATGTGAATCTTTTTGCTAGGAAACTTGCTTTACATAAGTTTTACAAAAATAAACAAGAAAGGGAGTATATGAGTCTAGGTGTGAGCAAGGAGGATATTGAAACCTTTCAGACCTTTTTGTCATTATTGAACGAAAACCACCCTGATCCATTACATTCTACTATGCACCAAAAGAAATGGAAAAATAAAAGTTCTTTTACTCCATTTCTTAAGGACTTTGCAAATATTTGGGTATTCCTACAGCAGGTTACTAGAGAAATTGAAGAACTTGACTACTCTAAACTTTGCAAGGAATATAACCTCACAAACAATGAATACAAGGCACTTGATGAGCTTAAAAAATGTCAGGACATACAAATTAAGCCTGCAGACAAAGGCGGGAATATAGTGTTAATGGGAAATGACGACTATATAAAAATGTGTAAAAAAATGTTGGATGATACTGTCACCTATGAAGTGCTATCAAATAATCCCACAAAGGACTATAGAATAGCATTGAAAAACATCTTGGACAATGCCAAATTGGATAAAATCATTGATGAGCAGACTTACACATTCCTTCTTCCCAAATGTCCCACCATTTCCACCTTTTATGCCCTTCCTAAGGTGCATAAGAAGATTTCCCCTATTCCGGGTAGACCAATAATATCTGGTTCGAACAATCTCTCATCCAATGCAAGCATCTTTGTGGATTTTTATCTTAGAGATTTAGTGCAAAGTTTACCATCTTATGTTATGGACACAAATGACATCTTAAAACAGCTAGAGGACCTGTATATCCCAGAGCATTCCTGGTTGGCGTCAATTGACGTTGAGGCCCTATATAGCAGTATTCCCCATGATTTTGGCATGGAAGCAGTCAAATACTTTTTAAGCACAAAAAGTTCTAATGAAGTTAAATTCAACTTCTTTTTACTTCAACTTTTGGAATATGTTCTCAAACATAATTATTTTATCTTTGATGATAAATGGTACCACCAACGTAAAGGTACAGCCATGGGCACCTCCTGTGCCCCAGGGTATGCGAACTTACTGTTAGGTTGGTGGGAGGAGAAAATTGTATTTGACGACATTCATATGTCACTCATGCAACACGCCATCTTGTGGCGACGCTATATAGACGATATTCTGGTTGTCTGGACTGGCACCAGAATACAATTTGAGGAGCTGATGAAAGTTCTTAATACAAATGTAATTGGTCTAAAATTTACATACGATATTAACCCCACTCAAGTCACCTTTTTGGACTTACTCATCAATAAAGATGAATATGGCAAAGTATCTACCACCACATTTAGGAAAGATACGGCAACAAATACTCTGTTAAGATGGGAAAGTCAGCATTTCTTACCATTAAAAAGAGGGATCCCTAGAGGTCAGTACCTTAGGCTCAGAAGGAACTGCAGTACGGATAATGAATTCAAGTTAGAGGCGGACAAACTCAGAAAAAGATTCCAAGAAAGGGGTTACCCCAATAAATGCCTGAAAAAGGCATTCAAATACGCCTTAGATTGTAATAGAACTGAACTCCTCAATGGGCTACATACCCAAAAGATGAAAGTAAGTAAGAATTTGCAAGAGAACCAACCTAGATGTATCTTGACCTTTGGATATGACTCAGATAGAATTCATAGCATCCTATCCAAAAATTGGCACTTGTTAAAAAATGATGAGGATTTAGAGGACTGCCTACCACCTAAACCATCGGTCACCTATCGGAGGGGTAAAAACTTAAAGGACATGTTGGTCCACGGTTACTTTAAAAAGCAAGGACCTAAAACCACATGGCTGAGACCATTATCTGGCTGCTTCAGGTGTGGCAAATGCAAATTTTGCAAATATATTAAACCATCTAAGTCTTTTCAACATCCAGTAAGTGGCGAGGAATTTAAACTTAAAGAATTTACCAATTGTTGTTCCACAAGCGTTATTTATGTGGCGACCTGCCTTTGTTCTAAGATCTATGTAGGCAAAACGAGGCGCCAAGTACGCAGAAGAATAGGGGAACACGTCTACTCGATCAAAAATAATCTTGACACACCTTTGGCACGCCACGTGAGGTGTTATCATAGAGGCAACAGTGATGTTCTTACATTTACCATACTTGAAAGGGTACATATGGGCCCTAGAAAAGGAGACTTGGATAGAAAATTGCTCCAGTGTGAAGCACGCTGGATCTACAAACTTAAAGCATTATCACCACAAGGACTGAATGAAGGTTTTACTTTCACTTCCTTCATTTAAGAGGGGTTCCTTCATTTAGCTACAAGTCCAGTTTATAATCTAGAGGAAATTACTTACTCTTTAGCCTACTTATCTTTTTAGTAGGCCGCAACTTTGAGTAGATTACTTTTTAGAGATTATCAATCTCATTTATTATATCAATGCACCTTTTTGATTCTTTTATTCCTCACACACTTTTATTAGGATAGTCATCTTATCCCCTCTGTAGTATTTTCACACCACTTCTACCTTTTTTGATAGAGAAGTCTCCCCTAGCCGGGACTTTTTAGGTCATAGTTCTTATGATCCTGTTTAGTATCCCTCTTTTTTATACTATTTTCACTATAGCCACTTATTACTTATTAGCAGGATTATCCTGCTATTTTACACACACACATATATAGTATTTCATTCTAGACTTACTCATTTTGCCTTATACATATATAATATTTCATTATTTTATTTTTTCACTTCTCACATCACTCTAGTAGGATGTTCATTTTTGCATGGGTATCTCTTTCTCCTCTATTAGTAGCATACCTTCTTTCTCTCACTACTTGTTACTGTTCAGTAGCATATAGTATATTTATCATGATTATTTGCAATATCCCTCTCTAGTTCACTTTATTCCTTTTACCTACATTATCCTCCTTTTCCTCCTCTCATAAGTATTACCTCCTTTACAATGGTTATTGATTTACTTTCCCATCTGTATTTTGTCTGTATATCTTGCCTGCATTATACCATATTCTTTTATATTTTACTCTCTCCCCGTTCTTGTATTCATTTTGAGCCATACTGTACAGGACCAGTGGGCTGTGTCCCCTTTACATATGCCTTTCAGAACAAGCAGCTCCGTTTTCCCTTCTCTGACCCCACGTGGTATTACACAAGGTCTCCATGGTTACGCTAACCAGTTAAATAGACGGGCGCCTTAGCAACCCGTGTTTGCCTTTGAGGAAGACGTCCAGTGACGTCGAAACGCGTCAGGCGTGCGACGCTGCATGCGTCCGTTTGTTGGAGCGCGCAGTGATCGCGTACTAGCAGTGTATGAGAGTGTCTGTGTGCCCTTACCTGTCCTAACCCAATATTTATGCATGTGACTGGCGATTGTTGATCTGCAGGATTTGTTACCTTAGACACATTTTGTCACTGATACTTCAGCTCACAGTCTCCTATACTTTATAGTCCATCAGCTTTATTAGCTTACCAGCTTATGATAGCTGGCAGAGAATACTAATGATTGTCACTTAACCCCTACTTGGAATTCCATTTTGACTCTCTATATACCTGAGAGGGGGGTTCACTATGAAATATAAGTATCTGTTTTTCTTTTTGGATATATAAATCTTCCAATTAGTAATAACACTCAACCTTTATTGCTTACTAACAAGTAAAAACATTTGAGACTTATTCCAGGACTTAAATAAGGTTTGGGGCACATGTGCATTGGAGTAATTGTACCCACATACAAAAAAGGCACAACACTGCTAAGTGGGATAAAGAGTACCCCCTTATTAAAGGGTTATTACATTATAATATAACTAATTTCACTGAGAAGTGAAAGGCTCTCATTTGTCCCATATTATCTTGTCCTCTTTTAATTTGTGTGTTCAATCCTGGATTTTTTAACCAGTTTTTAACTTCGTCGTTGTGATATATTTATAATAAAGATTTGTTATATAATTTTCCCAATTCTGTATTGAGCAAATGATTTCATTATAGGTGGTAGACACCTTGGGAGCTTAGCAATCCTATGTTTATATTTTTAGTGGAATACATTTTCACATTATCGACCGAATCACCCCCTCACCAAGAGGCGGCGATATGAGAATGAAATTGTTGCAACGAGAAACTAAATGGATTTATTTACTTAAAGCACTGAATCCTGATGGGCTAAATGAAGGCTTTTCCTACACTCCATATATCTAATTTATACACATTTTCTCATTTTATTGATTTTGTCTCATCCCCTTACACTTTTTAGTTTAGATGCCATCCTTTATCACTTACCTCTTTCACCGGCAACCTTTCTCATTTACTTTCTCAAACACATATATACCCTTGTTAGCTTGGTCATTTCCAGCACCAAGGATCACCCACATTCAACCAACACCATATCTTTTAAACATCCTTTTTTATTATTTTCTTTTATTATCATTCTTATTATCCTTATAGCACGCAAGTCATTGCCTTTCCATTGGCCTCTCGCATACCTTTTGTCATAAGAACTATTAGTGCTGTATATTATAACATAATACAGTACTACACTCCCTTCCCCCTAATCACTTCATCAACATAGGTACATTTTCCGTGGCTCTCCTCTCCAGTGGTTTAACCCTGTGATATATAGCTGAATATCCATCCTTTTTGCAAGAGGCTTATATATCTACCTACGCTTCAAGTTCTAATAAAATCTCTCTTTTCTCTTTTTATCCTTTTGAATATATGGGTGTTCATGCACCAAGGGATTTTTAACATTTATGTTTAATATTTGACGTATATTAAAAAATATATATTTTACGGATTTGAGTATAGGGGAATTTTGTGCTATTTTTGCTAACAGCGAAAATCACTTTATAGTCTTCTCAAAGTGCAGGATGGCTTTATTTGGGCTATATTTCGTGCTTAATTGGTGCTAGCGGGACCTCTTTCCTGCAAGTAAGCTGCGGCTCGCTTTTAGCCTTGCAGAGAGGGTTCCCGGAGCAATTGAATTGCAAATAGGATTTTCTTACGGCTTCTAATAGAATGAGGCCCTTTGTCTTTAGAAGTAAAATTCTTTGTATTTCAACTTTGTTTATACAGTTTTTATGGGTTTCAGACATTTTGATTATCACTTGCTTTTTAGTGGGTTATGAATTTAATTCTATGTATTTACCTGTATAATTACATATATAGTATTGATCCATGGAGTAATCCAATTGCCAGTATCTGGGGTCAGGAAGGATTTTTTTCTCCCATTTGACACAATTGGCGATGTTTCACTTGGGTTTTTTATGTTTGCCTTCCTCTGGATAGCATGAAAATTTGTCATGTAAAATTGTATTTTCCTTTTCCATTTTGTGCACCTTGCACAACAACAGTTGCTGTCGGTTCATATGCTTTGTATATATATTTAAACACATATTTGATGGATTTAATAGAAGTGCAAGCTTCCACATTTAGGTGTGCATTGTACTTCATCAACAAATGTGGATTGCATGGAACTACATATCTATTATCGACCTTTTGGCCACAGATAATAGCTGTTTGTCCTTCTCTTCTGTTATACAAAGGGTATCCATCACAATTAGCATAAGTTTGCATTTGAAATTTTTTGGGAAATTTTTTGTAAATTTTTTATTTCCATACATGGTGAATTTGGATTGATATCTCCACATGGGCCATGAATCATTCTAAGTATTACAATTTCATAAAAGTTTTTGAATATTTTCCTGGATATGGCAATTCAGCAGCAATTACTGAATCCACTCTCTCTGTAGTATTCAAAGTATAATTTTCCTGCAGTATTAAAAGTATTTGTGCATGTGTAAGGCCTCTTTTTTTACATTCAATTGTATATACAAAAGCCGCACATTTTCCAAATAACTGTGCTTTAGTTATATCATGTATTAATGAATTGAGTTTTATTTTGAATACTCTTGCCACTTAATCTGGTTGGTCAGAAGTATTTTGTCCAATATTAAAATTTTCCTTGATCTCTGGCCATTGCGGATTACATGTGAATGTAAATGATAAATCATTTGGAAAGAAAATGGGATATGTAATTGGATCCAAATTACATCTTAATATATTTATGTTTATTAAAGGTTGGTCTTCATTGCGTGGATATATTCTAATATCCCGCTGAAAAGGTGGTTCACATCCTCATAATTGAAGACCATGGCAACCTCATTTACTGTTGGCAAATTATACCAGCTTTGATCAGTATTGCAATCTCTTTTTAAAACCATATTTACTCTTGGCATTGGTAGTTGATGTATTTGAGCATGTTGCTGTTGTTCTTTTTCAACCTGTGCTAATTGTTTGTATGCTTGTTTGCTGTTGGGTTTTTGGCCATAATTTTATCCAGCTGTTCATAGACTATGCGCAAACACTGTTTATTTTCTGGTAGCGTCATCCGTTGTTCAACAGCTTCCATTGCATCTAAGACATATAACTGTGCAAATTTCCTTTGTTCTCCTTCTTGTGCATGTAAATGTGCAGTTTGAAATTTGTCCTTGAACTCTAAAACAATATGGACCATGTCCTGGGACATTTCTGCTAATGTAGCACCCATAGAAGCAAATTAAATTGCACTGTTATAAGACCTGATGTTTTTTTTTAAATTGGTATCATTTGGAAATGTTGGATTGCTCATGATACTTTCAAAGTAATCTGGAAATGTGTGTTTTTGTGGAAGTCTTACCTTTCCTTTCTGACAGCAACTAATGAAGTCTCCGTCAGTTGGTCTTTCCTTGAGAAAATAATAGGCCCCACAAAACTGACAAACAACATTGAGTAATCCACAATAATGAATGTCTACTGTTAGTGCTGTAATGAAAGCAGTATCCTGAGCTTCACTACAACTTTCTATATCTACATTGGTGTCATGAGGCAATATTGGATCATTAGGCAATGTTGTTTTTAGCTGCTCTCAATGCAAAACCTAAATAGCATTAATGACAGAATGCAATGATTTGAAAAGCATTTGGAATTTTTCCATGAAATAAATAAATCCATTTTTTTTTATTGGCATACATTAAAAAGGAAAGTGCTGCACATATATATATATATATTGATAAATACGATTTTTTTTGTTTAATTAATTATTAAGTCATTAATATATATTTTTTTGTGTTTTTATATACATACTATAGTAGATTGAATATAGTATAGCACGTTTGCACTTTATTAATGGGTAAATAATAAAATAGGGAGGTGTAGTTGCCAAGAAAAATAATAGTACCTCTTGATTTATAGTGATGATAAATTTGGGGTATACTTTTTGATATGTTTGAATGTAATTTTGGTTGATAAATTAAGGTTGTATTTAAATATGCTATATAATATGTAAACTGTGACACTTTAACATTTTAACTGAATTATGTCCAAAAAGAAAGAAAGTAAAGGGTTTAACGGTGGTATAATATAAGCAATACAATAAAGATAGCACTTGAGAAATTGATTTAATACACTCTGCGAAAATATAGTGACCTTGACTTAAGTTGAACTTGTTTAAGTTTGCTCCTTGGGGTCTCACAGCCCCTTACCCTAATCTATGGGGTCGGAGTGGTGAGTCCGTGAGGATGTGTATTTTTGTTTTTGTACTCTGGTCAGGGTGGATTAATAATATTAAACACACGATTTTAAATCTCTATGCACCTAATAAGGCCCAGGTAAAATTTCTGAGGAAGACATTAAAAAGACTTAAAAAATATTTCTCAGGCCTCCTCACTACCTGTGGTGATTTTAACATGTGTTTAAATACCTCAGAGGATAATAAAGTAGCCAAGGATTCTGCAATTGACCAAAGTATCAAATATAAAGCTAAACAGTTTCAAGATCTACTTTGTAGTTACAACATGTTTGATACCTGGAGGTGTCTACATCCAGGAGAGAAGGATTATACCTTCTACTCACACAGGCATGTATCCTATTCCAGACTAGACTACATTCTTTCTAATGACTTAGATTTCCAAAAAGTTATAAAAGCAGACATCAAACCGATATTAAGATCCGACCATGGTATGATTTCAATAAAGTTAAAATCGTATATGGGGTATGCTTGGAGTCCTCCCTGGAAATTGGGGCTATCTATTCTAAAAAGAGAACAAATGAGAATTGAGATTAAAAAAGAAATATCTACATTTTTCAAAGAGAATAGAGGCTCAGTGCATTCTAATGTAACCTTGTGGCTGGCACATAAAGCATATATTATAGGTGTTCTTATAAAGGCTAGATCCCAATGTTTTAAAGAAAAAGGAAGATCTTTAAGAAGACTATAAATAGATTTGGCAAAACTAGATAGGAGCCATATGCAGAATCCTGATAGAAATATATTTGAACAAATTAGAATCATACAAGGATTAATTTAAAAAAATTAACAAAAATGGTTAGATGAAGCATTTTTGAAATTTCAACGAGATCTAGCAAAAAAATTAAAGATAAGAAAGGGGAATAAACATCAGGATAAAATTCAATATAAAGATAATATTATTACAAATCGAGAAAATATAGTTTGGGTCTTTGCTAATTATTATAAAAACTTATATAACTTGAAAAAAGAGAAGGGGAAATGTGAACCCCTACATCACAGCATAAAACATTTTTTTGTATAAAATAAATTTACCCAAGTTGTCAAACCTAGATTTAGTAGCACTTAATAGAGAAATTACAGATTGGAAATGATGCTAAGCATGGGCAAGTTCTAATAATGGGAGACTTTAATTACCCTGAAATAAACTGGATAAATGAGACCAGCAGCTCAGCTAAGGGGAACAGGTTCTTGAGTAAACTCTGGGATCATTATCTGGCCCACGTAATACAAGAACCTACTAGAAATGGGCCTTCTTGGATTTAGTCATCACAAGTAATATACCATTATACCTAATCTTTCAAGACTCACTCACTACAGGGTCTCTACCAGATGACTGGAGAAAAGCAGAGGTGATACCTATATTTAAGAAGGGATCTAGAGCAAATCCGGGGAATTATAGACCAGTGAGCCTCATTTCTATAGTTGGGAAGCTTTTAGAAGGGTTAATAAGGGACAGAATACAAGAATATGTCTATTTGAACAAGATCATAGGTAGCAGTCAACAAGGATTTATGAAGGATAGATCTTGTCAGACCAATCAAATTAGTTTATATGAGGAGGTTAGTAGGAACTTGGATCAGGGCAACTTAGTGGATGTAGTCTTTTTAGATTTTTCAAAGGCATTTGATACAGTGCCACATGGAAGACAAGTGAGCAAACTAAGGGATACAGGAATTGCAGTACATATCTGCTCATGGATAGAGAGCTGGCTAAAAGACAGGAAGCAAAGGGTTGTTGTAAATGGAACATACTCCAATTGGTCTAATGTGATAAGTGGGGTTCCTTAAGGTTCAGTATTAGGTCCTTTCAATTTTAACATATTTATTAATGACATAGAAGATGGACTCGAAAGTAGTGTCTCCATTTTTGATGATGACACTAAGTTGTGCAAGGTAATAAAATCAGATAATGATGTACTTTCCCTACAAAGGGATTTGCATAAATTAGAGAAATGGGCGGCTAAATTGCAGATGAGATTTAATACAAAAAAATGCAAGGTTATGCATTTGGGAAGGAAAAATAGCCATGCAATTTATAATCTTAATGGAGCAAATCTAGGGGTATCAGATATTGAAAGGGATTTGGGAGTACTAGTGGACAACCACCTAGGTAGCAGTGCTCAATGCCAAGCAGCAGCTGCAAAGGCAAGTAAAATATTAGCATGTATTAAGAAGGGTATAGAAGCAAGGAGAGCAAATCTAATTCTACCACTATACAAATCCCTAGTACGCCCTAATTTAGAATATGGAGTACAATTTTGGGCACCACTTCATAAAAAGGACATTTTAGAGCTGGAAAAAGTACAGAGAAGGGCTACAAAACTAATAAGGGGAATGGAGGGGCAAAGTTATGAAGAAAGACTAACAAAATTAAACTTATTTTCGCTAGACAAAATGCGTTTACGAGGGGATATGATTACCTTATATAAATACATCCAGGGTCAATATAAGGCTTTGTCAAGTGAACTTTTTGTAGCAAGAGATTTTCAACTGACAAGAGGACATCCTTTGAGGTTAGAGGAAAAAAGATTTCATCTTAAACAAAGAAAAGGGTTCTTCACAGTTAGGGTGGTTAAACTGTGGAATTCTCTACCAAAGGTGGTGGTGACAGCGAATTCGATAGACAACTTCAAAAAGGGGTTAGATATATTTTTGAATAAAGAGGGCTTTCAAGGCTATCCTAGATAACTAGCAAAGGAATATTGATCCAGGGAAAAATTTGATCGCCAGTTTTTGGGGTCAGGAAGGAATTTTGCTTTTTTTCCCCTTATGAGACAATTGGCAAAGTTGCAATGTTTTTTTTTTTCTGTTTGCCTTCCTCTGGATCAATTAATAATTAATAATAAATAGTCCACATATCAAAAAGATCAATAGAGATCTAAAAAGGTTGAACTTGATGGACTAACTCTTTATTCATCCTCCAATACTATACTATTAATAATTATTTAACAACGAATTAATTAATAACTAATCCGCATATTGCAGATCAGAGGAAATCTTAACAAGTTGAACTTGATGGACTGAAAGTCTTTTTTCAATCTAAATTACAATGTAACTATGTAAATATGTAAATTGAGGAAGAGGAAATAACCTCAGTAATCTCTAACCTGAACATATATTCATCACCGGGTCCTGATGGATTCATCAACGAGTATTATACATTTTTACATAGGGAATTGCTGAGAGATTTGATGTTAGCTCTGAACGAGATTAAAAACACGAGTAGAGCACCAGGGGAAATGTTGGAAGCAACAAAAATCAATATACTGAAAAAAGAGAGTGAGATTTTAGAATGTAAGGACTTCCATCCAATGCTGCTCTTGAATTCCGATATAAAGATATATTCTAAAATATTAGCCATTAAACTCAACAAAATCATACATTCTTTAATTGATAAAAACCAAACAGGTGTTATTGTTGAGAGACAGGGGACAAAAAATATTAGAAAACTTCTGAATATGATTATGTTCATTAACAATAATGAGATCCCAGTGGTATTTCTTTCCTTGGATGCAGAAAAAGCCTTTTGACAGGGTCGGGTGTAGAAACATGGCGCTTACGCTAGAGAGATTTGGCTTTGGAGCCTTTGGCTCTCATGCGATCAGTGCACTTTATGGCTCTCCATCCGCTTCTGTCAGGGGCCTGGGGTTCTCCTCAAGGACTTTTAAAATCTCAAATGGAACCCGTCAGGGGTGCCCATTATTACCAGTTTTTTTGCATTATTAATTGAGCCATTGGCTGAGGCCATCAGAAGTTCAAAAAAAATTGTTGGCATTAAGATTGGTCCAAGCGAACAGAAAATATCACTGTTTGCAGATGATATGGTGGTCTCAGTGGAGAAACCGATAAACTCTTTATTAGCTCTTCAGGAAGTGATGGATGAGTTTAGTACAGTATCTAATCATAAAATAAATATTTTTCAATCAGATGCCCTACCCATCAATGTAACATCTAGTGAAATGATAGCGTTGAGAGAAGCTTTCGCTTAGAAATGGCAAATAAAGTTTAAACACCTAGGAATTATCTTACAGTTGGATTTTTGCCAATTAGTCCTCCAAAATTAGGAGAATATGTATGGGAAATTAAAGGAGGTCATTTTGGCGTGGAATAATAGAATAGTTTCTTGGTCAGGGAGAATAGCTGCAGTAAAGATGTGTCTTTTGCCTACAATAACGTATTTGATGAGATGTATTCCGATCTAGGTTCCGTCACATATCATTTACAAATTCCACTCCCTAATAGATAACTATATCCACAGGAATAACACAATTTGGCTTAAAAAAATATATACGATGTGTGACTTGGACCGCGGAGGTATAGCTTATCCTCTCATTATGAGTTATCAGCAAGCTATTCAAATGGCACACCTGGTTTTGTGGTCACACCCGGTCGATATATATCAGTGGACACAAATGGAAAATTTTGGACTAGCGAAAGGTGATAAATCATTATTATTATTCCAAGATAATGCAGAATTTAAGGAAAGTAAGCTGGGTGAATTCTCAATTGCCAAAAATCATAAATGGTGGTGTAGGATCAACCAGCTCTTCTTTCTGATGCCTCTACCAAGCCCTATCACCCATTTGGCCTCTTTGGCCAAAATGTATGACTTAAATTTGCTTAAGATTTTGGTAGGCAAAGGCATTATATATCTTAAGGATTTATACAATAGAGATAAGTTGAGAGATTTTCAAGATTTATGTATCAACTTAGGGATGCCTAAGCAGTACTGGTTTGAATACATAAAGTTACAGAAAGTTATTACCACCACTCCTTTCCATCTGGGAACTATAAGAGAGCTAACAGATTTTGAAAAGTTGCTGATTTCTGGAGATAAGACTCATTTATCTGCTAAGTGTTATAAGATTGTTAAGAACTGTTATCAAGACGGGAAACCCTTTAACTGGAGAATGCGGGAGAGAGATATTGAAGTTACCTGGCCAATTGAAAAGTGGCATGCAACTTTTGCCATAACTGCCAAATATATAAAAAATGTATCACACCGGGAAACATATTTCAAAGTCATCAACAGATAGCATATGGTTCCCCTTAAATTGTGGTAGATTAAGAGGTCAGAAGAACTTAAATTGTGTTGCAGAGGTTGTAAACTAAGCGGGACCCACTTACACATGTGGTGGAAATGCTCTTATGTACAAAGGTTTTGGATTGAGTGCTTTAGACAGCTATCAAGTAAATGTAATGTTTCTATTGAGTCTTCCCCAGAAATCGCTCTTCTCCATATCCTGGAGGTGGTATGGCCGTCAGAAGTTAAGGCTTTGATAATTTTACTCCTTTCAATAGACAAAAATCTGATAGCTTTAAGATGGAAGAATAGCGAAGTTCCATCATAGTTTGATCTTAAGGAGAGTTTGGGGAAAAAACACTTCCTGGAATGTAACACCCAAAACTTAGAGGTAAGCCCACAGATTAAAAAGAAATGGTCCCTATGGTAAAAATATAATAGACAAGAAATTCAATGAGTATTTTGATGGATTGCTCTTACCTTGTTAGAAAGAAAGTCTTTTTTAATTATGGAACCTTGTGTAGGTGCGCTCCTCACCCTCCCAGGACGTCTTCTCTCCCCGCTGGATGTAACATTTTATGTATGTAATGTTTATTTATGTGTATTTAAAAAATAAATGATCTATGGTATTTGCATTGTATTTTATGTTATGTAACAAATGACTGAACACCTATACGCAATAATTCTATTTGCAAAGATTGTATATTGGGATGTATTTATTTGTATGTAAAGAAAATAAAAAACGTATTTAAAAAAAATGAATATACTGTACGTTAATGAATTAATTAATAACTGACATCAATGGTAAACCTAAAGAAGTAATTATGTTTTACTAAAGAAGGGCAAACAGAAAGAGTTATGAGCAAAGTATAGATTGGGCCAAAAATAATGTGCAATTTTGTAATGTTATTAATGAATGAATAATTAAATACTAAGGCCCATCATTCAATTGCAATTTGGCCGATTGAATAGGGCTCCAAATAAGCACATAACATATTTTTTTAAAGAAGTTTTTAGTTAGTGAACTTCTATCCAAAAGCAAGGTTTTCACTAACTAAAAACTTCTGTAAAAAAAAAATGCAATGTGCTTATTTAGAGCTTTATTCAATTGGCCAAATCGCAATTGAATGAGGCCCTAAGGGTATCATTCATTTGCAATTTGTGCAATGGAATAGGTCTCTATATAAGCACATAGCATATTTTTTTACCAACGTTTTTAACTGGTGAAGACCTTGGTTTTGGATTGATGTTCATTAACTAAAAAGTTATGTAAAAATAATATGCTATGTCCTTACATAGAGCCCTATTCAGTTGGGTAAATTGCAATTGAATGAGGCCCTAAATGAATATAGTTTAATTAATTAATCATTAACTGTCATCAATGCAAAACAAAAAGGGCATCATGAAATCATATACGTGTGAAATTGATGTTATCACATGTATAGTTCTCAGCAGCGCGGGTTTGTCAAAATCTGTTGGTAACGCAACATTAAAACTGTGGCCCTCACGAAGAGCATCATACCTACGACCGGCGGGACTACAGAACAGAAAACTCAAATACACAGTTCACAGTGCGAGACCCGTAGCACTTTTAAAAAAATTGTCTGAAAAAATTACGGTCCGTAACATTTTGAAAAAGGAAACCGCCACTTAGAGAAAATAAATTACCCGCAAAAAATACGAACCTAATGGCCGAACTGCTCACATCCAAAAACAAGTAAAAAAAAAATACATACCAAAAACATTACACGCGGCACGGAGGTACAGCCAGGATATCTGGGAGTGAGGTTGCACACAAATTTAATTTGAATTTGCAGAGTCTCACCACTCCAAAATCGCCTAAGCGAGAGAAAAAATGGCCACCAAAAAAAAAAACGAAAACAAGGCTACACGGACCCTAAACACACAAAACACCGCCAGGCAGATACGATTTTTAGGCAGGTTGTAAAATGCTTGAGACCTGCGTAACACATACACACTCGCCGCTATTTTACAACAATAACTTGCAACTAATAACATTGCCATTCTAAAATACCACATTACACAAATAATCAAATGGTTTAGCCTTGCACGCATAGACTATTTACACTGCACACTTGCCACATTGCTGACACTTTCTCCTCAGATCACCAACTGCCTAAATGTACATTGTATGCTGCTCAAAAAACAACAGCGATTGTTAGCTCTTCAGCATATTGATTCCTGAATATATTCATCACAAATAGGTAAAGTATATTAATGTATTATTGAATTAATTGATTATTATACAAAAATATATTTATATAAAAAAAAACAGAGCAGAGGAGAGACTCACTTTGCTAAAGGCGCTCAGCGCGGAGCTCACAAAAAATGCCCAGGGTGCTATGAAGAGCAAAAGTACACGAGGGGAGAGGCTCACAATGAGTGCCAAAGGCGGGGCTTGCAATGAGCACCGAAGTTGTTCAGACGACCAAAAGTATATCAGGTGAGAACTCAGACAATGTTCATTGCGAGCCATGCAATGAGCACCGAAGGCGTTCAACGCGCAGCTTGCAATGAGAGCTGAAGGTACTCAAAGGACTAAAAGCCTTACATTGTGTGGCAAACAGCATTACCTGCCTTACAATTTTATTGCCGTAATTTTTTGACGGGCAAGTCGCTAGTCGCAGATAAAATCCTGCAGAATTTACTCTCTGTCTTCAGTCAGGTGCAGACGAGGAATCTGTGAAATGACATGAAAATAATTTTTAATGTTTGTATTCATTTAATTCGTAACTCATTGAAACTATGATGTTTAATTGGCATAGATGCAAAACATAAACGCATAATCATCAATATATTCCTATATAAAAGCAGTATAAAATATTAAATTTAGCACATGTCTGAATCTAAGAAACTGCTTTAAATATTTAAGTTTTTTTTTTACCTTGTACGTTGCTGGCTTTGTTTTGCGCGGTTCAGGGTCGTGTTTTCATTTTTTTCTGCCTCCATTTTTTTTCTCGCTTAGTCGTTTTTGTGGCGAAAATGCTTAAATTCGAATTAAATTTGTGTTCCTCCTCACTTTCAGATGTCCTGGCTGTTCTCCCATGCTGTGTGTGATGTTTTTGTTGTATTTGTTTTTGAATTTATTGTGTTTTTTTTTTCTAATTCCTGTGTTTGTCAACTGCTTGCAGCCTAAGGCGATCCTGCATTTTGTAAGTGTTTGGAGGCTAAGTCCTGCGTGTTTCATTACCACCAGTGCTCGCCTCGCTTTCGCTCACAGGCAAAGAGCGCCTTTGATGCTTATCGCATGTGCTGACCATTTTAGTGGTTTAACGGCTTGCCTCACGAGGCTCGCAGGCAATGAGCGTCTTTGGCGCTCATCGCCTAAGTGCTGCGAGTTTTAGTGGTTTAACGGCTCATCTCGTTACACAAGACTCATAGGCAGTTCGGTGCACATTGCCTAAGTGCTCTGAGTTAATGGCTCACCTCGCTAGGTAATGCTCACCGGCGGTTAGCGCCTTTGCCGCTCATTGCTAAGTAGTACGCACCACGCAAAGCATGACAACGTCTCGTAGTTCGACAATTATAATGTGTGATATGCTTAAACATTTTCATATTAAAACACCTCTAAAGATTGAGGTGATTCTTGCATAAAATATGAGGGTGAGGCAAACTTTAGTTAAATATAATCTGTACACATTTTTACTCTTCAAGCTTTCCTACTAATGAATCACAAAATGTTATCTCTATTATTAGAGCAAGCTGGCAGTACCAGAAATAAGAAATGGGTCATTGTATACCCAACAGAATAAAAATGAAACAAGATAAATGCAAAAGCAGGTTGAATCAGCATTGATGTTTGAACTTTATCTAGTAATTATCAAGTGGCCGAGTACGTAATATATATTGTTACAAATGAATAAAATTATCCAGCTGTGTTAGTTACTGTATCTAAAGATAAATCTTGATTTGAACAATTAAAGAGTGGCATGTTAGCAGTGTATATTCCATACAAACATTATGCTTCCAATTTTATAACAGCATGATCTCATTCTGCTGATTCAAGATTAAAGTAATTTCTTGTATATATATATATATATATATATATATATATATATATATATATATATTTATTTATATATATATATATATATATATATATATATATATATATATATATATATATATATATATATATATTATAATAGTCTATCTATTTGCATGTTACTACACATAGCTTTATTTTCCATAGTTTTACCTAGAGGAAAATATGTAATTTTCCACAGATTAAAACAATTAAGTGGCAACACAATCCTGTAGGCTAATCTTTTGCATATAAAAATTGCTCTGTAACAATCCTTCCCAACAGGCATTTCATACATGGTTTAAAGAAAAATATAAACACAATGATGTTACTGTTCTCAGTTAAATTTAATTTTGCTGTTCTGATATCAAAGCTCTAATAAATTATGAATTACAAAAGATACCACAAACATGTTATTTTTGGAAAATAAACATTCAGCAACCTGAAGGAAAGGTAATATAAAATAGTATTTTTACTTCATTATATACTTATTGAAATAAAAGCAGTCTAATATTGTAACACAATTATGTTGTAAGCATATTGCTACTAGTATAGCAATAAAGCAGCTAAGGTTAGTTCATCATCATCAATTTAATATACTTGCTCCGGTATGAAATAAGCAATATGCTCAGTGAAACAAATTCCAGTATGTGCATAATCTAATGAAAGAGACTGTGGTGTGTTTATGTCTAGGCCCATGACGCCGAGGACAAGACAGCAGATTTCCATGGGAAGCAGCCTGTTTGAAGATACAGGTACAGTGCCATGGAATGCATATGCACAGAAATACAGTGATATACAATAACATTTCTGTTTGAACACTGTATAGCTGACATTTTTCTGGCACACTGTAAATCTACATTAATACAAATAAAATTTGGAATATAGCAAGACAAAATTATCTGTTGTAATTGAGGTGGGGAGAAGGGCAGAATTTTGAATCTGACTATTGCAGCATAAAATATAAAAATGCCACAGGCAAGGGATTGAACAGTTGCATAAAAATGTAAGTATTATATGTTTTTCTTTTATTTTCAATTTACAGATATTAATAGTTTGCTTTCACAATATCCAGTATGTTTAAATTAACTTAATAAGGACTTTGTGTGCTGCATAACATAATTTCTTAGTAAAGAATGAAGCAACATGTCATCAGAATGCACATTACACACTGAGGCAGAACCAAGATGTTTATGCTTTAGATAAGTTAAAGGGACACTATATTGATAAAACAAGATGCACATAGCATATTGATAGCTGCATCAGCCAAATTAAATACATGTACGATTCAACAATTTATATTTCTCCACAACTCATATCGAGGACTTTGCCATGTTGTCCTCTCTCACTCTGTCATCTCTCTTAGTTTCTCTATGTGGTGTGCCACACATGCAAAGCTCTAAGCTTGTAGACTGTATTTTCAACTCACATTCAGACTTATATTATTCCATTTTATAACATCACTTCCTCTCCTATTGATGTATCTGCGGGTTTTTCTTATGTTCATAATACTATTTTATATCATAGGGGATGTCATCTAGTAACTACACTATGCTGAAAATATACAACTCTATTTTTCTAAGTTTTCTACCTAGAGAATGTCTAAATACAGTCACAAAAAGGTAATTTGTCATTTTTAACTTGTGAAGGCTAATATGGTTAATATGCCATCCTATATGTCATCATATGAAGGGCAGTATCATCACCATCATCATACACTTAGCAAGCAAATCATTCTGCCTAGGTGTCATAATTTTTCATCCCTAACATTCTCCTCTCACATCCAATCAATTTCCAAAACCTTATGTTTTTCTTCAAAACATGCCCTAAATGGTCAAAAGTGTGGTATCATCACTTCTGATTAGTGAAGTTGGCTATTTCAGCCACACCCATTGTTAAAAGTGCATACAATCAAGCATACAGCCATGCAATCCTTATTGCCAAATATTAGTGGTAGAATAGGTCTTATTGATAAGATTAGTGATGAAATGCAACAATTCATCAAACTTCTTCTCTGCTTTTTTGATATTGTGAAATGGAAATGTCTAGGAGCAACAGCAGCTCTTCTATGAAGCAGTAGCTCACACAAACTCATAGAATGGGAGGGCTGAGTGCTGAAGCAAGTAATGCCTACAAATTGTTTATCCTCACTTGCAACATTCACTGCAGAGTTAAAAACTGGCATTGTAAGTAACGTCAACACAAAAACTGTTTGTCCGGATTCTCATGAAATGGAATTCCATGATTAAGCAGTCGCACAATAAAGCACATCCCCAATGGACTCTAGAGCAATGGAAACCTGTTCTCTGGAGTGGTGAATCACGCTTCACTATCTGGCAGTCGGAAGGGCAAATCTGGGTTTAGCACCTGACTGAATGCGTAGTGCCAATTGTAAAATTTGATGAAGGAGGGATAATGGCCTGGGAGTAGAGATGTCGAGGACAGTTCGCCCGCTGACTATTCGCAGCGATTTTGGCATGTTCGGGCTCACAACGAATGGCGAACACATGCGCTTTTGGGTTCGCCCCCTATTCTTTATCATTGAGGAAACTTTGACCCTGCACCTCACAGTCAGCAGACACATTCCAGCCAATCAGCAGCATTCACTCCCTTCCTGGGCCTTCTATCTGAAGGACAGCATACATTATAGAATCATTCTGAAGCTGCATTCGTTGTGAGAGGACAGATAGTGTAGCTGCTGGAGATTTAATAGGGAAATAGATAGCCAGGCTGTGTATTTAGCTTCCACTACAGACCTGAAGGACTCATCTGATATCTGCTGCAAGGACAGCAACCCCAAAAGCCCTTTTTAGGGCTAGAACATAATTTATTTTATTTTATAATGTTTTTCTGTGTAATCTAATTGCATATGCCTGCCTGCCAGCGTGTGTGTGTGACAGGCTAACACCTAACAGCTTATATTGTGCTTATTTTCACTACTCATACCTGGTGGTGTACCATACATTGAAAACAACCATTTTTTCCTGTAATCTAATTTCAGTTGCCTGCCTGTGTCAGGCTCACAGCTAATATTCTGCTCTGTTTCACCATACATTGAAAAAAAACAACCGTTTTTTCCTTTAATCTAATTTCAGTTGCCTGCCTGTGTCAGGCTCACAGCTTATATTGTGCTTAGTGAAATAAAACAACACTTTTTTGACTGTATAGATTGAATAGCAATTGCCTGCCTACAGGCGTGTGTGTGAAGCCTATTGCATCTACTCTGCCAACTTTTGCCAGTGCACAGTGATATGCCATATCTGGTGCAACCGTAGTGTACAGTGACATAAAACAACACTTTTTTGACTGTAATCGATTGAATATCAGTTGCCTGCCAACAGGCGTGTGTGTGAGGCCTACAGCGCCTACTCTGCCAACTTTTGCCAGTGCACAGTGACACTCATATCTGGTGGCACCTTAGATTGCACGCACAGTGCCCGAAATTTGAAGTGGGAGGACCGACCAAGCATCTTTTTCCATCTCCCGCTTTCAAAAATCCATGACATATACACGTCCCCTGATAGAGGATGTAACAGGGATTAAACCGATAGGAATAGTACTACTTAACAGTACACACCTTATAATAATGCAGACAGAGGCAACACAGAGAGAGGAGTCTGAAGAAGAGGAGTCAGAGGAGGAAGGTGGCTTGGAGGAGGTGGAAGACCAAACACAGCAGGCGTCCCAGGGGGCTTGTTGTCACCTTTCGGGGACCCTTGGTGGCTGGGTGGAGGTAGAGACCTTCAATGACATCAGTGAGGACAAGGAACGGGACATGGCTAGCTTGGTATCCAACCTTGTGCAAATGGGGAGTTTGCGGTTGTGCAAAGGGACTGTTTGCGGTTGTTTGCGCTGCATTAAACAGGGAGATTGGTCTGTTACTGTGAAGCGGGTGTAACCCTTAAACTACCTGATCGATACAACATCATACCTGATGTTTTAAAGCATGTTATTCCAAACAATTTAGGAATGTTAGGTGATTTATGCCCTTTATGACTTAAAACCAGACTCTGCATCAACTATGTAATTTTCCGTGGGAGTTTTGCCATGGATCCTCCTCCGGCATGCCACAGTCCAGGTGTTAGTCCCCTTGAAACAACTTTCCCATCACTATTGTGGCCAGAAAGAGTCCCTGTGGGTTTTGAAATTCACTTGCCGATTGAAGTCTATGGCGGATCGCCCGGTTTGCCCGTTTGCGAACATTTGATGGAAGTTCGCGTCCGCGGTCCGCAAACCGAAAATTTGATGTTCGCGACATCACTACCTGGGAGTGCTTTTAATGGTTTAGGCTAGGCCCCTTAATTCTAGTTAAGGGAAATTTTAATTCTACAACTTGCAATGCCATTCTAGAGGAATTTGTGCTTTCAACTTTGTGAGAAGAATTTAGGGAAAGCATATCCTGTTTCAGCATCATAATGCCACTGTACACAAGGTGAGGTCCATAAAGACATGGTTTTCAAAAGTTGGTGTGCAAGAACTTGAGTGATCTGCACAAATGCCTGACCTCACTCTCATCAATCACTTTTGGGGTGATTTTAAACACTGAATGCAAGCCAGGGATTCTAACCCGATATCTGTGCTTGACCACACCTTTTGTGGTTAGATTGGAATTCACACAGTTCACTTAATTAACACACAGAGTACTTAGCTATAGCAGCAAAGGTGGGACCAAATCAGATTAATGCCAATGGCTTTGGAATTAGATATTCAACAAGCACATATTGTCAGTAACCTTATGACATAACTTTTGCCATAAAATAGAATAATATAGTTCACAATCAGTTTGTAGACAAATATTCACCTTTAAATAAAATAATGTTTATGGATAATAACAAAGTAAAATAAATCGAACTATAAGAATTAACAGAATAAATTCACAGATAGCACAAATCAGCTATATTAAAAGTAATAAAAACACATCAGATTTTATCAAATATAAATCACAATGGCATTTCACCAAGCATAAAATGTATGGAATGTATGTAAAATCGACAGAATCAATCACATATTATAATTGTCCAACTACGATTCGTCGTCACGCTGTGTTGCGTGGTGATTACGACTTAGCGAAGAGCGCCGCAGGCAAAAGTGTTCTGTAATGTACATTTTTATTTTTTGGTGATTTTATTTTTTCTTATTTTATGTAATGTAGATTTCTGCTTTTTGAGGAATTTAGTTACTTGAGGCACACAGTACACTCACATTGTGTGACAAACAGCATTTCAACACTTTCTTTTATTGACCGTAATTTTTTGACGGGCAAATAGCTAGTCACATATAATAGTTGTCAAACTACGATATGTCGTCAAGCGAGGGATGCAGTTTGCTCCCCAAATGCGGACCCTCGCGGAAGATGGAGGCTCCAACGTCGGCTGTGTTTGTCGGCTCAAAGGCGCCTCACAAGCTGTTTAAAACACACACGCGCGACGCAAACGACCTCGTAACTAACCTTAACGTAACAAACACCCACACGCACGAAAAATACGACCATAACGGCCGAACCGTGCGCACCTAAAAACAGTCAAAACACACCAAATACTCACAAAAAAGACATAAAAAGCTTACCCATAGAAGGGGGGGGGGGGGCATCCAGGACCTCTGAAAGTGAAGTTACACCTCCATTTAAATCCAAATTCCCGAGTTCAGACACACGGAAATCCCCTAAGCGAGAGAAAAAATGGCCGCCGAAAAAAAACGAAAACGAGGCTCAAAGCCCAGCCACGTACAACTTACCCAAGAAGGGATCCGAGATAAGCTTGGAAACCTGCATTAACCCCACAGGATCCAAGATAAGCTCGGAGACCTGCATTAAACCCACATTAACCATCACAGTGGTGGTCCCGATCGCACGCGATCGGGGACCCCCGCTTCAATGAAAATTCAAAATTCCTGCAATAAGGGTCCTTAAAGGACCTGTTATAAAAGAAAACAAATATACACTATCACCCTGTCACCCATGGGGTTCAATACAGACCCCCATAAGCAGTAAATTACCACCTCACTCATGGGGGTCAATACAGACCCGCATAAACCCCTGCATAACCCTGTCACTCATGGGGGTCAATATAGACCCCCATAAGCCCTTCATTAACCCTGTCACTCATGGGGGTCAATACAGGCCCCCATAAGCACTTCATTAACCTTGTCACTCATGGGGGATAAATATAAAGCCCCATAAGCCATTCCTTAACCCTGTAACTCATGGGCGTCAATACAGACCCCCATATCCCTTCATTAACCCTGTAACACATGGGGGTCAAAACAGACCCCCATAAGCCCTTCATTAACCCTGTCACTCATGGGGGTCAGACAGACCCCCAGTAACCCCTAATTAACCATGTCAATCATGGGCATCAATATAGACCCCCATAAGCACTTCATTAACCCCCTCACTCATGGGGGTCAATATAGAAACCCATAAGCCCTTCATAAACCCTGTCACTCATGGGGGTCAATACAGACCCCCATAAGCACTTAATTAACCCCTCACTCATGAGGGTCAATACAGACCCCCATAAACCCCTAATTAACCCTGTCATTCATGGGGGTCAATAAAGACCCCATAAGCCCTCAATTAACCCTGTCACTCATGGGGGTCATTACAGACCCCCATAAGCACTTCATTAACCCCTTCACTCATGGGGGTCAATATAGACCCCCATAAGCCCTTTATTAACCCTGTCACTCATGGGGGTCAATACAGACCCCCATAACCCCTAATTAACCCTGTCATTCATGGGGGTCAATATAGACACCCATATCCCTTCATTAACCCTGTAACACATGGGGGTCAAAACAGACCCCCATAAGCCCTTCATTAACCCTGTCACTCATGGGGGTCAATACAAACCCCCATAAGCACTTCTTTAACCCCCTCACTCATGGGGGTCAATATAGACCCCCATAAACCCTTTATTAACCCTGTCACTCATGGGGTTTAATACAGACCCCCATAACCCCTAATTAACCCTGTCATTCATGGGGGTCAATATAGACCCCCATATCCCTTCATTAACCCTGTAAAACATGGGGGTCAAAACAGACCCCCATAAGCCCTTCATTAACCCTGTCACTCATGGGGGTCAATACAGACCCCCATAAGCACTTAATTAACCCCTCACTCATGAGGGTCAATACAGACCCCCATAAACCCCTAATTAACCCTGTCATTCATGGGGGTCAATATAGACCCCATAAGCCCTCAATTAACCCTGTCACTCATGGGGGTCATTACAGACCCCCATAAGCACTTCATTAACCCCTTCACTCATGGGGGTCAATATAGACCCCCATAAGCCCTTTATTAACCCTGTCACTCATGGGGGTCAATACAGACCCCCATAACCCCTAATTAACCCTGTCATGCATGGGGGTCAATATAGACCCCCATATCCCTTCATTAACCCTGTAACACATGGGGGTCAAAACAGACCCCCATAAGCCCTTCATTAACCCTGTCACTCATGGGGGTCAATACAAACCCCCATAAGCACTTCATTAACCCCTTCACTCATGGGGGTCAATATAAACCCCCATAAGCCCTTTATTAACCCTGTCACTCATGGGGGTCAATACAGACCCCCATAACCCCTAATTAACCCTGTCATTCATGGGGGTCAATATAGACCCCCATATCCCTTCATTAACCCTGTCACTCATGGGGGTCAATACAGACCCCGATAAGCCCTTCATTAACCCTGTCACTCATGGGGGTCAATACAGACCCCCATAAGCACTTAATTAACCCCCTCACTCATGGGGGTCAATACAGACCCCCAGTAATACCTAATTAACCATGTCAATCATGGGCATCAATATAGACCCCCATAAGCCCTTCATTAACCCTGTCACTCATGGGGGTCAATAGAGACCACCATAAGCACTTAATTAACCCCCTTTACTCATGGGGTCAATACAGACACCCATAAACTCTTAATTTACCCTGTCACTCAGGAGGGTCAATACAGTCCCCCCTAAGCCCTTAATTAACCCCCTCACTCATGGGGGTCAATATAGACGCCAATAAACCGCTAATTAATCCTGTCACTCATGGGGTCCATACAGACCCTCTTAAGCCTCTATTTAAACCCATCAGTCCCATAAGGGTATATTAAGACCATCATGGGCCTGTTACAACCCAACATTAACCACATAAGTGCCATGACGGTCCTCAAGGACCATCATGACACTAAGTATAAACACTACACTGCACTTTTTCCACCCAATAAAACATTAAATATCAACTAAACAGCCTCTACACTAACCTATTAACACCTACACTACCTACCTACCCCCTAATAACCCCCACCACTCTAATTACAGAAAATAAAAAAGCCTAAAGTCACAAAAAATAAAAATCTACATTACAGAAAATAAAAAAACCTAAGTCACAAAAACTAAAAAAAATTAACATTACATAAAATAAAAAAAGCACATTACAACCCCCCCCCCCCCCCCCCGCCCCCCGACTACAGAAGAAAAAAAAATTACACACCTGAATAGGAAATACATATAATACATACAATACAATACATGCAATATAATACAATACAATACATACAATATACTGTAATACATACAATATAATACAATAAAATACAATACAAATACATACAATAAATACAATATAATACAATAAAACTAAATACAATACACCCCTATCTAATATACAATACATCCTATCTATCTAATATACATCCCCCAATCTATCTATATAAATACCATAATCTAATATACATCCTATCTATATAATATACATCACACAATCTATCTAAATAAATAACACAATCTAATATACAATACATTCTATGCTATCTATATAAAACAAATACCCCTAGCTAGCATACAATAAATGCTATCTATATATAAAATAATGTAATTCTAAGCTAAAATAAAATAATTAAGACCACTTACCTTTGCAGATGTCCATTCAGATGAGCCACCTAGGGAAAAAAAAAATGAGTGCAACATATTTACAGTAAATAAATAAACATTATAAACATTCTAAATATTCGACTCACCTTTTTTGTCATGTCCCGTCCTTATTCTTTTACCCTTCTCCGGCGCAGCACCTGTTAAAAAAAACATAACATTAATACACATACATAAACATAAAAACTAAATAAAATAAACATAATCTACATTGTACTTACATCCCCGCAATGTCTCCGGCCTCCTCCTCCTCTTCTGCCCTGCCCTGTAAAAAAAAAAAAGTACTCACATCCGCACTCACGGAAATCCCCAACGCTAATAAGGCTCCCAGAGACTTTTCCGGAAGAAAATAGGCAATGGCAACTTCTGATTGGTTGAAAACACTGTCTATCAAATTCACCCAATCAGGAGGCGCCAATGTGTGAGCCAATCAGAAAGGGATAGACCCTAAAATCCCACTCTGATTGGATAATGTACCTGGCAATCTTTATTTAAACCAATCAAAAGGCTCAGATGCCTTCAGCCAATCACAATGGAATACACTTCCACATTGGCTTCGAATTGGTTCAAATAAAGATTGACAGATGCGTTATCCAATCAGCGTGGGATTTTGGGGTGTATCCCTTTCTCATTGGTTCACAATTGGCGTCTACTCATTGGCTGAATTTGATAGACAGCGTTTTCAGCCAATCAGAAGCCGCCATTGCCAATTTTATTCTGGAACACTCCGTAGGAAGCTCATTAACGTCGGGGATATCCGCCAGGGCGGATGTGTGTTGTTTTTTTGTTGTTGTTTTTTTAAAGAGCACGGATGCTTCCGGGGCAGAACACGAGGAGGCCGGATACATCGCGGGGAGGTAAGTACAATGTAGATTGTGTTGATTTTACTTGGTTTCATGTTTATGTATGTGTGCTAATGTAATGTTTTTTTTTAACAGGGGCCGCACCGCAGAAGTAAAGATGGAGGACGTGACATGCTGGAAAGTTGAGTAGAATATTTAAAATATTTAGAATGTTTATTTATTTTATGTAAACGTGTTGTATTATTTTTTTAAAATCTTTTTTACCCTAGGTTGGTGATCTGAAGAAACATCTCAAAGGTAAGTGGTCTTAATTATTTTATTGTAGCTTAGAATTAGGGTTGCTATATAGAGATAGCATGTACTGTATATTAGATAGATAGGGGGATGTATATTAGATAGATAGTATTGTATATTAGATAGGGGGATGTATATTAGATAGGGGGATGTATATTAGATAGGGGTGTATTGTATTGTATTTAATTGTATTTAATTGTATTGTATTCTATTTAATTGTATTGTATTATATGTATTTCCTTTTCAGGTGTGTAATTTTTTTTTCTGTAGTGGGGGGGTTGTAATGTATTTTTTTTATTTTCTGTAATGTTCCTTTTTTTATTTTTTGCGACTTAGTTTTTTTTTTTTCTGTAATGTACATTTTTTATTTTTGGTGATTTTTTTATTTTTTATTTTATGTAATGTAGATTTCTGATTTTTGATGACTTTAGTTTTTTTGATTTCTGTAATTAGAGTGGTGGGGGTTATTAGGGGGTAGGTAGGTAGTGTAGGTGTAAATAGGTTAGTGTAGAGGGTGTTTAGTTGATATTTAATGTTTTATTGGGGGGGTATATTGCAGTGTAGTGTTTATACTTAGTGTCATGATGGTCCTTGAGGACCGTCATGACACTTATGTGGTTAATGTTGGGTTGTAACAGGCCCATAATGGTCATAATATACTCTTATGGAACTGATGGGGTTAAATAGAGGCTTATGAGGGTCTGGATAGACCCCCATAAGTGACCGGGTTAAAATGGTGTAGTGCTTACTCTTTGGGTCATGAGGGTCTTGGATAACCCTTATGGCACTTATAGTGTTATTGCATGCGTTCATTAGTGTGTTAAAGGGGTCTATATAGTTGTGGCACACAGTACACTCACATTGTGTGGCAAACAGCATTTCAACACTTTCTTTTATTGACAGTCATTTTTTGACGGGCAAGTCGCTAGTCACATATAATAATTGTCAAACTGCGAGTAGTCGTCCCACTTGCGAGCCCCATAGGGCCATAGGGCAAAGCGAATCGAGCCATTGAGGCACAAGCTCACAAAAAATACAACTTTAGGGGCCAAACCACCGAACTGGAAAAGACGTAGAAAACACAGAAATATGTCTCAAATTCCCTTACACACTCACACACAGCACAGGGGGAGAGACAGGGACCCGGTGAGTGAGGTTGTAAGTTAATTTGAGGCATATTATTTTTATTTTTTTTAATTAAGAATCTCTGAAGCGGGGAAAAAAACGTTGACCAAAAAAACTTAAAAATTCTGAAACAAGATGAAAACGAGGCTCAGCAAGACCAGGCACCCAGAACTTATAAAATACATGACGCAAAAGACAGTAACACTTACACCGACAACGTCAGGCAAGCGGGACTTACTCAGGCATGCAGGACTTAGAAAAAACACAATGGCAAAGACAGTAACACACCAACAATGCTAGGCATGTACAGAGACAAACAATGCCAGACACGCGGGACAAAGACAAGCCATGCCAGGCACTTGAGACTTAGAAAATAGACGACGGAAAAGAAAGTAACACACCAACGACGGCAGGCACGCAGGACTTAGAAAATACACAATGGCAAAGATAGTAACACTTACACCAACAATGCCAGGCACGCAGGACTTTGAAAATAAAACCAACGGCAGTCAGTGCGTGCCACGCAAAGATTCAGCAGAGACACAGAGGAGAAAGACACAGGGAAGGGGCAGAGGGGAGATGGTGGAAAGAGACACATGGCAAGTATCCAAGCCCTGTAATGAGCAATGAAGTAGATAGAAGGAGAGGCTCGCATTGAGTGCCAAAGGCGCTCAGCGCGGGCTTGTGATGAGCGCCGAAGGTGCTCAGAGGGGGCAGAACACTGCATTGTATGGCAAATAGTATTGCCAGGCTTCAAATTTTATTGATTAATAATAATATTGTGAATCTTAATAATGTTGTATATTGAGAACTGAACAACCAATGTATTGTGTAATGTGATAAAAATCACCACTAATTACATACACAGTAAGAACCATATAGTAATCAGCAAAATAAAATAAATCAATTTTATATATCAAAATAATGAGATAATAATGATGAAAAGTATCTATATATTGTAATACTCAATTTAAAAAATTTTCTATGAATGATGATAAGATATTTTGTGTTATAATTTGATAAAAATTAACTAAACAAAATGTATTTATCTGTTTTTATTCAAAAAGATAAAAAATATCAATTTGGATTGAAACTCCTATCCGGGTAATGAATCTCAATGACTGTAAAAGCTTAATATCTCTTTGATATAAAAAAGAAATAAAAAGTAAACAGACAAATATATATTATATACATTTAAATTTACATCACAACATATTAAAAAAAATAATCTATACTTTACCAATTGGGTTTAGGCTTCAGGCTTTAGGCTATTTCTCTAAGAAAATGTAATGTTTCAAAGAAATGTGCCTAACCAAAATGGAGAAAGACTCTTTCTTGGTCTAAAAACACTGATTTATGTGTGTGTGTGTGGAGATGAGAGGAAGTGTGTGTGTGGAGGAGAGAGGTAGTGTGTGTGTGTGTGTGTGGAGGAGAGAGGGAGAAAAGGAGAGAGAAAAGGAGAGGGAGAAAAAGAGAAAGAGAAAAGAAGAGAGAGAGAAGGAAAGGGAGAGAAGGAGAGGGAGAAAAGGAGGGGGAGAAAAGGAGAGAGAGAAATAGAGAGATGGATTGAAGGTAAGAGAGAGAAGGAGGGAGAGTGAGAAAAAGGCATATTAAAGGAGGGAAAGAGACAAGAAGGGAGCGTGAAGGAAAGAAAGAGAGAGGAGAGTGTGCGTCAGAGAGAAAGAAAAAGAGAGAGATGGAGGGAGGGAGAAGAGTGAGGAGGGACATGTTAAGGAGAGAGAAAGATAGGAGAGAGATAGAAAAAATTAGAGAGTGAAGGAGAGAGAGAAGGCATGAAGGAGAGAGAAAAGGAGAGAGAAAAAATACACAGGGTAAATTAGAGAGAGCATGTGGGAGCGAGAGAAGGAAAGAGTAAAGGAGAGAGGGAAGGAGGGAAAGAGAAACAGAGAGAAAAGGAAAGAGAGATTGAGACAGAGGGAAGGAGGGAGATTGAAAGAGAGAGAGGAAAGTAGAGTGTGAATGAGAGAAGGAGGGAGAGGAGAAAGAGATGTAGAGAGGGAGAAAAGGAGAGGTAGAGAAGGAGAGGAAGAGAATGTGAGGGAGAGAAGACGAGGGAGAAAAGGGCAAGTCGCTAGTGAATCTAATAAATGATTATTAATGTTGTATATTGAGAATTGAGAAGGGAGAAAAATAGGAGAGAGATAGAAAAAAAGGAGAGAGAGTGAAGGCGGGAGAGAGAGCGTGAAGAGGAGAGAAAAGGAGAGAGAACAACGGACAGGGTGAATGAGAGTGAGAATGAGGGAGAGAGATGAAAAGAGTAAAGGAGAGACGGAAGGAGGGAAAGAGTAACAGGGAGAAAAAGAAAGAGAAATTTAAGGAGAGAAAGAGGGAAGGAGGGAGAGAGATTGAAGGAGAGAGAGAAAAAGAGAGTGTGCATGAGAGAGAGAAGGAGGGAGAGGAGAGAGAGAAGTAGAGAGGGTGAAGGAAGGAGAGAGAGAAGAAGACAAGATGAGAGAGATAAAGAAAGAGGACAGAGAAAAGTAGAATTGGAGAAAGAGAAGGGGAGTGTGAATGAGAAAGATATAGGAGAGAATGAGAGAAAGAGGGAGAGAAGGAAAGAGTAGATGAGAGCGAGTGAAGGAGGAAGAGAGAAAGAGAGAGTGAATGAGAGAGTGAGAAGAGAGTGAATGAGAGAGAGAGAAGGAGAGTGAATGAGAGAGAGAGAATGAGGGAGAGGAGAAAGAAGTAAAGGGAGTAAATGAGGGAGAGAGAGGAGGAAAGAGAGAAAGAAGGAGGAGAGAGAATGAGAGTATGATAGATAGAAAAGGAGATTATGAATGAGAGACAGAATGAGGAAGAGAGAGAGAAAGAAAGAGTAAAAGAGAGAGCGAGAGAAGGAGGGAGAGAGAAAAGAAGAGAGAGATGGAAGGAGGGAGAGTGAAGGAGAGAGCATGAAGGTGGTAGAGAGAGTGTGAAGGAGAGAGAATGAGTGTGAATGAGGGAGAGCAAGAAAAGTGAGAGTGAGAGAGAAGGAAATATATTTGCGTTTGTGGGGTCGATCACTGACAGTTTTGATACTGGATAGTACATCACAGCCGACTTGAAGTTGGACATGCCTGCACTATATAATCATCCCTGCCCTTGGAGACAGTCCTGACCCACTTGGGGTAGTTCAAAGTGGCATAATATGTTTGCCAAAGGAAGTGGCCCAAGGGTGATTGGTATATAGGATTCTATAAAAATGCGACCTAAGAAATAAAGTATATGCTCTGCTTGGGACACATTTGCATGGTGTGCTTCATTTAGAGGGAATGCATTAATTTATTTTATCAGAAATGAATTTCTACAACTTGTCCTGGTAACTGGTAACTGAAACTCCGCAACTTGGTCTTGAAACCGCAACTTGGTCTGGAAAATCATCAACTTTCCTTAGCTCCCAGTTAAACTATCCTGTTTGTGTGGATAAGGAAACTATACAACCTGGTGGTAGGATTGTTCTTTTAAGCCCAACAAAGATCTGGTTGTGACATTATATATGTATAATTTCTCCAAATATATGGGTTTCCAGGGTCCCTTCAGTGTCAGTTTTGATAATGACAGAGTGCATTGACATTTTAAAACGAATAAAACTGTATTTTGAGCCAAGATTCCTCCTTTGCTTTTTATGCATGGCTGAATTTAAAGGTGTTTCTCTAGGTCCCATCTCTTTTTTTATAATTTATTTTTGATTCTTCAACCTTCTCTAAAATTTTAATAAATTAGATAGCTCCCTCCCTCTAAAGCACTGCTACCTTACCTTATTCTAGGCCTGGGTAGCTTTCAAAAATACCTTATACACTCACATCACCTTGGTATTGATATTTATTATTTATTTTTATTAATCCCATTAAAGGCACATGGAACACTATACATGCATTTAATATAGCATGCTTTAAAAATTACCAAAGATGTGTTCTGAATTAAAAAAACACACAGGTACATTATCAAATACCCTTTTTCCAGTTGCAACAAAGACTGGAAATTAGATAATTTTTTTATATATTACTGCAGGTATTTTAGGGAGTGAATGCTTTAAATTGGTAAACCAAGTATATCACCCTAATTCGTCAAGCAAACCAAATATATCACTCATGTTGTTTATTGCTGCTATTGTTCATTCGTTCAGTTGTGTCAGACTCTCCGTGACCTATCGATCTCGTCATGCCAGGCAAATTGTTTTGTCTCTCGTTGTGCTTATCAAGACGGTTTTCTTGTTAAATGTACTGGAATGGGCTGCCAGTTCTTTCTCCAGTGAACCACAATTTGTCTGACCTCTTTGCAATGACCTGCCCATCTTGGGTGACCATACATGGTAAAACTCACAGTTTTATTGAGAAACATAAGCCCCTTCACCACAATAAGATAGTGATCCAGAAGGCAATGTTGTTTATTAGAACATTTCAAATTAAATTTGGTTGTGAGAGAAATGTAGGCAGGAGCATGTTATATTCTAAACCTACACCCTATTAGGTTTTGTGGTGGATGCAAGTGTTCAACTTGTGTTAGTTGATCTAAAAATCAAAGATTAAACCGATATGTGAAAACATGCTATAAAGTGAAGTATGAGTCTGACCTCAGAAATGATCAAATATGCCAATAAATAAGTTATTTACAACTGCTCCTCTCTCAACTCTCAATTCTCAAATCTTCATTCTCCTTAAAAAGGGCAAACTACTTACATTTTGCTAGAGAGACACCCTAAATGTCTACATTTATGTGTGATCATTCCCTTTCTCTCTGCCCAAACCTAGGGCCTCATTCTATTAGCGGCCACAGCCGTTGAGGGGCCGCAAGGACCAGCCGCAAGCTATTCTGCTATTCTATTCCCCTCCTGCCAGGGATTCCGGCAGGCTTGCGGCCGGTGCCTTGCTATCTCTTGCGGCCGCTCGCGCCGGAGGAAATCCTTTGATCTAAAACGGCCGCAAGGAAATCGGCCGTAAGAAAATCCTATTTGCAATTCAATTGCTCCGGGAACCCTCTCAGCAAGGCTAAAAGCGAGCCGCAGCTTACTTGCAGGAAAGAGGTCCCGCTAGCACCAATTAAGCACGAAATATAGCCCAAATAAAGCCCTCCTGCACTTTGAGAAGACTATAAAGTGATTTTCGCTGTTAGCAAAAATAGCACAAAATTCCCCTATACTCAAATCCGTAAAATATATATTTTTTAATATACGTCAAATATCCATGTAAAAAGTCCATAGGGCTTGGAGCACCTCAGACCCGCCCACGCCGCAGCCGGAAAATAAACAGTTAATTTGAACTCGGGTTTGGGCTGATATGCAAGCTTGAGAGTGGGTTACTTTTAATCCTCATGTCCCCCAATATGATCCCTAGCATTTTCAGAGCTGTACAGTGCAGGCTTGAATTTATTTTTGAGTTTTAAGTTTTCAGAGCTTACGGCCGGTAGCAAGATTTACGGCCGGCCGTAAGAGGAGATCCTTACGGCTGGTTTACGGCCGATAATAGAATGAGGCCCCTAGATTTTATATTCTCCTACATCTTCCCATGTTGTTATAACTTACAACCTATCTAAGCCTTTGATCTCTCAAGACAGCAAGAGTTACAATCACAAATCGCTATTCAATTACTACAATTCCTCAAATATGTTCATGTCAAATATAGAAGAAAATCCTACGAGTACCATATAGGACTCGCAAGGGAGTTTAATCCCTGTCCGTAGCCTAGTAAATGCAATTACAAAAATCTATATTGCACTTTAAAAAACAGGGAAAGTGATAAAAGATATTAGAATTAATTGCACAACAGTCGCAAGCCCACAAATCTGCAATCAAAATGCTTTTTTTGTTATGTGTTATTTTGGTGTTATAGCAGTCTCAGGAATCAATGAGTTAATACATATCAGACCACCAACATGGAATAGAACATTTCCTTCATTCATTTTTATTATTTTGTACATTGCAGGATTGCGGGTCTGATCGCATATTGGACACCTAAGAGCATACAATAAGAGTGGTACAAACTTATTCATAATAAAGCAACAGTGGATATAAAAAGTCTACACACCCCTGTTAAAATGTTAGGTTTCTGTGCTGTAAAAAAATGAGACAAAGATTAATCATTTCAGAACTTTTTTCCACCTTTAATGTGACCTATAAACTGTACAACTCAATTGCAAAACAAACTGAAATATTTTAGGTAGAGGGAAGAAAAAATATAAAAATAAAATAATATAGATGCATAAGTATGCACAGCCTTAAACTAATACTTTGTTGAAGCACTTTTTGATTTTATTACAGCACTCAGTCTTTTTGGGTATGAGTCTATCAGCATGGCACATTTTGACTTGGCAAGATTTGCCCACTCTTCTTTGCAAAAACACTCCAAATCTGTCAGATTGCGAGGGCATCTCCTGTGCACAGCCCTCTTCAGACCACCCCACAGATTTTCAATCGGATTCAGGTCTGGGCTCTGGCTGGGCCATTCCAAAACTTTAATCTTCTTCTGGTGAAGCCATTCCTTTGTTGATTTGGAAGTATGCTTTGGGTCGTTGTCATGCTGAAAGATGAAGTTCCTCTTCATGTTCAGCTTTCTAGCAGAAGCCTGAAGGTTTTCTGCCAATATTGAATGGTATTTGGAACTGTTCATAATTCCCTCTATCTTAACGAAGGCCCCAGTTCCAGCTGAAGAAAAACAGCCCGAAAGCATGATGCTGCCACCACCATGCTTCACTTTGGGTAGAGTTTTTTTTGGTGATGTGCAGTGTTGTTTTTGCGCCAAACATATCTTTTGGAATTCTGGCCAAAAAGTTCAACCTTGGTTTCATCAGACCATAACACCTTTTCCCACATGCTTTTGGGAGACTTCAGATGTGTTTTTTCTTCGTAAGAAAAGGCGTTCATCTTGCCACTCTACCCCATAGCCCAGACATTTGAAGAATATGGGAGATTGTTTTCAAATGTTCCACACAACCAGTACTTGCCAGATATTCCTACAGCTACTTTAATGTTGCTGTAGGCCTCTTGGTAGCCTCCCAGACCAGTTTTCTTCTTGTCTTTCATCAATTTCGGAGGGAGCTCCAGTTCTTGGTAATGTCACTGTTGTGACATATTTTTTTTTCACAGTCTTCACTGTGTTCCATGGTATATCTAATTCCTTGGAAATTCTTTTGTACCCTTCTCCTGACTGATACCTTTTAACAATGAGATCCCTCTGATGCTTTGGAAGCTCTCTGTGGACCATGGCTTTTGCTGTGGGATGCGACTAAGAAAATTTCAGGAAAGACCAACTAGAGCAGCTGAACTTTATTTGGGGTTAATCAGAGGCACTATAAATGATGGCAGGTGTATGCTGACTCCTATTTAACACGACTTGGAATGTGATTGCTTAATTCTGAACACAGCTACATCCCCAGTTATAAGAGGGTGTGGAGACTTATGCAACCACATTATTTTTCTTTTTTTTTTTCTTCCCTCCACCTAAAAGATTTCAGTTTGTTTTTCAATTGAGTTGTACAGTTTATAGGTCACATTAAAGGTGGAAAAAGTTCAGAAATGATTTATCTTTGTCTCATTTTTTTACAGCACAGAAACCTGACATTTTAACAGGGGTGTGTAGACTTTTTATATCCAATGTACGCTTTTCGTGATTAAACTTCCTCCCTTAGTTTGAAATTCCTTTTATCTATAATAATTTTTATGCACCTGAGCAAGTGTTCAACGCTGATGAAACAGTACTGTTTTGGAAGAAAAGGCCTCAACGAACATTCATCAGTAAAGAAAAAAAGCGAGCACCATGCTTTAATGCAGCACGGGATAGATTTACAATTTTACCATATGCAAATCCATCTGGATTTATAATAAAGGCTGCCATTATTTTCAAATATGCTAATTCTTGAGCATTAAAGGGAATATATAAGGCCCAGCTTCCATTTTTTTTTTTGATAAGCAAAAAAAATGCTTGGATGACAAGAACACTTTTCCGTGATTGGTTTAGGCAGTATTTCATTTTGGATGTCAGAAAATACCTTGCAAGTTAGCAAATGTAGTTTAAAGTTTTGTTCTTACTCAAAACTGATGTGGTGGAGGTCCTCCTAACACAACATCCATTAACCAACTGGGCAAAAAAAGATAAGAAGGGCACAAAAAATGTAAATGTCATTGAAATCAGAACATGGACTCATCTCCAATACTGTACAAAGGTAAATTGCAAGGTGCTCTGATTTACAACACTCCATTTGAATAATTTTTTTCAAAATGAGAAAAATAGGTGGCTCTAGGTATCAAAAGATTCTGGGATGGAAGGAAGGGGTGCTACTTGAGGATATAGTTTACTAAGTAACAAAAGAGTAGAGGACAGAAGAAGTAGTCTTTGGATTATAAGTGCACACCCTCTGCCCTGGTAACAATATAGAGCAAGAAAGAATATATATAAAACTTAACGTTTATTGATATTATTAAAAATTGTTATTAAAATGTTGAAATTCTGACGAGATAAAGTTGGTAGGGGAATGGAAATTATTATGGACTTCCTTGTATTTTGGCTTGGATTATGAGACTAAATAGGAAGAAATAAGCCCTATATCCTCTTAGTATAGAGTGATAATATAGTCATAAATAACAAAGTGCATAAAGTGAACAAAGTGCATTCAGTGTAGTGAAATACAAATGAGTTGCAACAACATAGGTCTGGATCTAAGGTCTATGTGTTTGCACTGATATATATTTACACTATGTAGAAAAGTGACTTGTGCTTATAGTGATAATGAGAAAATTGCACTTATAAATATTGCACCTTCTTGTAGTGTATATTATTCTTGCATAAAGTGTTTAGTGCCAATATAGGTTCAATAAATAAATAAATAAATATTGTAATATAATATTATTGGATACAATATATATAGTGCTAGTGCTTTCTGGGGATATTAGGGTTTTTTTCCCAGGCATATATGATGTCCTATATTATAAGGAAAGTCCCTATCATACAAAAATAGTAGTATGATTGTGTATTCCCCTACACAATCTATGGAGCTAAGTTACCCAATTTCATCCACATTATAGTATTAGTTTTGTAATAATTCGTTAAATTGTCATTAAATGTGGATGATATTTTTAAATCGTTTTTCATAGAAGATTGGTCTGTGTTTTTACAAAGCGCCTTAGCTCCAAACAACTGACCGCGTGTCGCCTATGCGTCTGCGTGTGACGTCATAGAGCGACGTTGCAGCGTTTTACGTGCAACCCGACGCACGTTTCTGAGGATTTCATCAGGGGTTAACGGGAGAATGTCAGAGGAGCTATTTATGCTCCTTGGTTGCCATAGCAACCTCAAAGTTTAAAAAATATATGAATAATTATAGTTATTCAAAACATATAATTTAAAATGCATCTATAAATCAAGAGAAGTGAATTGAATTTAGAGAATCAAGTATTACATTATATTAGCTTTATTATAATGCAATTGTAGATTTAGCAGAAATAGAAGAGGAAATTTATCTTTTAATAGAACAGCATTTGACACTATATATATATATATATATATATATATATATATAAATATATATATGTTAATATTGAAGTGTATTTATTTTAAGTGCTTATTATCATTATCAATGATAATTATTGTCCAAGAGAATGTATTTTAATTCTCTATAATCATCAAGAAAAGTATATATATATATATATAGATCATATAATATATTCGAAGTTGGTGCTTAACACCTGGTAGGTATCACATATATAGTTGTGAGCGTATGAGTTGTTGCTAACGAAGCGAGCCAAGGCCCTCGTGTAGCGAAGGCCGCGGCTCGCGCAGCGAGCCAAGGCCCTCGCAAAGCGAGGGCACTGGGCGAGGGTCTCAGTTGCTGGCATGGAGCGCCGAAGGCGCTCCATGCCAGCACCTGAGGACCTCGCAAAGCGAGGGCCGCAGTTGCTGGCATGGAGCGCCGAAGGCGCTCCATGCCAGCAACTGCGACCTTCGCAAAGTTTACGTCGCAACCCAAACAATACGACACACACATTACGACACTCGCAAACAACATACGACACACGTTCAGACACATTACGGCCTCGCAACACTCGGACGCAACTCGCGAACATTACAAAATTTCAAACACAATACATACACACAGCACATACATAAAAACCTTACCTACACCAAGAGGGAGCATCCACGACTTAAAAAATGTAACTTACACCTTCATTTGACTCGAAATAAAAGAGTTTAGAAAGTAAACTATTTGATAAGCGACACAAAAAATGGCCGACTAACAAAACTAAAACGAGGCTACACACGCAAACACCATACGAGACACGTTACCCCCATTACGACCTCGCAAACATCGGACGCAACACGCCGACATACAAACATTTAAAACACAATAAATACACACAACACACACATAAAAAGCTTACCTACAGCAAGACCAACCATCCAGCACCTCAAAAAAACAAGTTACACCTTCATTTAAATAAAAATAAAACACTTTAGACACTAAGGGCCTCATTCTATTATTGGCCGTAAATCGGACGTAAGGCTGCGATTCCTTGCGGGGGTTCAGTTAACTCGCGATTCTATTATACGGCCCCGCAAGGATCTCATCTTACGGCCGGCCGCATATCTTGGAACCGGCCGTAAGCTGTGAAATATAAAAACGCAAAAATAAATTCAAGCCTGCACTGTACAGCTCTGTAAATGCTAGGGATCATATTGGGGGACATGAGGATTAAAAGGAACCCACTCTCAAGCTTGCACATCTGCCCAAACCCGAGTTCAAATTAACTGTTTATTTTCCGGCTGCGGCGTGGACGGGTCTGAGGTGATCCAAGCACTCTGGACTTTTTACATGGATATTTTACGGATATTAAAAATAAAATATTTTACGGATTTGAGTACAGGATAATTATGTGCTATTTTTTCTAACACCTAAAATCCCTTTATAGTCTTCTCAAAGTGCAGGATGGCTTTATTTGAGCTATTTTATGTGCTTAATTGGTGCTAGCGAGACCTCTTTCCTGCAAGTAAGCAGCGGCTCGCTTTTAGCCTTGCAGAGAGGTTTCCCGGAGCAATTGAATTGCAAATCTCTTGCGGCCGTTTTAGATCAAAGGCTTTCCTCCGGCGCGAGCGGCCGCAAGAGATAGCAAGGCACCGGCCGCAAGCCTGCCGGAATCCCCGGCGGTAAGGGAATAGAATAGCAGAATAGCTTGCGGCCGGTCCTTGCGGCCCCGCAACGGCTGCGGCCGCTAATAGAATGAGGCCCTAATACAATTGCTAAGCCAGATAAAAAATGGCTGACGAACAAAACGAAAACGAGGCTTAAGACGTAACTATACTACACTTACTCGCAATAATGAAACACATACTATGCGGAACGTATCACAATCAGATTAAACACCATTTTGAACACTACTACGCACAAAATGGCGGATGGAACGCAAATTGTAAGCTGGAACGCAAATAGCGCATGCATATTGCGTTCTAACGGTCTAACTTTCCAGAATTTTCTACAAGTTTATAAATACTGCCTATTTCACACAAAAAAATACATTTATCCTCAGGTGATGAACGGAGTTACTTCATAGATAACTGCTGCTTTTACTTGAGAAGATAATTCTTTTATAATTTACTACTTTACACTGTGCAAATTACAACTGAGAGGTAAGCTATAATATATTACATTTTATTATCAAGACAGGTCAAAAAAAATAAGGTTCATTTAACCAAAAATAAAATTAAAATAATTCAATATCAAAAAGAGGTTTATGTAGAGTGACATGTGACATGGACATATATGTGTATCATGTATAGTGACTGTAGAGTGACATGTGACACGGACATATATGTGTATCATGTATATTGACATGTGACACACACATTTATGTGTATTGCCCCTGCATAGTGACATGTGACACGGACATATATGTGTATCATGTATATTGACATGTGACACACACATTTATGTGTATTGCCCCTGCATAGTGACATGTGACACGGACATATATGTGTATCATGTATAGTGACATGTGACACGCACATTTATGTGTATTGCTGCCACTGCAACAAAATGATCTTAAAACAAAATAATTAAACAACTACATTTAAATGACATTATATGTCATGTATACTGATATGTGACACGCACATATATGTGTATCATCTATAGTTACATCTCACACACAGACATTTATGTGTGTTTGAAAAAAAAATTATAAGGTTAATTTAACAATTTAAATATGATTCATGTATAGTGATATGTCACACGCACACAAAATAATTACATTAAATGATGGAAATGTGCTTCATGTATGTGACATATGTGTGTAGCCACCACCAAAAATAATGTCAATTGAAAATAATTACAGAAGTATATTTAAATTACATTAATTTAGTGCAATTCAATAGATCACATAAAGCTCAATCTTTCTACTTCTTTTAATATTCAAACAGACTCTGCATCAACAGCGTCACTCAACAATTTGCACCGTGCACTGTGTAGCACAATCCCTTTTAAAGAACATCAACAAAGAAGAACAGGTAAGATAGCACAAGACATTACATGCTCAAAAGGCCATGCTTTGCTACATGAAAAATAAGAAATATACAAATAACTATTTCACTTTCTTTTTCAAACAGACACTACAAGAAGACCGACGGATTAAGATTGGCAGGAGGGGACCCTCTGTCATTCGACACTTCAATCAAGGTAAAGTATTAAGTATAAAAAAGAAACGAACCATAAGCCTCATTCAATTGTGAGTTTGTCAATTGAATAGGGCTCTATATAAGCACATAACAGATTTTTTAGACAGACATTTTTAGTTAATGAACTTCGATACAAAATCAAGGTCTTCTATAACTAAAAACTTCGTTAAAAAAATATGTTATGTGCTTATATAGAGCCCTCTTCAATTGGCAAAATTGCAATTGAATGAGGACCTATATTTCTTTAATGGCTGATGGCCTCATTTAAATGTGATTTGCCCATTTCAATAGTGCTCTATATAAGCACAGAGCATATTTTTTAAATGAAGTTTTTAGTTAGTGAAGACCTTGCTTTTGGATACAAGTTCACTAACTAAAAACTTATGTAAAAAATATGCTCTGTGCTCATATTGAGCATGATTCCATTGACCAAAATGCAATTAAATGAGGCCCCGACAATATAACAAATGCAGAAACCAAAGGCCCTCATTCAATTGATATTTTGGACAATTCAATAGAGCTATAAATAAGCACTTTTAGAGCCCTATTGAATTGGCCAAACTGCAATTGAATGAGGGCCAAAGTATGCAACATATGGTACACACAAAGTGGTACACACAAAACAGGATTGGAACAAACTCACACAAACATATAGCAAACTAAATTAACTTTCTTTTTCAATGTTTAACAATCTATAAGCCTTACAAAGAAGCCTAAATAAGAATAACAAAAGTGGTGCGCACCTAACAGGATTGTACAAAAAATCACACAAACACATAGGAAACTACATTAACATTCTTGTTTAATGTTTAACAACCTATAACCAGTACAATGAAGACTAAATAACTTTAGCACAAGTGATGCTCACAAAACAGGATTGTAACAAACTAACACAAACACATAGGAAACTACATTAACATTCTTCTTTAATGTTTAACAACCTATAACCAGTACAATGAAGACTACATAACTTTAGCACAAGTGGTGCGCACAAAACAGGATTGTAACAAACTAACACAAACACATAGCAAACTACATTGGTGCGCACAAATAGGATTGTACAAAAACTACCACAAACACATAGCAAACTAAATTCATATTCTTACTTAATGTTTAACAACCTATAAGCCTTACAAAGAAGCCTAAATAAGCATACCAAAAGTGGTGCGCACCAAACAGGATTGTAGAAAAACTCACACAAACACATAGAAAACTAAATTAAGATTCTTCTTTAATTTTTAACAACCTATAACCATTACAATGAAGCTTAAATAACTATACCACAAGTGGTGTGCACAAAACAGGATTGTACAAAAAAAACACACAAACACATAGCAAAATAAATTAATATTCTTCTTTAATATATCACAACCTACAAGCCTTACTAAGAAGCTTAAATAAGAATAACAAAAGTTGTGGTATTGTAGATAAAGTAAAAAAAAACACATAGAAAAAAATAACCAAACCAGATACAATACACCCAAATTAATACATTTTTTAGTTATTTAAAAGACATTTCACTCAAACAACATTTTCAATTTTATGTTACAACATATACTGCGTGAAGACCATCGGACGAGGACTTTCAGCACAGGACCAGACCATCTGACGAGGACTTTCAACACAGGACCAGACCAGCGGACCAGGACTTGCAACACTGGACCAGACCATCGGACGAGAACTTTCACCAAAGGACCACAACATCGGACGAGGGCTATTGCCAGAGGACAACAACATCGGATGAGGCCTATCGCCAGAGGACCACAACATCGGACGAGGGTTATCGCCAGAGGACCACAACATCGGACGAGGGCTATTGCCAGAGGACCACATCATTGGACCAGGATTTCACACAGAGGACTACACCATCGGACGAGGACTTCCAACAGAGGACCACACCATTGGACAAAGATTTTCAACCGAGGACCAACAAACATTCGGATTTAAATCACACTTCAACCAAGGTACAGTAAAATAAGTATAAAGGGAGAAAATTAAAGAAACATCTTTCATCTGCATCCGTGTAAACAGAAAAAAAAATGACTATGTCCCTTACTCTATTTAAATTGCCACTATGCAATACATAGCTCAATAACCACATCAATGTTTTTTTTAGCAAAAAAGTTTTTCAGTGGTAAACATCTATCCACAAACAAGGTTTTCAAGAACTAAAAAATTAGTTACAAAAAATATGTTAACTGCTTATTTACAGCAGGATTCCATTGGCCAAATTTTAATTCAATGAGGCCAGGAATTATAACTTTTAACTAAATATAACTGATACATTAATGATTTACCTTTTTTTCCCCAATTGTGCACAATAATCTTTAACAGTAATTACAAATTTAAATATACACAATTACATTTCTTTTTTTTCCTTTACAGATTAATATGGCTGATAACGAGACCAAAGAAGAGAAGAAAAGACGTCAAACTAGAGAAAGACAAGAGAGATGGGCCGCCCAGCAGACACCTGAGGAGAAAGAAATTCGACGAGATAAAAAAAGCAAAAGACTTGCAAATAAAAGACTATCAGCTGCAAAAATGAAAGATACGACAAAAAAAAAAAAAAAGCAAATAAAGCATTTACAACCTGTTCCTCAAACATCAGATGACATTTTACAAAATACAATTCAAGACAGACCAAAAAAAGCAACTGCAAAAACAAAGCATTTACAACCTCTTACTGAAACCTTACAGGACATTTCAACAAAACAAGGACAACATATACCAAGAAAAGCCACGAAAAAAACTAAACATTTAGAACCTGTTGTTCAAACATTTCATGACTTTTCACCTGATGAAAATGAAAGTCAAAATCCTATATGCTTTGCAAATTGTCCTTTACTCAAGTCTTTAGCAGTAGAGGTTCATAGTTGTGGGGACATGAGTACTCAATGTCAATTTTGTGAGGCTTATTATTTTAAACAGGAGAGACCCAGAGATGGACAATTTATTAGTTGTTGTCAAAAAGGCAAGTTCAAACTTCCAGAAAGGAAACAATTTCCCAGTTATTTACAAAATATTATGACTGAACCTACTTTTCCAAACTACAAAAATTTTAAGACAAACATAAGATCCTACAATAGTGCCATATAATTTGCATCTATGGGGGCAACATTAGCTGCTAATGGACCAGGACATGGTTCCGTCTGGTTTAAAGTCCAAGGACAAATTTATCATCGGACTTCTCATTTACATCCAGAGCAAGGAGAGCAAAGAAAATTCGCTCAATTATATGTCCTAGATACAATGGAAGCTGTTGACCAACATATGCATATGGAAGAAAATAAAAAAATGCTTACCCAGTGTTTTCATAGAGCTAAATAACATTATGGACAACAATCCCTACAGTAAAGCTTACAAAAAATTGGCAGAAGTAGAAAATGAACAACTACTTCATGCACAAATACATCAATTACCCATGCCAAAGGTTAATATGGTGCTTAAAAGAGACAGACATACTGATAAACGTCGTTATAACTTGCCAAACATCAAATGAGGTTGCAATGGTCTTTCAGAATGATGAAGAAGAACCACCATTTCAAAGAGACATTAGAGTATATCCCAGAAATGAGGAGCAACCATTTATTAATATTAATATCTTAAGTCCAAATTTAGATCCAATGACATATCCCATCTTTTTCCCACATGGAGAAGCAGGTTGGCAACCAAAATTAACCCTTCCCAGTTACCCAAATGCTAAAGCCAGAATCCGAAATAATGTTTCTATGCTTGAATTTAAAGTACGGTAGCTCAAATTGCCATTCGAGATGAATTTAATCCAATTTTATGTGGTGGAAAACTAACACAACAATGGATTATTGATTCATATTTGCAAGTTGAGGCAAATAATTTAAACTTTATAAAATATCAACAAGATAAACTATGTGTAGAACAATATTGTGGACTCATGGACTATGTTGCTGACGTGGCTACAAGCAGAGACATGACAGCTGGCAAAGCCATCATTTTACCATCTTCCTTTCAAGGATCTCCTCGAAATATGAGAAAAAGATACAATGATGCTATGGCTATTGTGACAAAATTTGGAAAACCAGATTTATTTGTGACATTTACATGTAATCCACAATGGCCAGAAATTAATCAAAATCTACTTCTTGGACAAACTGCTTCTGATCGACCAGATTTAGTAGCCAGAGTTTTTAAGATCAAATTAAATGAATTAATACGTGACTTCACTATAAATCAGTTATTTGGCAAATGTCTTGCTTATGTATATACCATTGAATTTCAAAAAAGAGGACTTCCACATGCACATCTTCTGATAATACTTCAAGAGAAAGATAAATTAGATACTTCGGACAAAGTGGATGCAGTCATAGTTGCTGAACTACCAGATCCAGAACTATATGGTAGACTATATGAGATTGTTACTCATCGCATGATTCATGGACCCTGTGGAGACCTGAATCCACAATCACCATGTATGGAAAATAATAAATGTTCAAAAGATTTTCCAAAAGATTATAGAGACAAAACATATGCAAATTGTGATGGATATCCACTTTATAAAAGAAGAGAAGGAGATAGTGCCATTATTCGTGGAAAAAAAGTGGACAATAGATATGTAGTACCCTACAATCCACATTTACTGATGAAGTACAACGCCCACATCAACGTAGAAGCCTGCACTTCCATCAAATCAATTAAATATGTCTACAAATATATTTACAAAGGCTATGATGCAGCTACTGTAGTCGTCAAAAGTGCAGACAACCCTGAATGTAGTGAGTTAGTACATGATGAACTTGCATCTCATGTAGATGCTCGCTATGTCAGTGCACCAGAAGCTATGTGGCGGCTTTTAAAATTTGAAATGCATGATAGATCACATGCAGTATATAGATTAGCAGTACATTTGCCACAACGACATTTAGTCTATTTCCATGCTGGAAATGAAATGAATGCATTGGCCCAAAGTGAAGATCGTCACACTACACTAACTGCATGGTTTGCATTAAATTCAAATGATGCTCAAGCAACACAATACTTATATATTGAAATTCCATATCACTATGTTTTTGTGAATGGATTATGGAGACCAAGAAAAACCAGAGGCAATAAAATAATTACCTGAATTTACACAGTCAGTCCAAGAGATGTTGAACGTTTTTGCTTACGGATATTACTTTTAAATGTTCCAGGAGCACAAAGTTTTGAACAATTAAGAACTGTTAATGACATTGTATATCAATCCTTCCATTTAGCTGCAAGACATAGAAACTTACTCGCTGATGATACAGAGTGGGAAAGATGTTTAGAAGAAGCAGCACAATGTCAAATGCCACGACAGATGAGAGAACAATTTGCTTTTATTTGTATCTTCTCAAATGCTCCAAATGCATTAGCTTTGTGGGAGACTTTTAAAAGTAATATGGCTGAAGACTTTATGCGACGATACAATGAACCCATTGCACACTTAAAAGCGTTAATGGAAATCCAAGAAGTATTTTTAACTCATGGATTAAGTTGTGCAAGTTTTAATTTGCCTGATCCAGGTCTTATAGATGACATAAACTTTGAAGACTATGACATTCAACTACAAGCAGAAAGAACACAAGAAAGACTTGCAACTTTAAATACACTACAATTGCAAGCATTTCATGCCATTAAAAATGCAATAGATGATGACATGGTGACAGAGTGTTATTTCTATCTTGATGGACCTGGCGGATCAGGAAAAACCTATTTGTACAATTTATTAATGAGTTCAGTACGAGCACAAGGACAAATAGCAATGGCGTTTGCCACTACTGGAATTGCTGCACTTTTATTAGAAGGTGGAAGAACTGCTAATAGTGGATTTAAACTGCCAGTGCCTATTTTAGAAAATTCGGTGTCAGATATTCGCATGACATCCTTACAAGCAAAGAAATTTAAGAAATGTAAATTAATTATAATAGATGAGGCCACAATGATGTCATGCTATGCCCTCCAATGTATTGACCGTTTGCTTCGTGAAGTCATGGATAATATTTTTCCATTTGGTGGAAAGGTAATGTTGTTGGGTGGCGATTTTAGACAAACATTACCTGTCGTTGTACATGGAAATCGAACTGACATTATCGAAACCTGTATCAAGTCAAGCACAGTATGGAAACATTTTACCCATCTTCAACTGCAACAAAATATGAGATCAGAAGAACAAAATGATTTCAATGATTGGCTTATTAAAATTGGAGAAGGCAGAACAGAAAAAATACTACATTTAGCTGACGACACTGTAGAGATCCCACCTCAGATGATTTGTCAACAAGATATTATATCGGCTATATTTGAAGGGAGCATAAATAACAAAGAATATTCCGAGCTTGCCAACCAAGTCATACTGACGTGTAAAAATAAAGATGCATTAATCCTCAATAATGAAATCTTAAAAAAAATTTATGCACCACAAAGAAATTATCACAGTGCTGATTCTGTACTTGCTGATGACAATGAAAGTCAGGCTAACTTTTCGACTGTATTCATAAACTCTCTAACTCCTTCTGGAATGCCACCACATATTTTGCAGCTAAAGAAAGGTGCAATCATCATGTTATTGCGAAATATGAACCCCAAAAAAGGCCTATGCAATGGGACAAGATTAATTGTTCAACAATTAAAGGACCATTTTATAGAAGCTGAAATTTTAACTGGGACCCATAAAGGAGAGAGAGTTTTCATACCAAGAATAGATTTAGCACCAAGTGAAAGTAGTCTCCCTTTTATACTTCAAAGAAGACAATTTCCCATTATTATGGCATTTGCCATGACCATTAATAAATCACAAGGTCAAACTTTCAAATCTGTGGGTATTTTTTTGGAAGAACCAGTATTTGCACATGGTTAATTGTACGTTGCATTGCCACTGTGCAAAAATCCACAGGCTATTAAAGTTTACATTGAAAACAATGAAAGTCAAGGTGATTTATTAGAAGATGGACGTATTTTTACTAAAAACATTGTCTACTATGAAGTACTATAACTTTGCAGGATACAAACTAAAGCCATGCAAACATTTTTTAAAAGCATTCAAAAATACATAACAATTTGTTGTTTAATTCACTCATAATTAATGGAAGTAATGTTTATGGATAATTCGCCTCACAAAATACTTGCCAAGCATTTTTAAGAAAAATTATGTTACAATGTTAAGTCACTGTGTTAATGTTTCTAATGTTACAAGTTTAAAAACAATATTTTCAAGTTATTTCATAAAACAGATTATAAAGTTTATGTTAAGAGCTCAAGCACCTTCTAAGTCACAATGTAAATATTGTCTGTTATCTTAAGATTACTACCTACATAAATGTTTATCGCCAGTTTATGTGGTCAGTAAGGAATTACTTTCATTAGGTACGTTTTAAGGAGAGTTTTTACTGTATGTCTTCCTCTACATTCAATGTATATTCAACTTAACAATTATTCTGATACAAATTGCATGTTAATACTTATTAATTTAAAGTTCAAATGTTTTTACATTCAAATGTTAATACTTTTAATACAAAATTAAGTTACAAAATGTATTCACTGTGTTCCTGTTTATAATGTTCGAAATTATACAAATGTTTTGTCAACTTCCAAAGTTACATAAAAAATAAAGTTCAAGTTTAAAAATATATACTTTGAAGGTTATTGCTTACATATATTTTAAACTTCATGTTAAAATTAGGGACGTTTCAACAAGGCTTTTTACTTTTTGCTTTCCTCTGCATTCAATGTATATTAAAGTTAACAATTCTTCACATACAAATTTCATGTTACAAAACCATTACATCAACATTTTACAAAAATACACGTTCATATCACAATACTTACAAGTGTCAAAAATCTATATTAATAACTAAACAACTTGACAAACATATACATCACATTGCCGTCATTTTTTGACGTGCAAGTCGTTCGTGATAATATAATTATTAAATAAAAGACGTTCTTGTGCTATTTTTAATGTGAGCTGCCTACCCCGCTTGCTCTAAAGTGATTAAAAGAAGGTTAAAAATAAAAGTCGTAAGAAAATAAACCCTACTAGTAAAGAATATATATGAGGGGCACAACCTGCTGGCTAAATTGCCTGTAAGTAGTGTGATCAACTGTGAATGGAATAGCCGTGAGTGTAGAGGCCAAATGGTCAGATATATACGTGATAAAAAGGACGGAAGAAAGGGGTTATTAACAATTACTCCAATATTACTTGAAAAAAGAAGTGAAGGGATATACCTATAATTGTCTATAATAGTCAAAAGGTGAGATAATGCCAGGATCTTGCTACAATAAGTGCCGGCTAATAAATGTGTGAAGTGTGTTGTGTGCTAATGAAGATAAATGTTAAATTATCTGTGAGTTTATGGTACTATAAAGCACCTCTACAAGTGGCAAAAATAGAAAAAAGAACCTTGTGATAAGGGATAGCCAGAAAAAATGTGTAGTACAGTTTATCCTCATATAAACAAAAAATATTTGTAAATCATTGGATAAACAAAAAATAGTAGTATTGGTTACTATGGGTTTATATTAAAAACGTTGAGCAACTATATAGTAGGATACCACATCATCTGGGCATAAGTGCAGTAAAACATTTTCTGAGTGCAAAAAGAGTCGAACAAGAAGAATGGAATGATTTTCTATTATGCCTACTCAACTTTATACTTACAAAAAATGTCTTTATATTTGACAAAAAATGGTATAGACAAATCAGGGGCACAGCAATGGGAACATCATGTGCCCCAAATTATGCCAATTTGTTCCTGGGATACTGGGAACAAACTACAGTCTTTGCAAACAAAAATGAGAACTATACCAAGGACATACTGCTGTGGTAGAGATACATCGATGATGTTCTCATAATTTGGACTGGATCAAAAAGGAACTTCCAAAATTTTGTGAACAACCTTAACGATAACGATATGAATTTGAAATTCACTTATACGATTGATGAGAAAGTTCTGGAATTTTTAGACTTCTATATTAAAAAGGATACCGACGGTAACCTCCACACAACAGTGTTTAGGAAAAGCACTGCAACCAATTCATTGCTTGATTGGAGGAGTGAGCATCCTTTGCCTCTCAAACGAGGAATACCTACAGGGCAATATATCCGCCTAAGGAGAAATTGTGATACAATTGAAGACTTTAAAATTCAGGCAAAAGAACTAAAGGAACGCTTTAAAAATAGGGGTTATCCAAATAGAGTGCTGAAATGTGCTTATAAGAATGCACTAGAAAAACAGAGACCACAACTCCTCTATAAGAACAAAGAAAATACGACGCAACAAGAGCAAGAGGAAGAGCAAATCAGATGCATTCTCACCTTTGGCACAAATAGTGCAGCTATACATGACATATTGACTAAACACTGGCATCATTTAAAAGAAGATCCTATGCTGAATAAAGTTATATCTGAAAGAGCATCTGTCACATATAGACGTGGAACCAGTTTAAGAGAAAAGTTAACTCATAGCCATTTTTCAAAAGATAAAGAACAGAACTGGCTAAAAGCTACGAATGGGCTATTCCAATGTGGACACTGCAAGGCATGCAAATTCATTGCAGTAGAGAAATATTTTGAACATCCACAAACTAAGAGAAAATACCCTATAAAGAGGTTTTACAACTGTCTATCCACGTCATTGATTTATGTGGCAGTATGTAAATGTGAAAAAATCTATGTGGGAAAGACAGATAGACAACTGAGGCGAAGAATACTCGAGCATATAGGATCAATTAGAAATGAACTTGACACACCAGTCTCGAAACACATGCGGCTGTACCATCCTGAAGATCCAAATTGCTTAAAGTTTCATGTAATTGATGGTATCCGTTTAGGACCCAGAGGCGGAGATAGTGGCAAAAGGCTACTTCAGTTAGAATGTAGATGGATCTATATTCTGAGAGCACTCAGTCCAAATGGTCTCAATGAAGATTCCTTATTTTCTGCCTTTCTATAACAATTATCTAAGCATATATACATTTTCGCTATCCTATTTCTCTTTGCCCAAATTCATAATGTCTAGATATAATCATAACAATTTGGTTATTTATTACAACCAAGGACTTATTGATTTCACAAAGTGGACTTTAAGACCCCATTACTAGTATTTAGACATATACACCTCTTTACTTCCTCCATTTATTTGTGGACACAACGGTGGAGGTTTTAAAACAGCAACCTGAGATCTTTCTCTTAGATGAACATATATTCCTTCTGATGAACATATACCTTTATCACCCACTGTTATAATATTATTTTGATATATAAAGTCATCTTAATTTACATATGTACCCTAACAACTTTGGCAGCAATTGGATGAGAAGGGTATATTTGGGTTTTATACAAATCTAGAGGAATTAAGTTTTAGAATTAAACAATTCACCTTTAAGATAGCTTAAAAAAGCTTTAAACGTTTTTTATATATCTAGCTATTTTAATTCACAAATTTTAAGCCATTATTACAATTGTACTGTCATCAAATATAAAAACCGTGGATGAGGTTCCAAAACATGGAATATAGCTTTAGTTTTCGTTTCTAATTCCTAGATATAGTGTAGTGTAGTAATGGTTTAAAATCCACTTGTAGATATTAGGGCACAGTGTTAGGCTAATGTACAGTTTGGGGATTCACATGACGATAAGTCTAACCTTGGCTCCCGCCGGTCCGGAGGCATATGAAGTAGTAATTCATGCAGCTGGACTGGCCCTTAGTGTAGTAATGTGTTATAGAGCGATCAGATGTCAGAGGATGTGCTGCAGGGCAGGAATGTCCAGTGAGGCGCTCTCAGATTTCAGACACACATATGGGCCAATAGAGACAAATGCAGTTTAGCGTCTGCATAGTAACTAAGCAACATACGTCATGACGTCATATGACGCGACTCTCGCAGCGGCCGCATCCAATGGCAACCTTTAGGGGGCGTGGTCTTCGTTCAATAAAAAGCCCGCGAAGGGCAAATGAAAGAAGTGGCAGCCTTTGAGAAAGTTACCATATTGGTAACGAAACCGGTCAGGCAACAGCCATATCACATCTGTGATCAACCAGATTTATTTATGGACTTAGAGGCTTTTTGCATTTATACACAGTAAGTAAGAGCCTTTATGGCTTCTTTTTTTTCTTTTTTTTTATATATTGAATTACTGTGACTTTTTTGGAGACATATAACTAGCCTCCTTATCAAGGCCCATACCTCATGGTCACCCTATTAGGGTAATACCCCCATGACAAACTTTACTTGCACAATTTTGGTGTAAATCAAGGGGTTTATTAATGACCAAATAGAGATTAAGTGGCCTCTTTATCAAATTTAATTATATACGTCTCTATACACACTAATATACCTGCAACTATAAGTCTTCATTATATTGGTCCTACCCATATATATTATATTGTCTTTGGACACTGGTTGATACTTTTTAATATAAAAGTTTTTAATATAAACCCATAGTAACCAATACTACTATTTTTTGTTTATCCAATGATTTACAAATATTTTTTGTTTATATGAGGATAAACTGTACTATATATTTTTTCTGGCTATCCCTTATCACAAGGTTCTTTTTTCTATTTTTGCCACTTGTAGAGGTGCTTTATAGTACCATAAACTCACAGATAATTTAACATTTATCTTCATTAGCACACAACACACTTCACACATTTATTAGCCGGCACTTATTGTAGCAAGATCCTGGCATTATCTCACCTTTTGACTATTATAGACAATTATAGGTATATCCCTTCACTTCTTTTTTCAAGTAATATTGGAGTAATTGTTAATAACCCCTTTCTTCCGTCCTTTTTATCACGTATATATCTGACCATTTGGCCTCTACACTCACGGCTATTCCATTCACAGTTGATCACACTACTTACAGGCAATTTAGCCAGCAGGTTGTGCTACTCATATATATTCTTTACTAGTAGGGTTTATTTGTCTTACGACTTTTATTTTTAACCTTCTTTTAAACACTTTAGAGCAAGCCGGGTAGGCAGCTCACATTAAAAATAGCACAGGAACGTCTTTTATTTAATAATTATATTATTATATATATATATATATTATTATTATTATGTATTATATTATTACTAGTATTGAATATACTTTTCTATGTGGTGTAATTTGAAATATATTATGTGCCTTTATATGTTGTAATTATTGAGGCATATGTTTGCATAATATATTAATTCCAAATTCAAAATATACAATGGAACATCAATAATACATAAATACCATTTTATATACTAAAACAAATGCCTTAGATAAATGGGGTGAAGGTGAAACCATCATTAAGACCCCAAGGTTTTTTAGTTTAAAGTGTAAAGATCCAGTAGGCCTCCTTTTTTAATAATTCCCTGTCATTATTTCCTCTTCTAATATTCTTTTTAATAACATCAATAGCTATAAATGATATATTGTTAAGATCTCCATTATGTTGGGAATTTACATGATTGGCCACTGGTGTATCATATTCTTTACTAATGCTGTATATATATTCTAATATTCTACGCCTGAATTCTCTCTTACACGGCATTAGATGTTGAATTCTAAAATTCTCAATTCCATCTTTTGAGGGGGATGTTTTGGTGGTATTTACATATTTACATGCTTTACATGATAAGCATTTATAACAGCCTTTCGTTCTATTTAGCCAGGTATTATTTTTAGTACTTTCTAGATGGCTTCTAGATAGCATATCTCTCAAATTGGTTGATCTTCTACTAGTGATTTGGGCCTGGTTACTTAAAAATGGTCTTAGATCATCATCGTCTAATAGGATCTTCCAATGGTCATTGAATATTTTTCTAATTTCATGCCATTTACCATTATAGGTGCCTATGCATCTAACCACTTCTTCTTGTTTATTCTTATTCAATAGCAGTTGGTCTCTATCTACTGCTTTGGCCCTTTGATATGCTCTCTTTAGGGGTTTGTTCTTATATCCCCTTTCCTTGAAGTGATGTTGTAATTCTCTGGCTTCCATCTCAAAATTGATTTGGTTGGAGCAATTTCTTTTAATTCTTAGATATTGCCCCACTGGTATTCCTTCAATTAATGATTTGGGATGGCTACTGTTGGCTTGTAACAGACTGTTTGTGGCTGTTGGTTTTCTATATGTGGTAGTCTGAAGTTTACCATTGTCTGACTTTGCAATTTTCAAATCCAGAAAAGTGATTTCATTATCACTTTTTTCTGAGGTTAAATATAGACCCATATTATTTTTATTGAGTATATCAATACAATCCTTTACATCTTTTTGGTTCCCATTCCATACTAACAAGATATCATCTATAAATCTCATCCATAATTCAATATACTTAGTATATTGGTCCAATTGGTCAGTAAATACCATTTGCTCTTCCCACCAGCCTAAATATAAATTAGCGTATGTGGGAGCACATGCTGTGCCCATGGCTGTACCACATATTTGCTGGTAACATTTGTTGAGAAAAACAAAATAATTGTGAGTTAATGCGAACTCCAGTAGATTTAATATGAATTCATTGTGATTAGAATATTGAGTACCTCTTTTTGATAAGAAGTAGCTCACTGCTTCTATACCTCTTTGATGTTGTATGTTTGTATAAAGAGATTCAACATCTAGAGATACCAAAAGTGCTTCTTTGCTGATTGAAACATCATTTAGTTTCAGTAGAACATCTTTTGTGTCTTTTACATGTGATACTAATGTAATCACAAATTCTTGTAATACTCTCAATGCCTGACACAATTGGTCTACCCAGAGGTTTTTTAGGATTCTTGTGTATTTTGGGGATAGTATAGAAGGTAGCTATTTTTGGGTTCTGATTCAAAAGATAGTCAAATTCAGATTTGCATATAACTTTGGTTTTTAGGCCTTTTGTTGGAATGTCTTTAAGTTCCTCAATGAAATCATCAGTTGGATCTTTTTCTAATTTTGTGTAACTTTTTTTGTCTTTGAGGAGTCTTTCACATTCCAAAATATAGTCAGTTTTGTCAAGTATAACTATATTGCCTCCTTTATCTGAATTTCTAATGATGATATTTTTGTCTTGTTGTAATTGCTTTAATGCCATTCTTTCAGTTTTGGTTAAATTGTAATTGACATTCCTTTTATCTGAAATATTTGTCATATCTCAAACCACATTGTTTACAAATAGTTCTATATTGGGACTTATGCTTAAAGGTGGTGTATATTTACTTTGTGGTTTGAAAGCAGAGTAAGGGCCTGTAGATTGAAATTCTTTATTTTCTGCTAATACATTTTCGAGACTTCTCAAAGTCTTAGAATGCAAGGGTTCTATTGGGATTGTGTTCTTCTTTTTGGATAAGAACTTTTTTAAAGCTAATTTTCTGGCAAATAGATGGGTGTCCTTTACCCATTCAAAGAGGTTAAAATCCCCTGTAGGTGAAAAGTTTAGGCCTTTCTTGAGAACTGCTAAATGATTATTTGAAAAAGTCTTGGTTGATAGATTAAATATTTGTAAAGAATCTAGTTCTTCCGTATTCTTTTTTGTTGGGGTTTGTATGTATCTTGATTTTTTCTTACCCCTCCTAATCCTCCTCTTAAATCTAAAAAAGTTTTGGTTGGTCTTTTTGCCATTTGGAGGTTGGTTGATCCTGGTGTATCATTAGTCTCTAAATCAGACCATTCGGATTCAGACGTGCTGTTATCAACTTTTGCTTTAGGGATACATTTTTTCTAGATCTTCTAAAGATATTTCCACTCTGGAAATCATTTAAATCCCTATGAAATGTCTTTTGTTTCCTATCAACCAACATTTTTTTAAAATTCTCTATGTCTTTTTGCAGTTTATTTTCTAATTCAATAAAGTTGGGGTCTGTATTGTGTTCTCTTATTTTTTCCACTTCTTTTTTCAATTGTGGATCTATCTCTTTCAATTGTGATTGTTCCCATTCTAGAATAAGAGTCATGAGTTCTTTAGAACATCTCAACAGTACAGAATCCCATTTCTTTACAAATTCCTCAGGTAGGCCTTGAATTGTGGGGAATAAATTAATACTTAATCCTCTGGGTACTAGATTGTTCGCCAGGTAATTCTCCAAACTTGCTATCTCCCACCATATTCTATATTGTTGTTTATATAGTTTGTTCAGTTCAAAGAACTGATTTTCTAGTATGGGCTCCTTTCTTTGTCCCAGATTTAAATCTTTATTAAATACATTTTTGGCTTCATTTAGCCAACTTTCTTGGTTCCAATTTTGGAATAGGAAACCTGTTGCTGGTTCCATATTATTTTTATCAGTGTATATAAGTACCGAGCTTAACACCTTGGATAGAACTTGGTTCATAAATAGTAATGAGTACAGAATGAGAAAAATAGGTGGCTCTAGGTATCAAAAGATTCTGGGATGGAAGGAAGGGGTGCTACTTGAGGATATAGTTTACTAAGTAACAAAAGAGTAGAGGACAGAACAAGTATCCTTTGGATTATAAGTGCACACCCTCTGCCCTGGTAACAATATAGAGCAAGAAAAAATATATATAAAACTTAACGTTTATTGATATTAATAAAAATTGTTATTAAAATGTTGAAATTCTGACGAGATAAAGTTGGTAGGGGAATGGAAATTATTATGGACTTCCTTGTATTTTGGCTTGGATTATGAGACTAAATAGGTAGAAATAAGCCCTATATCCTCTTAGTATAGAGTGATAATATAGTCGTAAATAACAAAGTGCATAAAGTGAACAAAGTGCATTCAGTGTAGTGAAATACATATGAGTTGCAACAACATAGGTCTGGATCTAAGGACTATGTGTTTGCACTGATATATATTTACACTATGTAGAAAAGTGACTTGTGCTTATAGTGATAATGAGAAAATTGCACTTATAAATATTGCACCTTCTTGTAGTGTATATTATTCTTGCATAAAGTGTTTAGTGCCAATATAGGTTCAATAAATAAATAAATAAATATTGTAATATAATATTATTGGATACAATAAATATAGTGCTAGTGCTTTCTGGGGATATTAGTGTTTTTTCCCAGGCATATATGATGTCCTATATTATAAGGAAAGTCCCTATGTTACAAAAATAGTAGTATGATTGTGTATTCCCCTACACAATCTATGGAGCTAAGTTACCCAATTTCATCCACATTATAGTATTAGTTTTGTAATAATTCGTTAAATTGTCATTAAATGTGGATGATATTTTTAAATCGTTTTTCATAGAAGGTTGGTCTGTGTTTTTACAAAGCGCCTTAGCTCCAAACAACTGACCGCGTGTCGCCTATGCGTCTGCGTGTGACGTCATAGAGCGACGTCGCTGCGTTTTACGTGCAACCCGACGCACGTTTCTGAGGATTTCATCAGGGGTTACCGGGAGAATGTCAGAGGAGCTATTTATGCTCCTTGGTTGCCATAGCAACCTCAAAGTTTTAAAAATATATGAATAATTATAGTTATTCAAAACATATAATTTAAAATGCATCTATAAATGAAGAGAAGTGAATTGAATTTAGAGAATCAAGTATTCCATTATATTAGCTTTATTATAATGCAATTGTAGATATAGCAGAAATAGAAGAGGAAATGTATCTTTTATATAGAACAGCATTTGACACTATATATATATATATGTTAATATTGAAGTGTATTTATTTTAAGTGCTTGTTATCATTATCAATGATTATTATTGTCCAAGAGAATGTATTTTAATTCTCTATAATCATCAAGAAAAGTATATATATATATATATATATATATATATATATATATATATTATTATGTATTATATTATTACTAGTATTGAATATACTTCTCTATGTTGTGTAATTTGAAATATATTATGTGCCTTTATATGTTGTAATTATTGAGGCATATGTTTGCATAATATATTAATTCCAAATTCAAAATATACAATGGAACATCAATAATACATAAATACATTTTATATACTAAAACAAATGCCTTAGATAAATGGGGTGAAGGTGAAACCATCATTAAGACCCCAAGGTTTTTTAGTTTAAAGTGTAAAGATCCAGTAGGCCTCCATTTTTAATAATTCCATGTCAATATTTCCTCTTCTAATATTCTTTTTAATACCGTCAATGGCTATAAATGATATATTGTTAAGATCTCCATTATGTTGGGAATTTACATGATTGGCCACTGGTGTATCATATTCTTTAATAATGCTGTATATATGTTCTAATATTCTACGCCTGAATTCTCTACAGGTTTTGCCTATGTATTTCATCCCACATTTGCAAATCATGAGATATATCACCCCTACAGTTTTATACGACATTAGATGTTGAATTTAAAAATTCTCAATTCCATCTTTTGAGGGGGATGTTTTGGTGGTATTTACATATTTACATGCTTTACATGATAAGCATTTATAACAGCCTTTCGTTCTATTTAGCCAGGTATTATTTTTAGTACTTTCTAGATGGCTTCTAGATAGCATATCTCTCAAATTGGTTGATCTTCTACTAGTGATTTGGGCCTGGTTACTTAAAAATGGTCTTAGATCATCATCGTCTAATAGGATCTTCCAATGGTCATTGAATATTTTTCTAATTTCATGCCATTTACCATTATAGGTGCCTATGCATCTAACCACTTCTTCTTGTTGTTTATTCTTATTCAATAGCAGTTGGTCTCTATCTACTGCTTTGGCCCTTTGATATGCTCTCTTTAGGGGTTTGTTCTTATATCCCCTTTCCTTGAAGCGATGTTGTAATTCTCTGGCTTCCATCTCAAAATTGATTTGGCTGGAGCAATTTATTTTGATTCTTAGATATTGCCCCACTGGTATTCCTTCAATTAGTGATTTGGGATGGCTACTGTTGGCTTGTAACAGACCGTTTGTGGCTGTTGGTTTTCTATATGTGGTAGTCTGAAGTTTACCATTGTCTGACTTTGCAATTTTCAAATCCAGAAAAGTGATTTCATTATCACTTTTTTCTGAGGTTAAATATAGACCCATATTATTTTTATTGAGTATATCAATACAATCCTTTACATCTTTTTGGTTCCCATTCCATACTAACAAGATATCATCTATAAATCTCATCCATAATTCAATATACTTAGTATATTGGTCCAATTGGTCAGTAAATACCATTTGCTCTTCCCACCAGCCTAAATATAAATTAGCGTATGTGGGAGCACATGCTGTGCCCATGGCTGTACCACATATTTGCTGGTAACATTTATTGAGAAAAACAAAATAATTGTAAGTTAATGCGAACTCCAGTAGATTTAATATGAATTCATTGTGATTAGAATATTGAGTACCTCTTTTTGATAAGAAGTAGCTCACTGCTTCTATACCTCTTTGATGTTGTATGTTTGTATAAAGAGATTCAACATCTAGAGATACCAAAAGTGCTTCTTTGCTGATTGAAACATCATTTAGTTTCAGTAGAACATCTTTTGTGTCTTTTACATGTGATGCTAATGTAATCACAAATTCTTGTAATACTCTCAATGCCTGACACAATTGGTCTACCCAGAGGTTTTTTAGGATTCTTGTGTATTTTGGGGATAGTATAGAAGGTAGCTATTTTTGGGTTCTGATTCAAAAGATAGTCAAATTCAGATTTGCATATAACTTTGGTTTTTAGGCCTTTTGTTGGAATGTCTTTAAGTTCCTCAATGAAATCATCAGTTGGATCTTTTTCTAATTTTTTGTAACTTTTTTTGTCTTTGAGGAGTCTTTCACATTCCAAAATATAGTCAGTTTTGTCAAGTATAACTATATTGCCTCCTTTATCTGAATTTCTAATGATGATATTTTTGTCTTGTTGTAATTGCTTTAATGCCATTCTTTCAGTTTTGGTTAAATTGTAATTGACATTCCTTTTATCTGAAATATTTGTCATATCTCAAACCACATTGTTTACAAATAGCTCTATATTGGGACTTATGCTTAAAGGTGGTGTATATTTACTTTGTGGTTTTAAAGCAGAGTAAGGGCCTGTAGATTGAAATTCTTTATTTTCTGCTAATACATTTTCGAGACTTCTCAAAGTCTTAGAATGCAAGGGTTCTATTGGGATTGTGTTCTTCTTTTTGGAGAAGAACTTTTTTAAAGCTAATTTTCTGGCAAATAGATGGGTGTCCTTTACCCATTCAAAGAGGTTAAAATCCCCTGTAAGTGAAAAGTTTAGGCCTTTCTTGAGAACTGCTAAATGATTATTTGAAAAAGTCTTGGTTGATAGATTAAATATTTGTAAAGTATCTAGTTCTTCCGTATTCTTTTTTGTTGGGGTTTGTATGTATCTTGATTTTTTCTTACCCCTCTTAATCCTCCTCTTAAATCTAAAAAAGTTTTGGTTGGTCTTTTTGCCATTTGGAGGTTGGTTGATCCTGGTGTATCATTAGTCTCTAAATCAGACCATTCGGATTCAGACGTGCTGTTATCAACTTGTGCTTTAGGGATACATTTTTTCTAGATCTTCTAAAGATATTTCCACTCTGGAAATCATTTAAATCCCTATGAAATGTCTTTTGTTTCCTATCAACCAACATTTTTTTTAAATTCTGTATGTCTTTTTGCAGTTGATTTTCTAATTCAATAAAGTTGGGGTCTGTATTGTGTTCTCTTATTTTTTCCACTTATTTTTTCAATTGTGGATCTATCTCTTTCAATTGTGATTGTTCCCATTCTAGAATAAGAGTCATGAGTTCTTTAGAACATCTCAACAGTACAGAATCCCATTTCTTTACAAATTCCTCAGGTAGGCCTTGAGTTGTGGGGAATAAATTAATACTTAATCCTCTGGGTACTAGATTGTTCGCCAGGTAATTCTCCAAACTTGCTATCTCCCACCATATTCTATATTGTTGTTTATATAGTTTGTTCAGTTCAAAGAACTGATTTTCTAGTATGGGCTCCTTTCTTTGTCCTAGATTTAAATCCTTATTAAATACATTTTTGGCTTCATTTAGCCAACTTTCTTGGTTCCAATTTTGGAATAGGAAACCTGTTGCTGGTTCCATATTATTTTTATCAGTGTATATAAGTACCGAGCTTAACACCTTGGATAGAACTTGGTTCATAAATAGTAATGAGTACAGAATGAGAAAAATAGGTGGCTCTAGGTATCAAAAGATTCTGGGATGGAAGGAAGGGGTGCTACTTGAGGATATAGTTTACTAAGTAACAAAAGAGTAGAGGACAGAACAAGTATCCTTTGGATTATAAGTGCACACCCTCTGCCCTGGTAACAATATAGAGCAAGAAAAAATATATATAAAACTTAACGTTTATTGATATTATTAAAAATCGTTATTAAAATGTTGAAATTCCGACGAGATAAAGTTGGTAAGGGAATGGAAATTATTATGGACTTCCTTGTATTTTGACTTGGATTATGAGACTAAATAGGTATAAATAAGCCCTATATCCTCTTAGTATAGAGTGATTATATAGTCATAAAAAACAAAGTGCATAAAGTGAACAAAGTGCATTCAGTGTAGTGAAATTCAAATGAGTTGCAACAACATAGGTCTGGATCTAAAGCCTATGTGTTTGCACTGATATATATTTACACTATGTAGAAAAGTGACTTGTGCTTATAGTGATAATGAGAAAATTGCACTTATAAATATTGCACCTTCTTGTAGTGTATATTACTCTTGCATAAAGTGTTTAGTGCCAATATAGGTTCAATAAATAAATAAATAAATATTGTAATATAATATTATTGGATACAATAAATATAGTGCTAGTGCTTTCTGGGGATATTAGGGTTTTTTCCCAGGCATATATGATGTCCTATATTATAAGGAAAGTCCCTATGTTAAACAAAATGGTATTTATGTATTATTGATGTTCCATTGTATATTTTGAATTTGGAATTAATATATTATGCAAACATATGCCTCAATAATTGCAACATATAAAGGCACATAATATATTTCAAATTAAACCACATAGAAAAGTATATTCAATACTAGTAATAATATAATACATATTATTAATAATATATATATATACTTTTCTTGATGATTATAGAGAATTAAAATACATTCTCTTGGACAATAATAATCATTGATAATGATAATAAGCACTTAAAATAAATACACTTCAATATTAACATATATATATATATATATATATATAGTGTCAAATGCTGTTCTATATAAAAGATACATTTCCTCTTCTATTTCTGCTATATCTACAATTGCATTATAATAAAGCTAATATAATGGAATACTTGATTCTCTAAATTCAATTCACTTCTCTTCATTTATAGATGCATTTTAAATTATATGTTTTGAATAACTATAATTATTCATATATTTTTAAAACTTTGAGGTTGCTATGGCAACCAAGGAGCATAAATAGCTCCTCTGACATTCTCCCGGTAACCCCTGATGAAATCCTCAGAAACGTGCGTCGGGTTGCACGTAAAACGCCGCGACGTCGCTCTATGACGTCACACGCAGACGCATAGGCGACACGCGGTCAGTTGTTTGGAGCTAAGGCGCTTTGTAGAAACACAGACCAACCTTCTATGAAAAACGATTTAAAAATATCATCCACATTTAATGACAATTTAACTAATTATTACAAAACTAATACTATAATGTGGATGAAATTGGGTAACTTAGCTCCATAGATTGTGTAGGGGAATACACAATCATACTACTATTTTTGTAACACAGGGACTTTCCTTATAATATAGGACATCATATATGCCTGGGAAAAAAACCTAATATCCCCAGAAAGCACTAGCACTATATTTATTGTATCCAATAATATTATATTACAATATTTATTTATTTATTGAGCCTATATTGGCACTAAACACTTTATGCAAGAGCAATATACACTACAAGAAGGTGCAATATTTATAAGTGCAATTTTCTCATTATCACTATAAGCACAAGTCACTTTTCTACATAGTGTAAATATATATCAGTGCAAACACATAGGCCTTAGATCCAGACCTATGTTGTTGCAACTCATTTGTATTTCACTACACTGAATGCACGTTGCTCACTTTATGCACTTTGTTATTTATGACTATATTATCACTCTATACTAAGAGGATATAGGGCTTATTTCTACCTATTTAGTCTCATAATCCAAGCCAAAATACAAGGAAGTCCATAATAATTTCCATTCCCCTACTAACTTTATCTCGTCAGAATTTCAACATTTTAATAACAATTTTTAATAATATCAATAAACGTTAAGTTTTATATATTTTTTTTCTTGCTCTATATTGTTACCAGGGCAGAGGGTGTGCACTTATAATCCAAAGGATACTTGTTCTGTCCTCTACTCTTTTGTTACTTTTTTTTTTTCAAACACTTATTAGAGCTGTAACAGCAATTACAAACACAATACTGTAGTTTAAAAGCATGGGAAAGCATGGAAACAAATTAAAATTTGTTGCACAACAGTCTCAAACTCACAAATATGCAATTAAAAAATATTATAATAATATTTAATAATATAAATCCCAGACTCAAGGGGTTAATACATATTATGAAACCCACCTGGGCTAAAACAGATGATCTAATGCATTTGTAGATTGCAAGATTGCTTGATTGTGAGATCGATCAGCGAATATTGCTTATTGGAACTAATTAATTCTTAGCCTCTGATTGCAGATTACGTCTAACTTCCATGTTTTACTCATATCATGATAAAGGTCTCATTTACTATTGGCTCTGTCTAAGAACTAAATTATGGGCTTGCTAAAATATTATAAGATCATATGATCTTTAAAAGGCAGGGTTTCTGAGTTCAGCCTTAATGTCGGAATATTCAAGCTATAGTGCAACTTATAGAATAGGGCCCTTTGTCTTTATTGTGTATTGGAGAGCAGTCCATTTTCTGATTTTAATGATTTTTTTCTCTTTTGCACCATTTACTATTCACATATACTGTTCCAATTTCTAGAATTAGGTGAATAAAACATATATTTTAGGATTATTGCATTTATATGTTCACTTTCCAATTATATCATGAGTGCACCATATCATGGTTATGCTGTAATTTGCTGGGACGCCTGCTGTGTTTGGTCTTCCACCTCCTCAAAGCCACCTTCCTCCTCTGACTCCTCTTCTTTAGACTCCCAGAGTCTGGGGGCTTCCACTGCCCAGCATGGAATATTATACATAGGTCAGAGTCTGGGGGCTTCCACTGCCCAGCATGGAAGATTATACACAGGTCAGAGTCTGGGGGCTTCCACTGCACAGCATGGAATATTATACACAGGTCAGAGTCTGGGGGCTTCCACTGCACAGCATGGAAGATTATACACAGGTCAGAGTCTGGGGGCTTCCACTGCACAGCATGGAATATTATACACAGGTCAGAGTCTGGGGGCTTCCACTGCACAGCATGGAAGATTATACGCATTGCCTCTGTCTGCATTATTATAATGTGTGTACTGTTAAGTAGTACTATTCCTATCGATTTAATCCCTGTTACGTCCACTATCAGGGGACATGTATATGGCATGGATTTTTGGAAGCGGGAGATGGAAAAAGATGCTTGGTCGGTCCTCCCACTTCAAATTTGGGGCACTGCGCGTGCAATCTAAGGTGCCACCAGATATGAGTGTCACTGTGCACTGGCAAAAGTTGGCGGAATAGGCTTCACACACACGCCTATAGGCAGGCAATTGCTATTCAATCTATTACAGTCAAAAAGGTGTTGTTTTATGTCACTGTACACTACGGTTGCACCAGATATGACGTATCACTGTGCACTGGCAAAAGTTGGCAGAGTAGATGCAATAGGCTTCACACACACGCCTGTAGGCAGGCAATTGCTATTCAATCTATTACAGTCAAAAAGGTGTTGTTTTATGTCACTGTACACTACGGTTGCACCAGATATGACGTATCACTGTGCACTGGCAAAAGTTGGCAGAGTAGATGCAATAGACTTCACACACACGCCTGTAGGCAGGCAACTGATTTTCAATCTATTACAGTCAAAAAAATGTTGTTTTATTTCACTGAGCACAATATAAGCTGTTAGGTGTTAGCCTTTCAATGTATGGTACACCAACTATGACTGGTGAAACAGAGCAGAATATTAGCTGTGAGCCTGACACAGGCAGGCAACTGAAATTAGATTACAGGAAATAAATGGTTGTTTTCAATGTATGGTACACCACCAGGTATGAGTAGTGAAAATAAGCACAATATAAGCTGTTAGGTGTTAGCCTGTCACACACACACGCTGGCAGGCAGGCAGGCATATGCAATTAGATTACACAGAAAAAAATTATAAAATAAAATAAATTATGTTCTAGCCCTAAAAAGGGCAATTTGGGTTGCTGTCCTTCAGATGGAAGGCTCTGGAAGGGAGTGTATGCTGCTGATTGGCTGGAATGTGTCTTCTGACTGTGAGGTGCAAGGTCAAAGTTTCCTCAATGATAAAGAATAGGGGGCGAACCCAAAAGCACAAGTGTTCGCCGTTCGCTGCGAGCACGAACATGCAAAAATCGCTGCGAATAGTCCGCCGGCGAACTGTTCGGGACATCACTACTGGGAATGCAACCCCCACGAATATTGATAGTCTTCTATACTATGAAATCAACATTACGTAGTTGTCACATCTTTTATAGTCTTTCTGTATGTGATTCTGTTCTGCTCTTTGTCTTTACATATGGTATAACTGAGTTTCTCTTGTTTTTTAATCATCTAAATCTAAGATGTCTCCTTTATTGTTTTTGATTCACAAATATAAGTACTCATAGAAAGCAGCATTTAAAACATTTTATGTGCCAGTTATGAAATATTATTATTGAAATATTTATAAATTGCTGCATGCTATCCGTATTATTTATTGAACTTATTTGTGGAATACATCATGAGTAACACTTGATTGGAAGAACCCAAAGCCGGAATTAAAATTGCTCAGAGAAATATCAACAACCAAAGATAAAAGGATGATATGATTCAGATGGCTAAAAACAAGGAGGAATTAAAGGGCCTATTGATGAGAGTGAAAGAAGAGAGTGCAAAAGATGGCCAATCTAAAAAGATGAAGATCATCGCAAATCGCAGTCTCAGTTCCTGGTAAATAGATGGGGAAGAAGTGGAGTCAGAGACAAATTTTATTTTCCTGGACTCCAAAATCTCTTCAGGTGGTGACTGCAATCATGAAATTAAAAGATGATAGCTTCTGGGGAGGAAAGCTATGGCAAGTCTGGATAAGCTATTAAAAACTAAAGATATATCACTATTGACAAAGGTCAGCATAGTAAAAACTATAGTATTCCCAGCAGTAACATGCGCATATGAGAGCTGGATGATAAAAAGACTGAGCATCATAGAATTGATATCTTTAAATTGCGGTGTTGGAAAAAAACTACTTAGAGTTCCTTGTACTGCAAGACGACACTATCAATGTCACAAGCCCCACAACTGTTGTTTTTTACACTAGCCATGGTGGGTATTGTAACGGCCATAAATTCAATTCAGAAGGGGCTCTATAGCTTTAATTTAGGACCAAGGTCCAGTTGTTAAACTGTTATGTTTGGTGATGTTTCCCCAAGCCATGGACCCCTCAAGAATCATTCCCACACATATTGGACCCTTCTCGGTCATTCCCTGGGTCAATTTTACATATTTAGGACAGGTATTTTATGTGAATAATGTTGCATTGAGCCAAAAATATTTTAAGGGTAGTATTAATTTAAGGGTCACCAGTAGCCCAAATTGAAGTCCATCCAACAACGTATGTATTTCCTCAAATTGAAACTACTATACTAATATGGGCACACAAATATTTCATGTCACTTCCATGGAGTTATAGAGGAAATTGTTTCTTACTAGATTTTTCAATTTGTAATGTGTTTTTGGAAATCCTTTTGTCAACATCTTCAAATTACTGGCAGGTTGTCCAAGCTTGAGCAATGCTTGAGAACCTATATCTCTCAGGAACAGGATGGCTAAGCCTTGCCAGTTTATACATAATTTTTAATATCAAGAGAAGATCAATTCCTTGCTTTTTAAGGCTGCCTTATGTGAGTAACCTATCAGGTTCTCGCTAGTTTCCATAAATTCTGTAGTTCAAACTGCTGGCAAGAAGGTTGAACTCCAACAGGTCTTGGCTAAGATTTAGAACAACATCAATAGGGCAGCTGAGTTACAAAACAGACATGCTGGCAAGAAATCCATATTGAAATACTGATTACTAAGTTCCTATGGAATGAAATAATGAAAATATAATGAAACATACCATAGTGTACTCCACTGTTAAGTTATGTTAAAGTCTATGTTGTATCTCCTAGTTCTTTAAAACTGCATTTCTTTAAACGTACCAATACAGTCACCTTTGAATCCACATTAGCAAGTGGGTTTGAATAATTGTTCAAGCAAAAAAAATTGTTCAAGCAAAAGAGGAAAAGACAGGTGGACAAGTCACCTAAATGGAAGAAACCTATATGGAAATCCCAGTGATTAAATACTGAAGAAACTGATTGACTAAATTAATTAGTAGTCTGAATGCTTCTGAGTAAGTACTTATGAAAATGTACACACAGTTGATTCATACAATTTTACTATTTTGATTTTTTACAAAACTTCTTACTAAATTTCGAACGTGTCTTTATATGGTAAATCATCTAACAATATGATTAGAAATATTTTAGGAAATACATTTCAAGCAAATAACAACGCCACAAAAAATATATACAGTATGTGAATATTCCAGGTTACTTTTCTCATAAACTCCAGGAATACAACAAAAAAACACCTATTTGCTTATAAAGTGCACCTTTCTAAGTTTAGCCCTTTGAAATTCAGTTGCATGAAGGATGAAAATAGTGAATTACTATGATGTGTGATGAAAAAGAATCCTAATAGTAAATATTGATAAATGGTGACTAGTGACATTTAAAAAACATTACAATAAATCTGATAGGTAGTACCGTATATACTCGAGTATAAGCCGACCCGAGTATAAGCCGAGGCACCCATTTTACCACAAAATACTGGGTAAAATTAGTGACTTGAGTATAAGCCGAGGGTGGGAAATGTGCTGCCCCCTGTGTCCCTCTTGTGCCCTCTGTGTCCCCCTCTCTCTCCGTGTCTCTTTTCCCCTCTCTCTTCCCTGTGTCTCTTCTCCCCTCTCCCTTCAAAGTGTCTTTTCCAACCTCTCCCTTATCACCCTCCTCAACCCCACTCCTCAACCTCCCTCCTCATCCTCAACCTCCCTCCTCATCCTCAACTTCCCTCCTCATCCTCAACCTCCCTCCTCATCCTCAACCTCCCTCCTTATCCTCAACCTCCCTCCTCAACCTCCCTCCTCATCCTCAACCTCCCTCCTCATCCTCAACCTTCCTCCTCAATCGCCCTCCTTATCCTCAACCTCCCTCCTCATCCTCAACCTCCCTCCTCATCCTCAACCCCCTCCTCAACCCCCTCTCATCCTCAACCTCCCTCCTCATGCTCAACCTCCCTCCTCATCCTCAACCTCCCTCCTCATCCTCAACCTCCCTCCTCAACCCCCATAATCAAACCCCTTCCTCAACCTCCCTCCTCAACCCCCCATCCTCAACCCTCTCCTCAAGCCCCCCATCCTCATCCTCCCTCCTCAACCCCCCCATCCTCATCCTCAACCCCCTCCTCAACCTCAACCCTCCTCAACCTCAACCCCCCTCAACCCCAACCCCCCTCCTCAACCCCCCCATCCTCAACCCCCCATCCTCATCCTCTCTCCTCAACCCCCCCTCCTCAACCCCCCTCCTCAACCCCTCCTCCTCATCCTCCCTCCTCATCCTCAACCCCCCTCCTCAACCTCCCTCCTCATCCTCAACCTCCCTCCTCAACCCCCCATGCTCAACCCCCCATCCTCAACCCGTTCCTCAACCTCCCTCCTCAACCCCCCCATCCTCAACCCCCTCCTCAAGCCCCCATCCTCATCCTCCCTCCTCAACCACCCATCCTCATCCTCAACCCCCTCCTCAACCTCAAACCTCCTTAACCTCAACCCTCCTCAACCTCAACCCCCCCTCAACCCCAACCCCCCTCCTCAACCCCCCATCCTCATCCTCTCTCCTCAACCCCCCATCCTCAACCCCCCTCCTCAACCCCTCCTCCTCATCCTCCCTCCTCATCGTCAACCTCCCTCCTCATCTTCAACCCCCCTCCTCAACCTCCCTCCTCATCCTCAACCTCCCTCCTCAACCCCCCATCCTCAACCCCCCATCCTCAACCCCTTCCTCAACCTTCCTCCTCAACCCCCCCATCCTCAACTCCCTCCTCAAGCCCCCATCATCATCCTCCCTCCTCAACCCCCCCATCTTCATCCTCAACCCCCTCCTCAACCTCAACCCTTCTCAACCTCAACACCCCCTCAACCCCCCTCCTCAACCTCCCTCCTCAACCCCCCAGCCTCAACCCCCCTCCTTAACCCCCCATCCTCAACCTCCCTCCTCAACCTCAGCCCCCTCAACCCCAACCCACCTCCTCAACCTCAACCCCCCTCAACCTCCCCCCTCAATCCCCCTCAACACCAACCCCCCTCCTCAACCCCCCTGCTCAACCTAAACCCCCGGCACCCGGTATATGCTAATGAGTGTGGCGCGCATGTGACGTTACATGCGTGCCTGCGCCGGGTCAAGGAGCGGAGGCCAGAGCACAAGCAGGTAAGTGAGGGGAGGTATTTAGGGGGGTTTAGGTGGAGGAGGGGGGTTGAGGGGGGTTTAGGTTGAGGAGGGGGCAGGGAAAGAGACACGGGGGGTAGAGAGACACACGGGGGGTTAGAGGCACACAGGGGGGTTAGAGACACACGGGGGGTTAGAGACACACAAGGGGGTTAGAGACACACGGGGGGGGGGGGGTTAGAGAGACACAGGGGGGGGGGAGAGTGACTCGAGTATAAGCCGAGGGGGTCCTTTTTTGCCTTAAAAAAAGGGCTGAAAAACTCGGCTTATACTCGAGTTAATATGGCAATCCTATGTTCCATTGATTAATATTATTAAAAATTTGCTTAAATATAGATCATTCAAACTACTATAAATTGCTATGTACAACAATTCCTCAATTATTATGTAATTATCATGTGCAGCATGCTCTCACTAATGCACTGATTTGAGGATGTATATCTATATCTATATATATATATATATATATATATATTGTTGTTTTGATATATTAGATCTAGAATCTAGAATCTCTATATAGTGTATAAAGTTGTGATATGTGGCTTTTACATTGATATCATTATATTATAGGTGGTTATTCTTGTATTACTGGAGTCTATGAGAAAAGTAACCTGTGTTAGTTATTGCAGGGATATTCACATATGGTTTTTTTTGCAGCGTTGTTATTTGCATGAAATTAATTTCCCAAAATAATTTTTAATCATATTAATATAACTGAGGTGTAAAGAATAACCAAGGGAATTAAGATTAGATTTATCAAAAGTAACAAAGCATCTAACAACAATAAGGTCTTCCAAAAAATTATTTGCGTAATTAATGCATGACTTAAGGTGCTTTGCTCTTTAAAGAGAGTCTATACATGTTTTATTTATGTAATGCATAAAAGTTTATAATGCCTGACATGGGAGTTTACTTTGAATTTTAGTTCCCAAACCTTGTGTTAAACTTCTTGTTCAGGTAGTGCGTAGTGGTTAATAATGCCTGACATGGGAGTTTAATTTGCATTTTACTTTCCAAAGCTTGTGTTAAACATCTTGTTCAGGGAATTCCTTATTCCAAACTCATTCAGCAAGAATAGATAGATAGTTATTTTTTTATTATTTTTTATTTAATGTCATGTTTGTTACAATGAAACCTACAGGACAGAATTGAAAGATCAATAATATAGACAGAGATCTTGATAAGAGGAATGGAGAGAGAAAGCAGGTCCTGTTTTGCAAACTATGCAACTGTGCAAATCTTATTGTTGTTGTTGTTTAGTCATTCAGTAATGTCCAACTCTCCTTGACACAATGGACCATAGCACGAGTTTGTTCATATTTCTTCCAGCAATATTGTTTCAGGCTGTAGATTATGCATGATGTACTTCCCATAAAATATAAATAAATAAGGTGACAATACACAACCTTGTCATTTTCCACTCTTGAACCATTCTGGTGTTCCATGTTCGGTTTTGACTGTGGCTTCTTGGTCCACATACAGATTCCTCAGGAGGCAGATAAGATGATCTAGTATCCCCATCTCTTTAAAAACTTGACACATTTTGGTGTAATCCATGCAGTCAAAAGCTTTAGAATAGTCTATGAAGCAGAAGTAAATATCTTGAGATCCCAAATTTTCTAGAAGAGTTCTCTTGACTTTCCCATTGTTACTTTCTTCTATTTCTTTACCTCACTCATTATATAATGTCTCCTTGTCTCTTATTGCCTCTTTTGCTATCGCCAATACGTTTTGCTTTCCTGGACTACTTTCAAAGCCTCATCAGACAACTAGTTTGTCTTCTTAGTTTTCTCTTTTCGTGGGATATTATTTGTTGCTATTTCCTGGATAATGTTGCAAACTTTGGCCCAAAGATTTTCAGGCAGACTATCTTCCATGTCTAGTAACATGTTTTCTTGGGGTTATATCTATGACATGTTGAATGTTTTCATTGAAGTGGACAACTTCAGCCTCTTCAGCATCCTTGGTTGGAGCATAGTCTTGGATCACTGTGATATTAAATGGCTTTCCTTGAATTTGAATTGAAATCATTTATTGGGTTTTAACCAAGCATTGCTTTAGCCACCCTTTGATTAACTATGAGGGCTTCTCCATTTCTTTTGTAAGATTCTTGACCATAGCGGAAGATCTGGTGGTTGTCTGATGTGAAATGTCCCATCCCAGTCCATTTGAGTTCACTAATTCCCAGAATATCAATGTTAAATCTTGTCATCTCATATTTAACCCATTAAAGTTTGCCTTGGTCCATAGTACTAACATTCTGGGTTCCTATGCTAAATTGTTCTTTGCAGCAGCAGACATTCCTTTTCCCTCCAGATACATCCATAGCTGGGTGTCCTGTAGACTTTGGTCCATATATAGTGCTACTCATACCATCTACGCTTACACAGCAATGTGGAGGGCACCTTCTGACCATATGGGCTTATCTTCTGGTGCCATATCGTTATGTCTCTGGTTGAGCTTCTCCATAAGTTTATCTTAGAAAAGTTACTGGAGTGGGTTGTCAGTTTCTTCTCTGACCCCTCTGCTATGACCTGCATATCTTGTGTGAGCCTACATGGTATAGCTCACAGATTCATTAAAGTACACAAGCCTCTTCACCACAACAAGGTAGAAATCCAGATGGGCACCTTAGCATTTACCAATTACAGGAGCATGAAATGTAGGACCAATATAGATTGCCACATTTAGTGATAAATGAACAGTATTAGAAACATTTAAGCACCAACTTAATTATAGAACATCTTACATTTTTCAGACTCTGGCTGTTTAGATTAGACCTCTAGAGTACTGATTGTTGGCAGGGAACCCATGGGTGATGTAGAGATTTCCATTTAATTCCATTGCTAAATTCCAACACTGTCGCAGTCAATCAACAGAACGGGATAGAGATCATATTTTTATCTACAGTCCAATGCTAACCTAGTTAAAAAAATACATGGCTTCTCCTATTAAAATACAATTGAATTCAATAGTTAAACGTTACAGGCTGTATTTTTAAAACTTTCTAAAAAAAATTAAAGTCAAGTTCTTCAAAAGAGTATACTATAAATAAAACAGTTCAGGATTTTCTTCTCCACCAGTTTTGAATCTATTACTTCCTGACATAGGGCCTCATTCAATTGTGATTTGGCCAATTGAATAGGGCTCTAAATAAGCACATAGCATATTTTTTAAAATAAGTTTTTAGTTAGTGAAAACCTTGCTTTTGGATAGATGCTTGCTAAATAAAAACTTCTTTAAAAAAAATATTTTATGTGCTTATTTAGAGCACTATTCAATTGACCAAATTGCAATTGAATGAGGGCCATATTGTTTCTCAAATTGGTGAGTAAATGATAGATAAATAATATTTTTAGGGTACTCTGTAATTAAATATTATAACTGTAATTTGATTTGTTGTTCCAGCATTCTTATTTTATTTTAGTTTTATATTGTTATGATATTGTCTCTGAGGAAAGGATGATCAATAAATGTCTGTTTTTACTTTAATAATGGGTACACATTTACATTATTTTAAACTGGCCCAGAAGTAGATTCCTTGCATTAAAGGGTGGAAACACAGCTATCCAAAAACCCCTCTTACCCACACAACTTCTACCAATTTATCATGAACCCCTCCAGGTATCAAAATGTATTGTTTCTAATTAGAAATGAGCATTTTGACTTTACTCCTGATTAAATATGTCCTTAGTCAGATTCAAAGGTTTTCAAGCATACATTTATATTTTTGCATTGTGCAGTGGTCCTTTAATCATTGGAGAAGTGAGCACAAAAACATCACCAAGCTTAGCATGATAAACAATCACAAAACACAGTCACATTAGTAGTTAATAGTTGATTTTCAAACCGTTTACTGGGCTTTTCCTCCTGTTAGCTTAACCATAATATCATGAAGACATAGCTCTTTCTCTTTCTTCTTTCATTTAATAATCCAATTTCTCTCTCTTTCAGCCAACCAAACCATCATAACTGAACCTTCACCTCCGAACTCTCTATTCTGGGTTTATATTGGCTTCTGTTCTCTTTTCACATGTAATGAAGAATTAAATATGTTGCTTTCATATTAAGAATCTACCCCATTTCAAATATTAGACTGGTTAGAGGTTTTCTTTAGTGGTAGAATAAGAGATATAAAGTTTAATTAAGATAGCATCCTATGGAACTAAGCAACATGCTTTATTCATTCTCAGTTGGATATTGTTTAAAGCTTTTGTTATCTACTCTCTAAAGTACAGTATGCATTGGAAGCATGTTTTAATATTTTTCTTGGATATGAAAAAGTGATAAAGTCAATTCATAGAGGGTTAAGGAACAACTTTTTGTGTTTTTTCTTATTGTTGCCATAAGGTAAATTTAAAATCGTTATATTTATTAATTTTTGAACTAAAAACCTATTTTTAAAATTTGGACAATTACAAACTGAGTTAATTGTCTCAGTATTCCTGACGTCATTTATTCAAGCTTTATTCTTTCTCTTTTATTAATTATATGATCTTAGCAGCGCCAAACAACATTATTTGCTTTATTTTGTTAGGCTCATTGAACCACTAATTTGATTGTTGCTGATTGTACTTATTCGGTATATAAGGTTCTGTTGTGCTTTTAATGGTAGTGCTCAGTTTAATGTGCTTGTGTCAGAATATTTATTCTGAATTGTCTCTGAGTGCATTAGTGCTATATTACAAAATCCACAGCAAATATTTACAAAGACAATTAATTAATTAACAGATTGACAAACTAAAGTTGTGAAAACCACAAAAAGGTGTTTCTTAAACCTCTAAGAATTTACTTTATCAATTCACATCCATGAAAAATTGCAGTACTTAACACCTTAGGGTTAAAAAAGTTCTAGTACCATTAAAAGGTCAAGAAATAAAAATTAAGAGGAATATTTTAACTTTCATGTTAGAACACAGCTTGGGAACATAAAATATAGAATATATTTATAGTTCAGTATGTAGAACAGTTATTAACAACCCATTTGGACATTAGACATCACTGTACAAAATGTAATGCACATTAATACAATTAGAATTAAATATATGTTTCCTACCTCAGAATACTACTATCCCTTTGCCATACAGCTTAACCAGGAATCTTGGAACCGAATAAGTTTAAGAATCTTGTCTCAAAAGTTCATTTAAATGTTGTAGGTAACCAGTGTTTGTGTTGTGGCAATTTCAAGAATGCTCTTTTTCTCTATGCACATTTTTAAATCAAATTTAAGTTCAAGAATGTTCAAGGTTTACAGAAGGTTTTATGATCTATCATTTTTCAGGAAACTAGTCTTTCCAGAGAATGTTTGCTAACTGACATGCAATGTAATACATTTAAATAACATTAACACCTTGCTTTTGATTTATTTATTTTTTTAAACCTGGCTGCAATGTAATCAAACCCATTCATAGAGACAGGGAAATAATATTGGTGATTTTAAAATGTATTTGGTCTCTGCTCCTTGACATGCAGAGTAATTGTTTTTTATAGGATAGTAGAGGTACAGCACCAATGTTGGATATTCCGGCACCTCTTTTAATCCATACAAACATTTACATGCAGGAAGTAGACATGCTCACATGGTTTAATTGAACTTCACTTGTGTGTGATATTGCATCTCAATTTTTATATTCAGAGCCTGTTTTGAGTGCATTCTGAGCCATTTTGACATTTAGAACCTTTTTTTGATTACATTCTGAGTTTAGAGGACATTCAAAGCCTGTTAGAAATATTTTCTGCGCCCATTTGGACTACATGCTGAGCCTATTTGGAGGGCATTTTGAGTATATAGACATTCTGAACCTATTTATCATTTTAAGCCTATTTATGGGGCATATTGAGACTATTTGGAGTACATTATGAGCCTATTTGTCATTCTGAACCTATTTGGAGGATATTCTGAGCCTATCTTGAGCACATTCAAAACCTAATTGTCATTCTGAGCCTATCTGGAGGACATTCTGAAATAATTTGGAGTACATTCTCAGCCTATTTGGAGGACATTCTGAGATGATTTGGATGACATTCTGAGCCTTTTTGCCATTCTGAGTCTATTTCAGAGTACATTTTGAGCCAAGTACTATCACCATCTCTCTATGAGATTTTACTGCATGTATCAATGCTGCTTTGGAATAACAGGCCATTTTTGGACTTTTCTAGTCTCATGCCATATCTGCATTTGTATAAGTGAAAGTTAAAAACAAACACGTGTCATTAAACATGATCTATTATTATTTAATAGCGTGTGACATCATTCTGCTGGGGGATGTCATTCATGGAATGGCTTCCACTGCGTATATATTTCAGTCACATTATTTGGTAAAACTACTTGCAGATGAAGACTTTATGGACCTGAATTGTGACTATAAATAAAAAAGTTATTGCTAAGGGGAAAAAAAAAATAGCGACTGCAGTTGGTGAAATGTTAAAACAAAATTTCACCATCACACAGGTCATGATCCTTTACACTGTATCCAGGCTAGATTAGACTAATAGATTATCACTGAGGAGGGCTGTTGAGAATGTCCAATCTTGCCACAGTGTCCCCACCCCCTTGCCACTACACATGTCCTTAAGGGGGGGGGGGGTTGCAGGAGGATCTCCCATGAAGGCACCAACCCCAATGGAGGAGCAGGCATGGAGGGAAGCAAGGAGGGTCAAACTCTGGGTGTGGAGGAGGAACCAGACCATGTTGAGTGATGCCCATGCCAAACTGGGTTCTGCACCACTGGGAGCAACATAATGCTTTTGCCTCCTCACCTCCCTATTGAGCCTCTTGAGGCTGCAGACCACCAAGACCTGGTGGGAGGAGATGCTGTACTGGATCCCCAGCATAGCATCTCTACAGTCTTTCATTGGGACCATCATTGCCATCATTGTAGCCTCCAATGATGGGCATTGGAATGGAGGTTGTGGTTGACTGGGTATGGCTGTGGGAAGAGCAGTGGTAGTGGTGGCCCAGTGAGGAGGTGCTAAGGACAGTATGCTGATGTGGTAGTGGACCTGGTATTAGGGGTGAACAGGACGTGCTCATGGTGGGAGAAGGAGCTGATGGTGGTTTTGGCATGGACCAGGCATCAGTCCAATATGTGGGCCCAGATGGCATATCTATCTGAGTGAGAAGGGGTCAAATGCCACTGGTGTGGCGGGAAGGTCTGACAAGTCCCCCCACTGACCACATCAATTTGAAGTCCTCCTTATCCACTGGGCCCTCTTATACTCTCCTGGGCCCCTCCTCCTAAAATGAATCCTGATATTAGCTGCGACAATTTGGCACACATATGATGCTACTCATCAATGAGAGTGATATGTACAATTCCTGGATTACCAGGAGGGATGGTTGATCCGCTCATCCCTTGTATTATATAGGGAGGAATACTCAAATTTTGTGAAGCTTTTCCATGTAATTCAGTTATCTATGTGTGTGTGATGCACATGTGGTGTAGATTTCAGTGCTTTTTGTTGCTCTGACCTGCTCTTCCATCATCCAATGTCAACCAGCTGTCATCATGACAATGCCTTACATACCTCACATACCTATCTGCAAAACCAAGTCCAGTACTTGTGGCTGCTAAGTCCATCCAGGCCTTGCCCCTGGGGCCGGCCTTAACTCCCCTCCTCCTGTAATGATATGGGCTCTGGCAGAGATGGCATAGAGGAGTACCACTATCTGTAGTTGTTTTTTTCTTTTTGAGGAAAAATAATTGCTTTTCCTTATATAAATTTCAAAAAAAGAAAAACAGAGTTTTCTTTCCTTATAGCAGGAGTCTCTAGGGAGTCATAAAGATGACTAAAAGGAATATATGTTATAACTAGAAATGTACATGTATAAGGATTCCAGGTAAGTAACGCCCAGCATTACTCATATACCCTTATATCCTTCTAATGAAGTCCTCATACATCTGTTAGGACAATCATAGGACTGTATCTATATCAAAAATGAATGAAATATAATGAAAATACTAATAGCAAGAAAAGGGGAAATTAAAAAAATATATAATAAATTGAAAAACATTCTATATATACAATTATATTAATAAATAGAAAAAATAGGCAATAGACTTCTTATAAAGTACTGAAGTACACAAAGTTAAGCGTTATAAAAGGAATGGTGAACAGTACACCATTGCATAGCGTGAAATACGCTTGCTAGCTCATTGAAGGAATAATTCCTGCTCGAAAACATCTTGATGTTCGCGACATCACTATTGACCGGTTTAGATAGTTACAGCACTATCTTTTTCAAGACACATAGAGTGTATGGGTGCTTTTGTATTTCGCTGGTCTTTTTATATTAATCAAGGTCCGCCCATCTGGGCGTTTCATGTTCGTTGGTTCATGCCCCTCATGGGCGTATTTGTTATTTCACGCTAATACTTGCTTTCATTGCTTCCTGGTTCAGTGTCTTTACCCCTCCTGCGTGATGACGCCTATTCTCTGGTATAGCCACAGCTGACTCCTCTATATCAAAGCGTGCCAGAACCAACACGAGATTTCGATCAAGACCAGAATGGATTTTTTTCCCTTTATATTCAAACTAGCGAATTGCCCATCAAAAAATGACGGCGATGAAATTGTAAGTGAGCTAATGCTGTTTGGTGTGTAATAATGAAATATATAATAGATTAATAAATGAATATACTTTACCTATTCTGAAGCATTGTGTTGAAGAGCTGTCAATGTGTTTTGATGTTGCTGCAGCATTAGTGGTGTGGAGCTGCTGTGTAAGCGTGGTGAATGTGTGCAGTGTAATACTGTGCGTGCGCGAGACGAAAACCGTTAGCGTAGTAGTGTAGTTCCGCATTGGCGTAAAATGTTGTGTAATCTGTGGTATGCGTCTTCGCGGATTATCCGTAGGTGCTTAGTGGTGTTTTGCGAGTCTCTTGTGGTGTTTTGCGTGTGTGTTGCAGTGTTTTCCGTGTTTAGAGTGCTGTAGCCTCGTGTTCGTCGGCCATTTTTTGTCTCGCTTAGCGATTTTATTAGTGTCTAAACTCTTTTATTTTTATTTAAATGAAGGTGTAACTTGCTTTTTTTGAGGTGCTGGATGGTTCCCCTTGCTGTAGGTAAGCTTTTTATGTGTGTGTTGTGTGTATTTATTGTGTTTAAAATGTTTTTATGTTCGCTTGTTGCGTCCGATTTTTGCGAGGTCGTAATGTGTGCTAACGTGTCTTGTATGGTGTTTGAATGTGTAGCCTCGTTTTCGTTTTGCTCGGCGGCCATTTTTTCTGTCGCTTATCAATTTTTTTAGTGTGTAAACTCTTTTATTTTGAGTGAAATGAAGGTGTAAGTTGGTTTTTTGAGGTCCTGGATGGTCCCTGTTGTTGTAGGTAAGTATTTTATGTATGTGCTGTGTGTATGTATTGTGTTTTTAATTTTGTAATGTTCGCGAGTTGCGTCCGAGTGTTACGAGGTAGTAATGTGTGTTAACGTGCGTCGTATGTTGTTTGCGTTGCGAGGAAAAGTTTGCGAGGGTCGTAATTGGTGTGTTGTGTTATTTGCGTTGCGACGTAAAGTTTGCGAGGGTCGCAGTTGCTGGCATGGAGCGCCTTCGGCGCTCCATGCCAGCAACTGAGGCCTTCGTCCGCTGCCCTCGGTTCGCAAGGGCCACGGCCCGCTATGCGAGCCCGTAAGCGTTAGCAACAACTCGCATGCTCACAACTATATATGTGATAACTTTATTGTTCCTTAATCGGACAGCGCTATTTGTTGCTAAATAGAATATATCTTATTGTTTCTACTACTGCTATTTTCTTAGAAGAAACAATGCCTTATTCGGCGCCTGCTTTAGAAAGAAAAATAAAACTCCCCTTCTGAGGAAATAATAATGAAATGTTTGTTTTATACAATATATACAATAGAAGAATATTGTATTCTATTATATTTGTATCTTATTATTTAATCAATGTATTTTGTATTTTTGATTTAAAAAAAATAATAATAATTTTGTTGCTTGAAGAATAACTCCTATTTCAAGAATTTGTATATAGATCAATATAATCTTATTAATCATATGTCCTTCATTCTAAAACTTATATTAATAGATAGAGATCTAATAATTAATTCCTTCGATATACATCATTAGCAAATTAGTTTAAATGAATGGACTAAAGGTGAACCCTTCATTGATACCCCATGGGCCCTGGGCTCCCATTAAGTAGATCCATTTGCACTCTCTCTTGCATCAATTTTTGATCCATGTTTCCTCCTCTTATGGATGCTTTTATATTATTTATGATATGAAATTCCCATTGAATTCCCATTGAATTCATTTTACAACTGTTTACCTACACATGTTATATACATAATAGTATGCATATGTAAAAAATTATACGTAGGTAAAACTATAAGACAAATAAGGAGAAGAATATTGGAACATGTGTCTTCTATATCTAATAAGTTAGATACACCAATCTCAAGACACATCAGACTTTACCATCAAGGGGACACTAAATGCCTGGAATTTCATAACATCAAAAATATAAAAGCATCCATAAGAGGAGGAAACATGGATCAAAGATTGATGCAAATGGATCTACTTAATGGGAGCCCAGGGCCCGTGGGGTCTCAATTAAGGGTTCACCTTTAGTCCATTCATTTAAACAAATTTGTTAATGATGTATATCGAAGGAATTATTTTTTAGATCTCTATCTATTAATATAAGTTCTAGAATGAAGGACATATGATTGAAAAGATTATATTGATCTATATACAAATTCTTGAAATAGGAGTTATTCTTCAAGCAACAAAATGTATTTATTTAAAAAAAAAAAAAAAAAAAAAATACATTGATTAAATAATAAGATACAAATATAATAGAATATAATATTCTTCTATTGTATATATTGTATAAAACAAAGAATATAACATTTCATTATTATTTCCTCAGAAGTGGAGTTTTATTTTTCTTTCTGAAGCAGGAGCCGAGTAAGGCATTGTTTCTTCTAAGAAAATAGCAGTAGTAGAAACAATAAGATATATTCTATTTAGCAACAAATAGCGCTGTCCGATTAAGGTACAATAAAGTTATTTGAATATAAAGGGAAAAAAATCCATTCTGGTCTTGATCGAAACCCCCGTTGGTTCTGGCACGCTTTGATATAGAGGAGTCAGCTGTGGCTATACCAGAGAATAGGCGTCATCACGCAGGAGGGGTAAAGACGCTGAACCAGGAAGCAATGAAAGCAAGTATTAGCGTGAAACAACAAATACGCCCATGAGGGGCATGAACCAACGAACAAGAAACGCCCAGATGGGCGGACCTTGATTAATATAAAAAGACCAGCGAAATACAAAAGCACCCATACACTCTATGTGTCTTGAAAAAGATAGTGCTGTAACTATCTAAACCGGTCAATAGTGATGTCATGAACATTAAATTTTGGGTTCGTGAACAGCGAACTCGAACTTTACCAAATGTTCGCGAACGAACGAACATCGGCGAACCGCCCTAGACTTCAATGGGCAGGCGAATTTCAAAACCCACAGGGACTCTTTCTGGCCACAATAGTGATGGGAAAGTTGTTTCAAGGGGACTAACACCTGGACTGTGGCATGCCGGAGGGGGATCCATGGCAAAACTCCCACGGAAAATTACATAGTTGATGCAGAGTCTGGTTTTAAGCCATAAAGGGCATAAATCACCTAACATTCCTAAATTGTTTGGAATAACATGCTTTAAAACATCAGGTATGATGTTGTATCGATCAGGTAGTACAACAAGACCCCTGGGACGCCTGCTGTGTTTGGTCTTCCACCTCCTCAAAGCCACCTTCCTCCTCTGACTCCTCTTCTTCAGACTCCTAGAGTCTGGGGGCTTTCACTGCCCAGCATGGAAGATTATACACAGGTCAGAGTCTGGGGGCTTCCACTGCACAGCATGGAAGATTATACACAGGTCAGAATCTGGGGGCTTCCACTGCACAGCATGGAAGATTATACACAGGTCAGAGTCTTGTGCTTCCACTGCCCAGCATGGAATATTATACACAGGTCAGAGTCTGGGGGCTTCCACTGCCCAGCATGGAATATTATACACAGGTCAGAGTCTGGGGGCTTCCACTGCCCAGCATGGAAGATTATACACAGGTCAGAGTCTGGGGGCTTCCACTGCCCAGCATGGAAGATTATACACAGGTCAGAGTCTGTGGGCTTCCACTGCACAGCATGAAAGATTATACACAGGTCAGAGTCTGTGGGCTTCCACTGCCCAGCATGGAAGATTATACAAAGGTCAGAGTCTGGGGGCTTCCACTGCACAGCATGGAAGATTATACGCGTTGCCTCTGTCTGCGTTATTATAAGGTGTGTACTGTTAAGTAGCACTTTTCCTATCGGTTTAATCCCCGTTACGTCCACTATCAGGGGACGTGTATATGGCATGGATTTTTGAAAACGGGAGATTGAAAAAGATGCTTGGTCGGTCCTCCCACTTCAAATTTGAGCCACGTATTCCATGCTTGGCAGCCGTCAACAGGTTTACCCAATACGCAGTGTAGGTGATATACCTGCCCTGACCATGCTTTGCAGACCAGGTATCAGTGGTCAGATGGACCCTTGCCCCAACACTGTGTGCCAGAGATGCCATTACTTCATTTTGCACAATCGAGTACAGGTTGGGGATTGCCTTTTGTGCAAAGAAATTTTGTCCGGGTACCTTCCACTGCGGTGTCCCAATAGCTACAATTTTTTGGAACGCCTCAGACTCCACCAGCGTGTATGGTAAAAGCTGGAGGGCTAAGAGTTCAGACAAGCCAGCTGTCAGTTGCCGGGAGAGGGGGTGACTTTGTGACATTGGCTTCTTACGCTCAAACATGTCCTTGACAGACACCTGACTGTGGACAGATGAGCAGGGACTGCTCAGGGCGAGACACGGAGTGGCGGATGGTTGAGAGGGGGCAAGCAGGGCAGTAGTGGTTAACGTGGCTGAAGATGCTGGACCAGGAGGAGGATGGCGGCTTTGACTTTGTGTGCTGCTTGTACTCATGTATTGATCCCATAGGCGTTTGTGATGTGACATCATGTGCCTTCGCAAAGAAGTTGTACCTAGGTGGGTGCTGGACTTCCCACGACTCTGTTTCTTTTCGCACAGGTTGCAAATGGCATCGCTGTTGTTACAGGCAGACACACCAAAAAATTGACACCCTGCTGAGCTCTGCAATTACGGCATTCTGGTGGTGGCAACAGCATGCGTTGACTGGCGTGCTGTCTGGCTGACCCCGGGTGCTGATGCATGCTGTCTGACTGTGCCACTAGCTACTTGCGACGACCTCCCCCTGCTTCCAACTCGTCTCCTCCTCCTCTCTGTCTCCCCATCTGAACTTTCCTCCTGTTCTTCTTCACTTATAGCAGGCACCCACGTGAAATCCACGGACGCATCGACATCATCAACCGCTTCACTTGTATCTGACAACTCAACAAAGGAAGCAGCACCGGGTACAACATCATCATCATCAGACCGTTCGTCTATGTGTGTAATGCTGCCTGACTGGGACATATCCCTGTTATCTACATCCTCTGGCACTAATGTTTACGCATCACTCATTTCTTCCAACGGATGTGTAAATAACTCTGCTGATGGATCAAGTGAAGCGGCTGTGGTGCTAGTGTTGGTGGTGGCGGCAGGCGGGCGAGTGGTAACTGGAGAGGTGCCCGAAGCTAAGCTGGAGGAGGATGGTTCAGAGCGGAAGCTGTAGAAGATTGGGTGTCCTGTGTTAGCCAGTCAACCATGTCCTCAGAACTTTTCAAGTTCAGGGTACGTTGCCTCTGAAAACTGGGCATTATTCTAGGGCCAAAGGGAATCACAGCACCACGACCATGACAGCCCCTGCAGTGTGGCCTGCCTCTGCCTGTCATTTTTTTTTTGATTAGTGGTACTATGCGTGCAAGCTACTGTGACATCAGATATGAGTGTCACTGTGCACTGGCAAAAGTTGGCAGAGTAGATGCAATAGGCTTCACACACACGCCTGTAGGCAGGCAACTGATATTCAATCGATTACAGACAAAAAAGTAATGTTTTATGTCACTGAGCACAATATAAGCTTTGAGCCTGACACAGGCAGGCAACTGAAATTAGATTACAGGAAAAAAATGGTTGTTTTCAATGTATGTTACACCACCAGGTATGAGTAGTGAAAATAAGCACAATATAAGCTGTTAGGTGTTAGCCTGTCACACACACACGCTGGCAGGCAGGCATAGATTACACACAAAAAATTATAAAATAAAATAAATGATGTTCAAAGTTTCCTCAATGATAAAATATAGGGGGCGAACCGAAAAGCACATGTCTTCGCCGTTCGCGGCGAACTCGAACATATGAAAATCGCTGCGAACAGTTCTCCGGTGAACTGTTCAGGACATCACTACCGGTCAGCTATTTTTCTTTATTCTTTCTTATATATTGAAGGCATTAGACGTATCTTGTTACCCTCCTATCCTTCCGTTCTATTTTTGGAGCGTGTGGACCATTTTGGTATGTACTAGGAGTTACAAGGTAAGATGTTTTAGAGCAGGAATTATTCCTTCAATGAGTTAGCAAGTGTATTTCACGCTATGCAATGGTGTACTGTTCACCATTCCTTTTTTAACGCTTACTTTTGTGTACTTCAGTACTTTATAAGAAGTCTATTGCCTATTTTTTCTATTTATTAATATAATTGTATATATAGAGTGTTTTTCTTTTTATTATATATTTTTTTCATTTCCCCTTTTTTTGCTATTAGTATTTTCATTATATTTCATTCATTTTTTATATAGATACAGTCCTATGATTGTCCTAACAGATGTATGAGGACTTCATTAGAAGGATATAAGGGTATATGAGTAATGCTGGGCGTTACTTACCTGGAATCCTTATACATGTACATTTCTAGTTATAACATATATTCCTTTTAGTCATCTTTATGACTCCCTAGAGACTCCTGCTATAAGGAAGGAAAACTCTTTTTTTCTTTTTTTGAAATTTATTGTATATAGGTGTTAAGCACCATCTTTTTGCATATTTTTTTTCTTTTTACGCTTATCCTTATATACAAATAAACTTATTTCTAACTAAGTGGTTCATGCAGTTAATCTTACATAATTATTTCCGAGGTACATTTCATGTAATATGGTTTAAATATTAAAATAGATTGTGTAAAGAACAGGTAAGCTAGCAACCATGTTGATATTGTGTTTATTATCAGGCTCTGTAAATTGAAAGCATAGAACTTTTTCCTGGTCAGAAGCTGAAATACTTATATTCTTTTGAGATTTTTCATTGTACAGTACATGCTGTGCTGTTGCCTGTTTGTTTAAGGGCAGGTTTTATATTGAACTTTAAGGACAGAAAAGATCCAAAAATAGAACTGCACAGATTGATGAACCAGAAAAAGAGGACACATCTGCTGGGAAATTTTGACAGTACAATTGGTTTATTTACTGGCCATTTCCCTCTGAATGCACATAACTGAGCTTGCCCAAGGCCATGCATGAGAGACACTCCTTTGCACTGAGTATTAGTAAAACATAAATATATTTTAGGCAAATGACATGCACTAAAACATGCATTTAAAGCACTAAGCAAGGCTAGGGTAAAATGAGTGCTGTATCTATAAAACATCAATGCTATTTTTTTTTAAATAAATATTTCTGAAAGCCTTGTTCTAATAAAATTATGTAATTGTTTCACTTACAATCATCATATTTTTTAAAAGTGAATGCACTTTCATTAAGCTCAATATTGAATATAGCCTACATGAAAACAAAGCCAAATGTATCAGGAAATTACAATGCATTTTGTCTTGAACCGATTTTGGAAATAAAAATAAAAACATGATTAATTGCATTCTAAAAAAATATAATAAGTAATTTGTACACTACTTATGTACGCACATAAGTACCAAATTTAATATAAAGATCTCAGCACTTCCTCAAAATATTATTGTCAAAAATGTAATATATTTTGCATATATTCTATGGCATAAGGTTTGTTTACAAGCAGGAACACTAATAAAGTATAATATATTCTGCAACTGTAAATCTTACCTGTACACATTTGAATAAACCATTGTCACAAACAATAAAAAAGGAAAACAAAAAGAATAAAGTATGCTGAACATACTAACTTGAGCAGCAATCAGAATTCATGAATATTTAACTAAATACATTTTCAGCAAATCTTATCCATTTAAAGGAAGGATCAAAAGTCCATATATACTGTATTGTATTACAATCATGGTGGGCCCTTAGCTACAGTAAGTGTACATAGTCTACAGTAACCAATTCCCATTTCACTTCTTTTGTGTTAGGTGATAAATATTAATTAAAATGGATAGTTCAGTAGTTGGATAGTTCAGTAGTTGGATAGTTCAGGGGACTAGAGTGGTAAAACAAGTCAGAGATATTTAAAAGTGTATGCTGCAACAAGCATAATGAAAGCCAATAAAGTTATAAATTATTTTTTTATTTTACATTTGCATGCCTCTAGGGGCTCCCATATAGGCCACTCTCCATCCTCCCATCCATTAGAATCTGTTGATGAGTGCAGGCATCTTGAATACAATGCAACTGATAGTCTTGTGTCTATGAAAATATACCATATTGAGAAACAACTTGCTCTGATGCTGCCTCACACATTTATTTGTCCTTTATTAAAATTCTTATTAAATTTGCCCTGAAAGCAAGATATAAGTTATTCCTAGTGAAGACGGGGTTAATATTAGTTGGTCAGAGGTTACCATACTATAAATAGACTTGACACATGGTGCTCAGGTTCTTCCCCTTTGGCAAAGATGCAAGCAGCATAGAAACACGTGTTAGGGCAGTGTAAACGTTCTGACGTCACATAGTGCATGATGGGCAGTACAACGTCTGGTAGGTGAAAGGACAATTAAATCCCCTTGTATATACAGAAAGGAGATACATTGAAACAATGTTTACTATAGTTGGCTCAACAGGAGATAAAGCAAATTAAGAACAATAAGGAGATACATTGTATCAAGCAATCATACATTTTAAGATACAATTAATTAAGCTGGTGCAATACGAGACAGAGCTCTGAGTAGCTCAAAGAACAAGTTGTTTCAGACAAGGTAGCTATCTTGCACATTGGGAGATTAGTTCCCATTGGCATATGCCTGAATATAATTAACAAACAGGATTTTTAGGACAAATTCAATTAAACCAACAAAATAGGATCAAAGATCCAAGTGAAAGATGCATTATTTCTGTAATAAACAGCATTAGATATCTCCTAATGTGAGGTCCACAGTGAGTTAATAACCTGGACTATACCCCTGAACTGTATTAATCAACAGTTAATAGGTCTAGAAATCCAAATAGAAGAGGCAATACAAATGACTGTTATCTTCTGAATAGCACCTTTTTATCTCCAAGTGTAAACAGGATAAATAAGACATAAGGAATTAAAAGACTGGGTTGATTAATTTAAATATAAGTACAGGCAAATTGATGCCATACAATACTTACTGGACTATGTAATCCAGTCTAGGATATCTCCTTAAGGAAACTATACAAAGAAAAAGCCTTACACTGCATAATAATTTAACAAAAGAGGACTTTTTATCAAGTTATAACTTGGTGTCCCCAATTAAAAAAATAGCAAAGGGTCATATGTTTTAATGGTTTTTAACTTTTATTTTTTATTTTTTCATGCTCTGTTGTATATAGTGTTAATACAATATCTTTATTTTTTTGTCCCAAATATGTTTTTGGTATAATCACTACTCAGTGTTATGCATTATTGGGAAATATAATTTCCTATAAGCATTTTTTGGTGGTCTTTTATTCTCAATATTCTCACACTAGTTTACAGGAAAACAATAATTACCTTTCTTCATATAAAAGTACAGGTAATATTACTGTATCAGTAACACCTTATGCTTACATGTGGATAATCTGATTTGATTAGTTATTTAGCTTCGCATTTAGAGATATTTTTGTACCTAAATACCAACTTATAAATGTACATAATACAGTGTATCCAAATGTTCGATTCATCAGAACAGCCACAACCTGATCTATAAGCTAAAATCAGACCCTGAACACTAAACACATCATAGTCACTGTTGGAAATGTTTTACCAATTATTTGGCAAGTGAAGTTATTGAGCCACCGGACCCTGAGCACTGAGGTAAGGGAAGGGGGGAAGTGAAAGCAGGTAGTATGAGAAAGAGTGAAAGGAGAGAGAGTGAAGGGAGAGAGAGAGTGAAGGGAGGGGAAGTAAGATAGGAGAGAGAGAGAGAAGAGGAGAGAGAGAGGGACAGAAGAGGGACAGAGAGACGGAGGGGGGAGAAGAAGGGGTAGAGACGAAGGAAAGGGTAGAGGGACACAGAGAGAGAGAGATGGGAGGGGGAGATAAAGAGGAGGTAGAGAGAGAAGTAGAGAGAGAAGTAGAGAGGGAAGTAGAGAGAGAAGGAGAGAGGAAAGAAGAGAGAGAAGGAGCAAGAGGTATAAGTGGAGAGAGAGGAAGTAGAGAGAGATTAAAGAGAGGTGGTGTAGGCATAAAGAGAGGAGGGAGAGAGAGGGGGAGATATAGGAGGGGGAGAGAGGGAGGGTGGAGAGAGATTGAAGAGAAAGAGGAAGGAAAGAGAGAGGAGGGAGATAGCAATAGAGGAGTGAGGGAGAGGGAGAGCCAGGAGGGTAGAGGGAGAAAGAGAGGAGGGAGAGAGAGAGAGGAGGTGTAAACAGAGCGAGAGGAGGGAGAGAAGGAGAGACAGAAGGAGGAGAGAGAGGAGAGAGATAGGCTAAAGAGAGTATAGAGTGAGAGAGTAGAGTGAGAGAGAGAGCGTGAGAGGGAGGGGAGGAGGGAAGTGAGGAGGAGGGGAGTGTGAGAGAGAGAGAAGGGGAGAATGAGAAAATAGTATAAAGTTTGTATGTATTCTGGTTATCCCTATATATGGACAAAGTACACTTCACTTCTATGCACAACAATGTGAAGTGCATAACATACATCTAAGCACAAATATGATATAAAAAATTGATAATCTGTAATTGGAGATTACAGATTAAGGACTAATCTATACATTCCCTACACTGGAATATATGTAAAAGGCTAGCTAGAGAGTGGAAATATTTATATATATAGCTTACAATAATGAAATAGATTTTTACAAACAATTCTCTCATTTCCTTAAGACTAAAATATACATAATTAATAATTAGACAAATAAAATGGCCAATTTATCTTAGTAGTAAAACTATTATGCATAGTTTTAAGAAAACAATTATCATCCAAAGATGCCAAAGATATATAATCCTCAAATTATCACATATAATGCCAGGATTGCCATTATAAAAGACATTTAAAACACTTTTAAAACCAAAACAATTGCCAGCATCCAAAACTACATATGTTATAATTCAGAGAACAAAAAAAATCCTATATACAATCAGCAAGCTGTTACAACCTCATAGCAGTAAGCTGCCCATTAGGGAACTTCATGGTTCAATAATTATACACTGTGAATTACCCTTATTACTAGGACCAGCATGGGAATCACACCTGATGGGCCCTGTCACTATACAAAGACCGCTTTATCAAAGGCTCTTCACATGATTTCAGTGTTTTCTGAAAATATAATTGTGGTGACATTTCGACTTTCATGCAACTGTTTGGATTAGTGAGATGAAGCAGTACTGGTGGGGAAAACATGTTACCTAGCCCCATAATGTTGATCATCACTGAAATCCACCTCTCACTAATCCCACTAGGTACTCTCATGAACGGTGCCAGTAGGATTTCGGGCCCCATCATAACCTTAGAAGATGTGATATTTGATGATAATTTTTTAACTAGATACTGGGGAGTTTTTCTTAAGGATCCTACTACAGGATTGCGTCCTAATCACATATATAGTTGTGAGCATGCGGGCCGTTGCTCACGCTTGCGGGCTCGCGTAGCAAGCCTGCAAGAACTAGGTCCCTCGCGAAGCGAGGGATGCAGTTCCCCGCAAATCCGGATCCTCGCGAAGCGAGGGTCCGCATTTGCGGAGGTGGAGGCTCCAACGTCGGCTGTGTTAACACACACAAACACGTCTTTTAAACAAAAAAAATCTCAAAGGCGCCTCACACCGGTTACACACACACACACCGCGGACGAGGGCCTCAGTTGCTGGCAGCAACTGAGGCCCTCGCTTCCGAAAATGCGGGTCCTCTCGAAGCGAGGGGCCACATTTGCAATGCCGGTCCTCGCAAAGCACTTAGGGAATGAGGCAACCTTAACGTGACAGACACCGACACGCACTAAGAATCCCACCATAACGGCCGACCCGCGCACCACTACAAACAGTGAAAACACACCACATACCCACAAAAACGACATAAAAAGCTAACCCATAGCAAGGGGAGGCACCCAGGACCTCTGAAAGTGAAGTTACACCTCCATTTAAGTCCAAATTCCCGAGTTCAAACACACGAAAATCCCCTAAGCGATAGAAAAAATGGCCGCCGAAAAAAACGAAAACAAGGCTTACCTCGGAAACCTGCATTAACCTCAGAACCAACCTTAACGTAACAAACACCCACACGCACGACAAATGGCGGAACTGCGCGCACCTAAAAACAGTCAAAACACACCAAATATTCACAAAAACAGCATAAAAAGCATACCCATAGCAAGGGGGGGCACCCAGGACCTCTGAAAGTGAAGTTACACCTCCATTTAAGTACAAATTCACGAGTTCACACACACGAAAATCCCCTAAGCGAGAGAAAAAATGGCAGCCGAAAAAAATTAAAACGAGGCTCAAATACCCAGGACCGCTCAGCCACCTACAACTTACCCAAGAAGGGATCCGAGATAAGATCGGAAACCCGGATTAACCGCAGGGGATACGAGATAAGCTCCGAGCCCTGCATTAACCCCACATTAACCATCGCAGTGGGGGTCCCGATTGCACGCGATAGGGGACCCCCGCTGCAATCGAAATTCAAAATCCCTGCATTACAGGTCCTTAAAGGACCGTAAAGGTCCTTAAAGGACCCGTTCTAAAAGAAAAAAAAAATACACTGTCACCCTGTCAATCATGAGGGTCAATACAGACCCCCATAAAACCCTCATTAACCCTGTCACTCCTGGAGGTCAATAGAGACCTCCATAAGCCCTTCATTAAGCCTGTCAGTCATGGGGGTCAATACAGACCCCCATAAGCCCTTCATTAACCCTGTCACTTATGGGGGCAATACAGACCCCCATAAACCTCTATTTAACCCCATCAGTCCCATAAGGGTATATTAACACCATTATGGGCCTGTTACAACACTTTATGAACCACATAAGTGCCATGATGGTCCTCAAGGATCATCATGACACTAAGTATTAACACTATACTGCACTAGACCCCCCCAATAAAACATTAAATATCAACTAAACAGCCTCTACACTAACCTATTAACACCTACACTACCTACCTACCCCATAATAACCCCCACCACTCTAATTACAGAAAATAAAAAAGCCTAAAGTCACAAAAAAAATATACATTACAGAAAATAAAAAACTAACTCACAAAAAAAATTAACAACATTACACAACCCCCCCACCTACAGAAAAAAAAATACACACCTGAAAAGGAAATACATATAATACAAATACATACAATACAAATACATACAATTACAATAAAATTGCATACAATTACAATACAATACAACACTATCTAATATACATTACACAGTCTTTCTAAATAAATACCATAATCTAATATACATCCTATCTATATAATAATACATTCCCAATCTATCTAAATAAATACCATAAATAAATACGATAATCTAATATACATCCTATCTATATAATAATACATACCCAATCTATCTAAATAAATACCATAATATAATATACATCCTATCTATATAATAATACATACCCAATCTACCTAAATAAATACCATAATATAATATACATCCTATCTATATAATAATACATCCCCAATCTATCTAAATAAACAACACAATTTAATATACAATACATCCTATGCTATCTATATAAAACCCTAGCTAACATACAATAAATGCTATATATATATTAACTAATCTAAGTCTAAGCTAAAATAAAAAAATTAAGACTACTTACCTTTGCAGATTTCTTTTGCGATCAGCCATCTACGAAAAAAAAATTACAAAAAATTAGTGCAACACGTTTACACTAATAAAATAAACATTCTATACATTCCAGACATTCTATACATTCTATACATTCTATATATTCTAAATATTCTACTCACCTTTCCCCAATGTCCCGTCCGGCATTCTTTCAATCCTTCTCCGGCACGGCACCTGTTAAAAAAACACAACATTAATACACATACATCAAAATAAAATAAACATAATCTACATTATGCTTACCTACCCACGATGTCTCCGGCCTCCTCCGAATCCTCTTCTGCCACGCCCTGTAAAAAAAATAATATATATATATATACTTACATCCGCACACCAGGACATCCCCGACGCTAATGAGTCTCCAGACGAATTTTCTGGAATGTGTGAGTCAATCAGAAAGGGATACACCCTAAAATCCCACTCTGATTGGATAATGCACCTATCAACCTTTATTTAAACCAATCACAAGGCGCAGATGCCTTCAGCCAATCACAATGGAATACACCCCCACAGGGTGATTGGTTGGAGCCTCTGCGCATTCTGATTGGTTGCACTGACAATAGCCAATCACAATGGAAAACACCCTCACGTACTGATTGGTGAAGGATTTGCGCATTCTCATTGGCTACTGTTAATATCAATCCATATTACAGCCAATGGGAAGGCGCAGATGTCTTCACCAATCAGTACGTGGGGGTACATTCCATTGTGATTGGCTGATGGCAATAAAGCCTTAGGATTGGTTCAAAAAAAGATTAAAAGGTGTGTTATCCAATCAGCGTTGTATTTTGGGGTGTATACTTTTTTCATTGGTTCACAAATGGGGTCTTCTCATTGGCTGAATTTGAAAGACAGCCTTTTCAGACAATCAGAAGCCGCCATTGCCAATTTTACTCTGGAACACTCCATAGGAAGGTCATTAATCGGAGACATCCGCAAGGGCAGATGTGTGACGTTAATTTATTTACTTTATGTATTTTTTTAGAGGCGTGGATGCTTCCGTAGAAGACAAGGAGGCCGGAGACATCGCGGAAAGGTAAGTTTAATGTAGATTGTGTTTATTTTACTTTGCTTTATGTTTAATAATGTAATGTTTTTTTTTGACAGGAGTAAAGATGGCCGACGGAACATGGCGGATGGAACATGGAGGACGTGACATGCTGGAACGGGACATGCTGGAAAAGTGAGTATAATATTTACAATATTTTGAATATTTAGAATGTTTACAATGTTTACAATGTTTACAATGTTTAGGTATTTCATGTAAATGTGTTGTATTAATTTTTGGAATCTTTTTTACCGTAGGTTGCTGATCTGAAGAAATATCTCAAAGGTAAGTGGTCTTAATTATTTTATTATAACTTACAATTAGGGTAGCTATATATATATAGATAGCATGTATTGTATATTACATAGATAGGGGGATGTATTATTAGATAGTATTGTATATTACATAGTGGAATGTATATAACATTATATCGTGGCATGTATATTACATAGGGTTGTATTTTAGTTTATTTAATTGTATTTTAGTTTATTTAATTGTGTTGTATTTTAGTTTTTAAGTATTTAAGTCTGTTGTATTGTATTATATGTATTTATTAGATGTATTTCTTTTTCAGGTGTGTAATTTAAAAAAAAATTGTAGTGACGGGAGGTTGTAATGTATTTTTTTAGTTTCTGTAATGGTACTTTTTTTAGTTTTGGTCACTTAGGTCTCTTTTTTTGGTTCTGTAATGTACATTTTTTTTATTTTTGCTGATTTTAGTTTTTATTATTATATGTCATGTAGATTTCTGCTTTTTGAGGAATTTAGTTACTTGAGGCACACAGTACACTCACATTGTGTGACAAACAGCATTTCAACACTTTCTTTTATTGACCGTCATTTTTTAGAAACGGTTCCTGAAATGTCAAATACGGATATTAATAATTAAACAACTTTCCAAACATACACATCTCATTGCCGTCATTTTTTGACGGGCAAGTCGCTAGTGTATAAATATAAATGTGTTATGGAGCACTATGCTTTATTGTATGATTTTGTGTAATTTATTTTAACATTTCCAGATGCTAACTAAAGAATGGACCACTAGCAATAGATTAACCCCGATAATGGTTACCCTTTCCCGAGCAGGTATGTGTCAAAGGTGCAGGTGATTAAACTTCAACGTCCATGTTATATGTGATGACAGCCCAGTTCGCTGAACTATAGGACTGTGTCAAGTCTTTAATTCTCAGGATCCATATGTTGAAAGGCCTTTGCATATGGAAAAACTTAAATATCTCCAAAGCTTTGTATTTCAAAGGACCTATATATATATTTTTTTGAATAATATATATTTTATTACATCTAGAGGTTCACCTAGGTATACAGTACATATTATGTACAAGATCTACAGAAGAAAAAGCCCCCATGGTGATATTAATAATTCAGTGAAAGTATTTTGATCATCCTACTATTAAAACAAAATAATCTTTATTTATATTATAAAGCTTTATAAAAATTCTAAAACATATATGGAGGTAGCATTATCAGGCAGCAATAGTATATTTTAATATACTTAAGTTAAGTTATGTATTTTTCTGAAGTAGTGACATAAACTATATGTGTAGCATAGCAGGTTAGCATGCCGTGACAATCACATTAAATTAATATGCTTGGCCCTGAAATCTGAAGTCTGGCCAGCATAGTAGTCACTTTGGTTATCAGTTCTCCTGAACAGATCAATCATTGTCTTTAGGAGAATAAAATATTAACCGTAAAAAGTAAGTTATTTTTAAATCCAGGATAAAGAAACAGCAAAATTAGGTGGCTCAAGGTATAACAAGATTCTGGGAGAAAAGAGGTTCTACTAAGGATAAAAAATATTTAAGAATCAAAGAGAAAAAAGGTATCCTTTTATATGATAGTGTACACCCTCTGCCTGATCAACAATATAGAGGCAAAACACATATTAAAACTTAACATTTAATAATGAAATTTAAAATAACTGGTTTAAAATCCTGGAACTCCGACTTCATAAAAAGAGTATTGTGGAGTGGAAAAGACTTCAAAGCTACCATATAATAATAAATCCTTGTAATATGAGATCGTATAAGTCCAAAAAGTATATGAAATATAGTGTGATAGTGCCTGGAAACATAATAGAATGAGTGGCAATATGCCTATATATATTGCACTAAGTGACAAAAGTGCCAAATGCTAACAATAATAATTGTATTAATCGTATTAAATCACATATAATAGAATTAGTAGTAAAGTGCCAATTGCTGAGGTATAGCAAAGTAAATATCTGATATAACAAAGTGCTAGTGTTAGATATGCAAATATAAGGATGTATGAAAAAGTTGATGGATAATGGTATGAGCTTAAAGATAACTTTTATAATTATAACCACTTTAACCACTCATCAGAAGGAGCCTCAGCAAATGTAACCCTAGCAGCCCGTGCGTCGCCTATGCTCCTACAAATGACGTCATAGGTCAGCGTCGCGGCGTAGCAAAGCGTGCAACCCGACGCACGTTTCTAAAAGATTTCATATGGGGTTACCGATATGATGCCAGGGTGGCTATTTAAACTAACTTAGTTGCCATAGCAACTATTACAAATGCGAACTTGGATAAAACCAAATAATAAAAACAATTAAAATAAGGATGAAGATGGGAGAAAAGAAGAAAGTGATTAATGATGTATAATCAAAATAATACTAATAGAGGCCTCAAAACCTAATATATAACGAGGAATAAGGTGAATATTTAATCCATAAGAGAATATGATACATATATAATGGTGGTGACACCAAGTTATATAAAATTAAAAAATAGTAATACACTGTATCTTAAAATAGTGTGGTAGTAAGAAAAATACAATAGGAGGAAAGATATACATAGGTATATAAAATTGGTGGTATTTATTATTGATCAACAAATTTATTGAATACAACATATATCTTAATTATAAGTGTGCAAAATATCTATTATATTATATCCTGTATATATACTAATAAAGTATATAACAATATACAATCAGATGAAATATAAGTATGTCTATTCTGCACATCATAATAAAAAATATGTAATGATTTTACATCTAGCCATATATATATATATAACAAGTGTTTTCAATATCACTTATATATTCGTTATATACAACTCCATCAAAAAAGTATTACATGTTGAATTATATCAGTAGATATATAATTTGATTTACAAATATGCTAGAGACAACTTATAAAATTGTATATATATTGATATTTTCCCCAGTTATTTGGGTAATATATATATATGTATATAGTAGAGTCATCTTCTAGGGTATGATATAGTAGGAAAGGTCAATATAGGGAATATATAATCCGGAGGAAAATTGAATACATGGGGCCTCATTCTATTACCGGCCGTAAATCGGCCGTAAGGCTGCGATTCCTTGCGGGGGTTCAGTTAACTCGCGATTCTATTATACGGCCCCGCAAGGATCTCCTTTTACGGCCGGCCGCATATCTTGGAACCGGCCGTAATCTCAGAAATATAAAAACTCAAAAATAAATTCAAGCCTGCACTGTACAGCTCTGTAAATGCTAGGGATCATATTGGGGGACATGAGGATTAAAAGTAACCCCCTCTCAAGCTTGCACATCAGCCCAAACCCAAGTTCAAATTAACTGTTTATTTTCCGGCTGCGGCGTGGGCGGGTCTAAGGTGCTCCAAGCCCTCTGGACTTTTTACATGGATATTTTACGGATATTAAAAATAAAATATTTTACGGATTTGAGTACAGGATAATTATGTGCTATTTTTTCTAACACCTAAAATCCATTTATAGTCTTCTCAAAGTGTAGGATGGCTTTATTTGAGCTATTTTATGTGCTTAATTGGTGCTAGCGGGACCTCTTTCCTGCAAGTAAGCTGCGGCTCGTTTTTAGCCTTGCAGAGAGGTTTCCCGGAGCAATTGAATTGCAAATAGGAATTTCTTACGGCCGAAACTCTTGCGGCCGTTTTAGATCAAAGGCTTTCCTCTGGCGCGAGCGGCCGCAAGAGATAGCAAGGCACCGGCCGCAAGCCTGCCGGAGCCTCCGGCCGTAAGGGAATAGAATAGCAGAATAGCTTGCGGCCGGTCCTTGCGGCCCCGCAACGGCTGCGGCCGCTAATAGAATGAGGCCCATGGTGTGGTAACTTGTCTTCCTTGCATGGTAATTCAGGACCTCCTTAAACAGGTCTAGGTGGGAGGGCTGGGAGTCTTTGCTTCCCTCCCACAATTGCTGGAGGAAGTGATGCAACTAAGGGTATATCCAGGCAGAAAACTGCTGTTGCTTCCTGTTTCTTCCTGGATGGTGTTGGTGATGGTGATGGTGATGGCGATGGTCTAACCGTGGGTAAGATCAAGCGTTTGGGGAAGGGGATTACTATATAGGTAGATAGATTTAAAAAGGGTTGTTGCTCCGTGGGTCTGGGCTGTGTGTTTGTGGGTCAGTTGCTGGCGAGGTCACTGGGCACGGGCCTCAGTTGCTGGCATGGAGCGCCGAAGGCGCTCCATGTCAGCAACTGAGGCCCCTCGTGAAGCGAGGGCCTCAGTTGCTGGCGAGGTCACTGGGCAAGGGCCTCAGTTGCTGGCATGGAGCGCCGAAGGCGCTCCATGCCAGCAACTGAGGCCCCTCGCGAAGCGAGGGACTCAGTTGCTGGCGAGGTCACTGGGCAAGGGCCTCAAACCCTCGCAAAATTCACGTCGCTACTCAAAAAACACGACACACAAATTACGACACTCGCTAAATTTTACGAGGAACGCAAACAACGTACGAAACACGTTACCACACATTACGACCTTGCAAACATCGGACGCAACACGCCGACATACAAACATTTAAAACACAATACATACACACAGCACATACATAAAACAATTACCTACACCAAGAGGGAGCACCCAGGACCTCAAAAATGCAACTTACACCTCGATTTTACTCGAAATAAAACAGTTTAGAGACTAAAAAAAAATCTAAGCGAGAGAAAAAATGGCCGCCGAACAAAACGAAAACGAGGCTACAGCACTCTAAACTCGCAAAACACCACAAAACACCTACGGATATTCCGATACAGACCTATACCACACATTACTCGACATTTTACACCAATGCGGAAGTACACGACTACGCTAACGGTTTGGTCTCGCGCACGCACAGTGTTACACTGCACACGTTCATCACGCTTACACAGCAGCTCCACACCACTAATGCTGCAGCAACATCAACACAGATTGCCAGCTCTTCATCACAATGCTTCAAAATAGGTACACTATATTCATTTACTAATTTAGCTACCTTACAATTTCATTGCCGTCATTTTTTGACGGGCAATTCGCTAGTCAATATATAAGGCCCATCTATTGCCAACAATAAAAAATATAGGATGAATCCTAAATGATAAATAAATATATAATGAGCTATGCTTAGAGTACAAATGATATGTCCCATCATGGTAAACCTGCTAAATAGTGGGCCTAAATAAAAAGGCCTCCTTATAAAATGCTACAGAGAAATAAAAGATGAATGGAATATATATCAAATATAAGGAGTAAAGGTGAAGCCTTCATTAAGGCCATTGGGTTTTTTAGTGCCTAGTAGATAAATCCACTTAGTTTCTTTCTTTAATAACTCTCTATCTATATCACCTCTCCTTATAGTTTTCTCAACATGATCTATAGCAGTGAATGTCAGGACTTTGATATCACCTTTATGTTTTTTATTAACATGCATGGCTATTGGTGTATCGTATTCTTTCTTGACACTATAAATGTGCTCAAGAACACGCCTTCTAAATTCCCTACAGGTTTTGCCTATGTATCTGGCTCCACATAAACATGAAATTAAATATATAACACCCTCTGTTTTACATGTAATAAGGTGCTTTATTTTATATGTATGTTTTTCTGAAGAGAAGGTTTTAGTTGGTTTTACATATTGGCATGCTTTGCATGAATGACATTTAAAGCAGCCTTTTGTTTTATGTAACCATGATTGGCTTTTTTCTGTGTCCAAATGACTTCTAGATAGGTGATCTCTTAAATTTCTAGACCTTCTACTAGTAATGGCTGCATTGGTGGGTAAAAATGGTTTAAGATCTTTATCATCCAATAAAATACCCCAATGCTTGTTAAAGATTTTTTTAACCTCATGCCATTTGCTATTAAATGTGCCAATGCACCTAATGGTATTTTCTGATTCTCTTGTTTTATCTTTAAGAAGATCTTCCCTCTTAGTGTTTTTAGCTCTTTGGTAGGCCTTTTTTAAGCTGTTTTTTGAATAGCCTCTTTTCAAAAAGCGGGATTGTAAATCTTGAGATTCCCTCTCAAAGTCTAAGTCTTTGGAGCAATTTATTTTTATTCTTAGATATTGGCCAATTGGTATGCCTTCAATTAGAGCTTTTGGATGACTACTTTTGGCGTGGAGTAAGCTGTTAGTAGCCGTAGGTTTCCTGTAGGTCTTGGTGCCCACAATGCCATCTTGTGTTTTATATATTAATAAGTCTAAGAATGTAATAGACTCATAACTAGATTCGGATGTTAAAAAGAGACCTAAATTATTTGTATTCAGAATCTTAATAAAGTCCTCTAACTGGGAAGTTGAGCCATTCCAAAGTATTAAAATATCATCGATAAAGCGGACCCAGAGATCTATATGTAAGGTGTGTTTATCCATTTCTTCACAGAAGACCATCTGCTCCTCCCACCAGCCTAAAAACAAATTAGCGTAAGTGGGGGCACAAGCTGTGCCCATCGCTGTTCCCCGAATTTGTTTATAGAATTTGTCCATAAAGATGAAATAATTATGATTTAAAACAAATTCTAATAATGCTAAGAGAAATTTGTTATGGGTATCATATTGATTGCCTTTTTTATTAAGGAAGTACCTAACTGCATTTATACCTTTGTCGTGGTGTATGCTAGTATAAAGGGCTTCCACATCTAATGACACCAAAATGGTGTGTTTCTTAGATTGTATGCCATCTAATTTCGTTAGTACTTCCTTAGAGTCTTTGACATAAAATGAAAGGCTAAATACAAATTCTCTTAGAATTTGATCTAGGTATTTACTGGAATTTTCAGTTAAATTACCAATCCCTGATACTATCGGTCTTCCAGGGGGTTTCTGGGGATTTTTGTGAATTTTAGGTATGGTGTAAAAGGTTGCCACCTTGGGATTTTTTTTTAGCATAAATTCAAATTCCTGTTTGCTGCTGGTTTTATTTTCCTGGCCTTTGTTCAGTATCTCTGATAGTTCTTCTAGGAATCTTACTTTGGGGTCACAGCTTAGTTTGCTGTAGCAATTCATGTCATTGAGCAGTCTAAGACATTCTTCAATATAATCTTTTTTATCCAAGATAACAACATTGCCCCCTTTATCAGCATTTTTTATAATGATGTCTTTGTTAACTTTTAATTCTTGTAGGGCTTGTGTTTCTTGTTTAGTGAGATTTGAAGATCTAGTCTTAGATGGAGCTAGTTGTTCCAGATCCTTTTCCATATTTTTAACAAAAAGTTCAATGTTAGGACTAATGTGCAGTGGTGGAGTAAATTTACTCTTGTTTTTAAGTTGGGTAAGGGTCCTTTGAGCTCTAATTCTTCATTTTCAGCTAATAAACATTCTAATGTTTTCAAAGTTTTCTGATCTTCACTACTTAGGTACGTATTAGTACCTTTTCTTGAGAAATGTTTTTTCAGAGCAAGCTTCCTGGCAAATAAATGTACATCTTTAACCCACTCAAATAAGTTAAAATCATCTGTGGGAGAGAAGTTTAATCCTTTTTGTAATACAGATATATGATGGATTGAAAGCTGGAATTGTGAAAGATTAAACACCTGTAGAGAATTTAGTTCTTTTTTGGTCTCTTTTGTGGTTTGAATATACTTGGGGCCTTTCTTACCCCTCCTAGTCTTTGCTTTCCATCTAAAAAATTCATATTGGACCTAGTCTCTATTGTTGATGTTTCCTTGGGGCTAGTGTCTATAATCTGACCACTCTGATTCTGATGTATATGATTCATCGTTGTTTTGTCTAGAGTCTCTGTATTTTTTAGGTCTTCTAAAGATGTTGCCAGTTTGAAAATCATTCAGATCTCTTTGGAATTTCTTTTGTTTTCTTTCCATTAAAGTTTTTTGAAAGGTTTCTATATCTTTCTGTAATTTCAGTTCAGACTCTGTGAATAGTGGGTTCTCAGAGAATTCCTTTATTTTTTCTACTTTTGTTTTTAACACTTTCTGTATCTCTGTTAGTTGGTGTTCTTCCCACTCTAGGATCATGCTCATTAGTTCATTGGAACATTTTATTAGAATTTGATCCCATTTTTTTATAAAGTCCTCAGATAGATTTTGAATGGTTGGGAAAAGATTAATTCTAAGTCCTCTAGGGACTAATTTATTCCTTAGATAATTTTCTAAGCTTGCTATTTCCCATCTAATTTGATGTTGTTTTTTATACAATGTATTAAGATCAGAGAACTGATTTCTGAGATTGGATTCATTTGGTCTTATCATGTTCATGTCACTAGTAAATACTAGTTTAACATCTTTTTCCCATGATTCTGGGTTCCAATTTTGTAACAGGAAACCCGTCATTGTTACAGTATAGGAATCCTGGATTATATACCGAGCTTAACACCAAGATAGAACTATGTTCATACACTTGCAAGTAAATGGTAGGGGGACGGTGGCTCAGGTATAATGTGTAAGTACCAAATTCAAATTAATTATTACAGGGTGCTCCTAAGGATAATTGAGGATAAATATTTCCAAAAAGAGAGAGAAAAGATCCTTTCTGTTGATTATATCAAAAAAATATTTCAAATCTTTATAATTAATATATAATCTTTATATAATTAATATATAATCTTTATATAATAATACAACATTTTAAATGTACAAATAAAGATTGATTTTTTTTAAATTAGTATGTGGCAATAATAATTAAAATAAAGGCTGCATAAAAGGTGTTTCTGTACAACCTTGGTTGGTTGTTCAAGGATTCCTAATAGAATCCACAGGACAATATTTTGGTACACATTTAAGTAATAACACCTAGGCCTAAAAAATAAACAAAGATCATTTTTTTGAGTATTATAAATCTTTATAATTGCCATTCCATACTAACAAGATATCGTCGATAAAACGCACCCACAATTCAATGTGTTTGATATATTTATCAATTTTGTCAACAAAAACGATCTGTTCCTCTCACCAGCCAAGATATAGATTTGAGTATGTGGGGGCACATGCTGTGCCCATAGCTGTACCACATATCTGCTGGTAGAACTTATTGAGAAAAACAAAATAGTTGTGGGTCAATACAAAATTCAATAGTTCTAATATGAACTCATTATGGTTTAGGTATTGGGCTGGGCACCTCTTTTTGACAGAAAATATTTGACTGCTTCTATATCTCTTATATGTTTAATATTAGTGCACAAAGATTCAACATCAAGTGACACCAGTAATGCTTTGTTACTGACCGAGATATCATTTAGTTTTAATAAAACATATTTTGTGTCTTTGACATGTGATGCTAATGTAATTACAAAATCACGTAGGATAAAATCTACGTATTTGCTAGGATTTTCAGTTAGGCACTCAATGCCAGACACTATCGGTCTACCTGGTGGTTTCTTGGGGTTCTTGTGTATCTTGGGAATGGTATAAAAAGGCAATTTTTGGACTCAAATTAATCAGGAAATCAAATTCTGATTTATTTATAACCTTAGTTTCTAGGCCTTAATGATGGCTTCACCTTTACACCTGTGTCTCTTACCCCCTCTCTCTCCCCTGTGTCTCTTCCCCCCTCTCTCTCCCCTGTGTATCTTCCCCCTCTCTCTCCCATGTGTCTCTTTTCCCATCTACCTTCCCTGTGTCTATTCCCCCTCTCCCTTCCCTGTGTCTCTTTCCCTCCCCCTCCCTTCCATGTGTCTCTTTCCCTCCCCCTCCCTTATCACCCTCCTCAACCCCCTCCTCAAACCCCTCCTCAACCTCCCTCCTCAATCCCATCCTCAACCTCCCTCCTCAACCTCCCTCCTCAACGCCCCTCCTCATCCTCAACCTCCCTCCTCAACCCCCCTGCTCATCCTCAACCTCCCTCCTCAACACCCTCCTCATCCTCAACCCCCCTCCTCAACCTCTCTCCTTAACCCCCCATCCCCATACTCAACCTCCCATACTCAACACCCCCATCCTCAACCCCCCCATCCTCAACCCCCCATCCTCAACCCCCATCCTCAACCCCCATCCTCAACGCCCCTCCTCAATGCCCCTCCTCAACCGCCCTCATCAATGCCCCTCCTCAAAACCCCTCCTCAATGCCCCTCCTCAATGCCCCTCCTCAACCCCCCTCCTCATCCTCAACCCCCCTCCTCATCCTCAACTCCCCCTCCTCATCCTCAACCCCCCCTCCTCATCCTCATCCCCCCTCCTCACTTTACCCCTCTAAATACCTCCCCCTCTCCCTTTCCCCTCACTTACATTACATCTGCAGCAGCTGCTCCTCTGCGATCCTTCCGGTTGCGTCTTGACCCGGCCAATGACGTCACATGAGGGAAAGAGAGACATGGGTGGGGACTCGAGTATAAGCCGAGGCGGCCCTTTTCAGACTTAAAAAAATGGCTGAAAAACTCGGCTTATACTCGAGTATATACGGTAATTCAACATTGAATACTTTTTTAATGGAGTTGTATATAACGAATATATAAGTGATATTAAAAACAATTGTTATATAAATGGCTAGATGTAAAACCATTACATATTTCTTATTATGATGTACAGAATAGAAATACTTATATTTCATCTGATTGTATATTGCTATATACTTTATTAGTATATATACAGGAAATAATATAACAGATATTTGGCTCACTTATAATTAAGATATATGTAGTATTCAATAAATTTGGTGATCAATAATAAATACCACCAATTATATATACATATGTATATATTTCCTCCTAGTGTATTTTTTTTTTTGTTTAAGAGCCCGTAATTTTGCCCGTAATGTAGCTCGTAAACTAATTTAATTATTTTAATGCTATTTAATTGGCGTCGGCGGGTTACGGGCTGAAAATGCAGAGGTTGTTACAACCATAACTTACAGCCCATCTAAGCCTTTGACCTTTCAAGTCTGCAGGAGTTGCAATTGCTAAAATTGCAAATCGCTATTTAATTACTACAATTTTTCAGGTCTGCAAAGGTATTCAAACCCGCAAACGGCAAATGTAGAAGAAAATCCTACGGGTACCAGATAGGACCCGCAAAGGGGTTAAAGACATGTCTATAGCACTATAAATGCAAACTAAAAATCAATACTGCATTGTAAATGTCGAGGAAAGTGATGAAAGACATTTAAATTAATTGCACAACGGTCTCAAGCTTGTATATCTGCAATCAAAAAATATGTATTTGATGTGTAATTTCTGTGTTATATCAATCTCTGGAATCAATGAATTAATATATCAGACCAACCACATGGATTAGAACAGTATTGGCATTCATTTTTATAATTTTGTACATTGCAGGATTAAGAGTCTGATTGCATATTAAACTTCGAAAGGCTAATTAATTGACATGTAACCTCCATGTTTTACTGCGTAATTATGATTATAATTATGAGTATAATTTTCTATTGGCAGTTTTCAAACTGGGAGTTACAGCCTTGCTTAATTGATGTGGATCATGTTCTGAAATGCTACATACGACTGCATGGTTTAAGTTTTCGGCTTTCGGCCCTAAACTTGCGGCCTTCTACAATTGAATCGCTCAGTAATTGTAGCAAAGTTCAAGCCCACAGCAAGCCTGGGCCTGTATACTGTAATTTGCTCCCTTGCAATTTAATGAGGCCCAAGGTTAGGGGACTTCAAGTTCTAGTCTGGCTTCTGTTTCATAACAAAGCCAGCATAATTCTCCATTGTGGATAAAGAATCGACTTGAATCGATTTTCGAGTCTATAACTATAAGCAATAAGATTGGTTTATGAGTTTTAGCTCATTTTAGATTCTAGCGACCTTAGACAGTCATAGACAGAAGGTAGATAAGGTAGATAAACTAGTTGATTGGACTTTTGAGAATTTTATGTGATGTGATCTTAATCTAATAGAACATATGTGGGCACCGTTCAAATTAAATATTACACATAAAGTTACATTAAAAATAAATAAGAGGGCACTAGAAAAGACCTGGCAAATAATGCTTTTTCTTTCTGACCTAGGGAAATAGCTAGTTATTTAATGCTATTTGAATTAATTTTGCATTTGAATCATTTTAAATGTTTAACCTTTAAATTAATGGCATATGCAGAAAAATATATTGCAATTTTTTTTCAAGCAAAAATAATAAAACAGGTTTTGGGTGTTTATTTTTATGGATTGCAATATTATTATATCACAAATGAGAGTAATGAAGTCTGGAAATCAAATGAATCAACACTTAAATACTCAAGATTTAAGTTCATACACTCAAGATTTATTTTGCATAGACTGATTGTTATATAAATTAAATTTGGTGAAAGATTTTTAAATCAATTAGTAACATAGGGTCCTATGCTAATTGCCTCTATTGCAGATTACACCATGTTTAAGGCCAAATTAGTCATCCATCCAAAAAACATGAGAGAACTACTACAATTGACTGCTGCACAACAAAGCTGAGAAACACGTCACAAATCTCCACTGATTTTTGCACTGCTAAAAGATTACAATTTACCCTGTTAGACTTTTACACCAAAATCCTATGCTAATAAGAATTTACGGATCACTAGCAAACTAGCAGCCTTATTAAATTGCAATTCGGCTAATTGAATAGGGCTCTAATTAAGCACAGAGCATATTTTTTTACAGAAGTTTTTAGTTAGTGAAGACCTTGCTATTGGATAGAAGTTCACTAAGTAAAAACTTCTGTAAAAAAATATGCTCCGTGCTTAAATAGAGCCCTATTCAATTGGACGAATCACAATTTAATAAGGCTGTAGGGCTATAACTGCAAAAAGCTGAAAGAGATTTTATGTGTACCAAAGACCAATTGCAAATTGTTTTAAAACAATTGCTGAGTGGCTCAGTAGTAATTAAAGTGACACTATAGCACCAAAATCAAATACAAATAATGAAATGTCAACATTATTTGACACTTAAAAGTCCAGTATCAACAAATCTGTAATTAAAAATATGATATTGTATTATTATGTCTGGTTTATTATGCAACATCAAGGGTAACACACAACACAGTTCTCAAGGGGTTAATATGTGGCATTAAACCACATTGTCAAGGAACAAATGCTATATTTGTCTTTATATAATAGACCAACACAAAATACACATTTTTATTTATTGACCACTTAACTTAAATACAATTGTCACATCTATTAAATTTCAATAAATATAAATCAACAAAAAAATATACATCTATATATATATATATATATATATATATATATATTTATTTATATCTAATGGTTCCATGTCACAGTTATGACCTTTGTTCTCACTCATTATAATAATTGTGACATTATCATTTTCTATTGGTTTCTAGATCCGTTTTCCATCCGTAAAGCTTAGTTTGGGTACACCCTACACAGAAATCTCTTGCGGATAAGGCTTTGATGTGGGCTGAGTGCCGTAATGTGGTGGTGTTTAAGATTAATATAGACATGTTGCATAGGTGAAATAAGCTATTTTTCGAGGCAAATAAAATATTTAGAAATAAAATTAGCTCACTTGCTAATGTTGCCTTTTATATGTGAATGTAAAGTATTTGTCTATTAAAAGTATATTTAACAGGTATATTCATTTATTTTATAACACAAATACTGCATGTACTTATATAGTGAATGAATAAATGTATAAGGAATCATTAATTCCGTGTTTCCAAACCACAAGAATCTTTTAATATTTTAAAAGTAATTGATGAAATAAAAAGCCACCAACATGTCTGTCATACTACCCCAAAAACTACTCAGAAACCCTGAGAATATTTAACCATGAAACCATAACCACATCATTTTTCTTTTTTCTGTTAAAAAGCTCTTAGTTTTGTTTTGATGGGGACAGTCCATTTAAAGATCATATTCTAAACTGTTCAGTTACAAAAAAAACTATCTAAGGGCCCTATGTTAATTGAGCAATGTACATAGCAATGTAATTAGCCATAAATTGGCTGCGGGAACTTTTTTCCCCCTATGTTGCATGTCTATGTTAAGCTTTTACTGTCTTGTTTGAATGTCATGTAATAGAGAATGCATTGTTAAGTTTCTCTGCAGAGCAGTGGAGAGTGTGGGGTAGAGTAATCCACATGGTAGGAAAAGCATGGGAAAAGTCTTGGAGATGAGGTCATTGGTTTAGGTATAGAGAAAATGAGGTGGTTAGGGATAGTATCTGGAGATTTGCCATGAGAAGCCAGTGAAGGGATTCAAGGACAGGGTTTGCATATGAGAAACAATTAGCAAGCCTAGCACAAACATTTAGAATGATTTGGAGTTGTAGTCTAGTAAAGAATATCACATATAATAGTTGTCAAACTGCGAGACGTTGTCACACTTTGCGTGGTGCGTACAAGTTAGGCAATGAGCGCCAAAGGCAAGGCAAGCCTTTAACGTGTAGCACTTAGGCGATGAGCGCCAAAGGCCCTCACGTTAAGGCACTACAATGCACTACAACTATCACTACAAACACGAGGAGGCAATGAAACACGCAGGACTTAACCACAAAACACTTACTAAACACGGGATCGCCTTGGCGTGCAAGCGGTTGACAAACGCGGGACTTAGAAAAAAAAAAATAACGAGACGCAGAACTGAGAAAAAAAAAATAACGAGACGCAAAAAAATACAAGCTGAACGGACAAACTGCGAAAACAAAAATAAATAAAATAAAAACACACTAAATACACCAAAAAATGTTTTATGCTGGATAAAAAGAGAGAGATTATTTGTCTCCCAAGGGAATCAGTGTATAATGAGAATAGCAACTGTATTCAAAACAAGCATTGAGGTACCCAGCAGTGAGTGGTAAAAGTGATGAAGTTGTGCCCAAGTACGAGAAACTGAAGGAGCAGTTAGGCAGGTAAAACTTGAACCAGGAGAGGGCAGTGTTATAGTGAGCAATGAGAGTCTGGATACATTTCCCATAATACAATGTTGATCTGCATCTAGTGCTACAGAATAGTTAACAGCAACATCAAATTGCTAAATTTACACATTCAGTAGGGCCATACATGTTAATGTAACGGATCTACTGGCACCCCGACCTAGTACCTCCATTGATAGACGCGTCCTATTTTGCGCCGAGGCCTACAAGCACCGTAGTTTAGCTGGAGCCGCGCCGTCTTCCTTCCGCCCTGTATGAATCTCCAGCATCCAGGACCGTGTGGGGAAGACCTCTCCTCCAAGGAGGACACATCAGGAACAAGCGTTCAGTAGTTACAGCTCAAGGGAGTATGCAAAAGCATAGCAATCCCCAGTATGATAGAGCCATCCCCTCCAATAACGAGACGAGGCTACGTTTTGAAGGGTCAAGAAGAACTATTCTTTAATGACAGGGGATCTCCTTTAATGCAATGGTGCCCTCTGAAGGGCAACACCCACATAATTATCACAGCCAATTAGATACATGGTTCAACCCCCACGTCTCCTCCCCTCAGATAACAGGTAACACAATTAAAACAGACACAATTTTAACCACATTCTGGATGTACCCCAAAAACAGGGGGTACACCTTTAAGTCCAGCACCGTTCAATAGCTCTCACCCAGGGGAACAACATATTAAAAAATGGCATGAATCAGACCAGGGGTTCAAAAGTTAGTAAAAGTATCTTACTGGCAGCATGGCAATCCACATCCCCCATAGTTGGCCACACAATACACGTAGAGGGACAAAAGGGGTGGTCACCCCTCCCTGAGGCTCCCTGGCAACTTTGATATAATCAGACATTTATTAAATCAGCCTTCTTTGTTCTCATCTGAGAATGAAAACACTTTATACAATCGACTCCCTTATCTCTGGAGTCTCTGTAATAGGATTATCTATTAGCCTAGGTCTGCAAAAGTCTGGGCTAATATTCTGCAGAGCATAAACCAACATACATATAATATAACAGTAGGATCATATTTTAACCAAGAATTAAATAACCATAAAACAGGGTAAAACAGTGATGGGTTCCGTTACAGCTGGGGTCTAAGCGCACAAAACTACCGAATAGCGCTCAGATCCTCTTCACACAGTTCAATTGCCATGGAGCTAAAGTCTTTCCCATAGTCTTTCATTATATGAATGGGCTCCATGGCATATCTATCTGTGGTATCATGGTTCACACAGGGCAAGTACCGAATGACCCCCCTGTATGTAAAGGGCCAGAATGAGTGACATACACTCTGGTATGGCCGAATACTGTGTTTAAAGGGCAATATGTCCCCGGGCCATAGTCGCAGAGCAGGAGGCTGGCAAACAGTCCTCTCCAAGACAAAGTGGCGAAGGGTACTTCGTCACACATGTTATCTATTTATGGTTCTCTGACATCTAAAGAAATCATGGTAAATCATTCTTATGTTGAATTTATTCAAAATTTGTTGTGATCAATGCAATATGATGTCAATGCATGTTACAAATACCGATGTCTGTGTACACTGAAAGCTCTTAAACAAAACAAACTAAAACAATGTCCGTGGATATCATCTAAGAGAAGATTGGATTGTTTGACCTTGCTCAAACTTCTGATGGCAGGTTGCAATCCACCAGTTTGGTAACAAACTAGCAAGGACAGAAGTAGGGATGATATAACTAGCCTGTGTCCTGGCATCTGGAAACAAGCTGGAAATATCCAATTCATTAGATGTTCAATGATCTGTTAATCAGACAGGATCATGATTTTAGGTTTTCTGCAACTGGTTTCAAACATGAAAAAAAAAACATGGTTAAGTTCATAGGAGTAATATATATTAGACCACCAAACCCACTGCTCCAAAACCATCATCACATCATGCAACATGCACTCATAAATGCTATTTATAGCAGCCACGATAATTCCAAGTTTAAACAGGTGAACGATGTCTACAGCAATTTAAAAAATCGAGTAATTATTGACTTGGGCTTAGAAGAAATAACACCACAATACACCATGAGACAACAAAATATAAAAAGGGTCACTACACACAATATCACTCTGTACCAGGAGGATATGAATACTCCCTCCACTCTTAAAGTGACCCATCTTCCCTTATATTCTGCTAGTTGATGACACATGCAAAAATCAAGCATATCACTGAATAAGAAGATACAACAAACAGAATATCTTCATATAAAATATGTATACTATAACCCCTCTGGTGTCAGACAGTCCATATATAATATCCATTTAGCCTCCATCTTATTAAGTTCCTTATCCAGGCCCCCCTACTTGGCCCTAACTTTACTCTATAAACCCCATACATCTTTCATTAAAGAGTTGCGCCATAGCGCCATTATGATTCTTTTTAAGAATATTTTTATGATGCTCCAGTATTCTAGACCAAAGTTCCTGGCAAGTGACAAAGTAATTAAGCTTAATCACTCATACTTGTCCATTTACAATGAATGTAGCATACTGCATAAAAGAGCATGCTTTACAGTGATGAGGAGTTTACATCCCTTCACATTACTTGTTCTACCTAATCAGTTTTGGTGTTTATGTTTATTGGTAACAGTTTGCAGGGTTAGTTTTTTGTACAGGATATATATACACTCATTGACAGGCATGGCCAGGTTTTTCATTAATGACTAGCCTGCCTTGTTAGAGGCCAGGCCTCAAAACATTTTAAATATTTAACTGCACTGAATTAATTTCCCCACAATAATTTTATGAAAAACTATTACTGCCTTACCATATGATCAAGGGCAAGGAGATATATTTAACACTACTATACTTTTTTGTGTGGTTATCTGTGATTGTCCTGGGTTAAAATGACTTGAACTATTTAATATGTACTAATTAGCTCTATTTTGTATGGAAGGGACTGGACTAAGCATCTATATGTTACATGTGGATCTGAGGGAAGTGTCCACATCTTTGAAGAAGGCATTCCTAGAGCTGCTTCTCCTATAAGTATAATTTGCAAAGTGTTATAAATCAACTATCTATGGTAATTTCCTCCTAGCGTCCTGATATAGTGGCATCTGCTGGCAGAATCTAGCGAGCTGGTGCAAATGAAGAATTCTGGATGCAATTCACAGAGTCTGATTAGCAGCACTTCACCACTCTCACAATAGCCCTTTGTTAGTGTTTCCTTGGATTATGTTGAGTGTGTTCTTGTCAGTCAAAAAATAAGTAGTTTAACAAGCAATGTAAACATTTCTGTAAGAAAAAAGTAATAAACAGGGATACTTCTGGTACTAATGCGATCAACCCCAATGTGTTTACCAAATGGTTCTTTAGCTACAACTTTACTTATGTTAAGTCAGGTGATAAACCCTGAAGTTATATAAGGCCTTATTCAATTCTCTATTTTTTATATATGCACCACTGAATGGTGGTCAGTAATATTACTTATCTATTCAATTGACCCTTTTTCACATGTTTGCAAGTGTGCTACTCGTAATGCCCTAGAACCCTTACTCGCAAAGCACAACATGCTTTCCCATTGATTCCCAAACTTGCATAATATTACAGGTTACTTTTTCAAAGATATTCATTAAGTCACTATTTAATTGAAACTCTAGTGAGCATTCGCAAAATACTTATGACTTATAACTCGTAATATTACAGATTTTAAAAAAAAATATTTATGTGCACTGAAGAGCAGTTAAAGTAAAGTACTACCAACCATAAAACAACATGTAAATGCATTGGAATTGCATTCTTAACAGTCCCACATGTGGAATTACACTCTTAACAGTCCCACATGTGGTGGCCCCTCAGTCAGTATCAAATGCACGAGTGGGAGAGGTTGCTAAGGGACTGGGTCTCACCTGGTTTGGTCTTGGGACTACCAGGCCTGGTAGACATGCAGGAACAGAGCACCATGAAGGTGCACATCTCATACACCATCATACTCTCACATACAGAAGTCTAAATGAGATGCAGATGGCAGACCACAGCAGGATCAGGTATGTTTAAATGAGGCCCAACCAATCTGGCTCTTTATATAGCACACGGATCATCTGGGTAATACAAAAGCTACCACCAATGACAATTTCTGAACCAACCATGTCACATTCCCCAACATGTCAGATATACAGGAAAAAACAGCAATCACACAATCATATAAGATCATTAACTACATATATATAACTATACATTATACTCTTATTTCAGGACTGGAAATCAAGATCACTCACCCTGACACAGGCGATACCGTTGACTCCTGGGGAGGAGGAGGAGAAACCAGATCATGCTGCTGCTACCAAGGATCCCTTGGAAGAGATGGAACAGAAGGCAGCACTCAGAACTGATGGCATGGCTTGTGAAGCTAGTTTTGAAACTGACAACTGGGAAACCTTGGAGGAGGAGGGCTTGCCCAGAAAGACCATCCTGTGCCTGTAAGAGTCTCCTCTAGCCCCTCATACTGGACCAGCCATTGTACCACATCACCACCAATGTCTTCTCTTTCTGTTGCCACCTTTTAACCCGGCATATCACAGTACTTTCCAACTTGGATAACCAATGAATCAAAAATCCAAGAAGCTCTAAGAACTGAGGATCCCTCACTGGCATCCAGCACACATAACTTAGAGAAGAGACGAAGCTGGTGAGAGCTGCCACCACCCCAAACACCATCCATAGGAGGGGATGAGGAGGTATAAACTCCAAATAGAGCATTTTCAGCAAATGCAGTTTAATGAAATGCAGAACTAGAGTGATCTGGCAAACACAATTTGGATTCTTTCACTGAATTAAACAAACATTTGGCCAGAATACCTGAAGCCATGCCTGGTCCCTCCTTATCTCCCTAAATGTCCTCCAACACCTGCTGCTATCCAGCCACTACCAGATGACACTGTTGTTGTTTAAGTCACTCAGTTAGGTCCGACTCTCTGTGACTTTATGGACCCCAAGACACCATGCCGATCCACTTGGTACTCATGGTAGAGATACTGCAGTGTTTTGCCAGTTACTTCTCCAGTATGCCACAGCATACAACTCCTGGTAGTCCTAGGTGGACTCTCATCCAAGTACTGACCAGGCCCAATTCTACTTGGCTTCAGGGTGGTGTGATCTCTTAGTTCCCTGACTGGAATCAAACCAAGGTTGCAGTGGTGAAAGCATCAAATCCTAACCACTGGACCTCAAGGGAACCCATACCAGATGACATACCACCCCCTCAAACACCCAATGATGACATGTATAGTTATTTTTAGCATACCAATAATTGATGGTCACTGAGGAATGAAATTGAGTAGAGATGGTGCAGTTCCAATTTTGTATTTAATTATATATCTTACTGATAAAACTGATATTGCTTTTCTAACATCCATTAAGGCTATTTCTTCATCTGCAAGCAGTGTAACCATATAATGGGCCATATTAAATTCCAGCCTCGAAAGTCCAATGGGTAGCACATAAGGGCTGTGTGCTTCAAATTTGGTCTACTTACGTTGCTATTAAATTAGCAAAGGCTGCGAGCTACGAGCGAGAGAGGCTATTTCATAAACCCATTCACGGCCATCAGGGTTGCTTGCTCGAACGCAAACAATAAAGCAATCACATAGTTACAGGTTCAGATGGAGCCAATGGAAAAAAAGATTGTTAGCGTTACGTCACTGAAAAAGGAGAGGGTAGATTTTGAAGTCCTACGTGCTTCAAATCCAGTTTGCGATCGGACCCACAGGCCAGAAATAAAGCAATATTAATAAAGCAGTAAATATGACATTCTATTATATGTGAGTTACAGTATATGTCATAACACATTGATTGCAGGGATTGATATAACACAAAATATAAACACGAAATAAAGTATTTTTCGTGGCCGATTTGTGGGCTTGAAAATGTTGTGCTATTCCTAATAAGACCTAACATAATTTTTCCTTTTAATAAATATACAGTAGAGTGTTTTTATTTGACTACGCATTGGACCCCCTTGTGGGTACTCTAGACCACACGTTGGCCTTTGGGCTCCATTTGCGTGTTGACCACAGTGCAATTTAATAGCTGAATAGAACAAGTAGTGATTATGGCTCATCAGATCAAAGGATTTACGCAAATTTCAACGTTGCTCAGCATGTAGGCTATTTCCGTCCGTCTTGCGTGTTAGCATGCAGAGCCTGCTGTGATCAACGTTAAAGGGCTAATTTAATAGCCGTAAAAAAACAAGTTACGAGCTACGTTTTAACACATAGCTCCAATTTAATAGGGCTGACTGTAAGTAGTATATTTACATAGTTGCTAACATATGTTATATAAATATCATCCCTCCACAAGACTGATCTCAAATGGCATATATAAATATATCTATATTGTGGCTGTTATTTTCAATTAGTACAAATGCTTAAATGCTGTTGAATTACATAGTCCTATTAACTTATGTTAATCAAACCTTGCAGTTATACATGCTTTCTAAAGCATGTCATCCTCCTAACATTCTGACAGCACATACATTTATCTGATGTAACTTTAGACATGATAGTGATGACACCCGGTTGCCATCAATATTACACGTAATGATATCATTACAATCAGTTATATCACTGTGGCTCATCATAGTGATAGGAGGGTTTATTTATTTGATTGATAGATATAAACAAAAAAACACCATATTAAACATGACAAATTATATATTGTCAAAAGTGCAGAAATTCATTATCTCATTAACAATGGTAAGTACAGTATCATGATAGCAGCGGGTAATATACTGAGTTTTAGTTACACAGAGAAAAAGGGACATAGAAACACAATGCTAGCAGTAGGGATGAAATTGAGATGGATGTACATATGTGGGGGAAGATTACAGAGTATCATCCAACATGAGGCAGTTGCATGAAGATGGGCATCTTACAAGAACTGATGATGTCCATTGATGTTAGCATGTTTCAAAATATTAATTTATCAATAACATGCAGGAAACAATAGCACAAAAATACAAAATTAATAGATATATATATGGGGAAGTACAGGTTCTGATTCAGTGAACAAATCTATATCTTGGTAGTTTGTTTCAATGGACATGATAATCTAGTGTGAGAACATCTTTTTCATCCCTCACAGATATAACTATCTTGTATTATATTAATCTGCTCTCACTCAACGGACTGATCCAGTACATACATACCAGACAAATTTAAGTTTAGTCTTGCCTTTGAGTACCTGTATTTGGGTCATGCACATACATGATGAAAATTGATAACAGCATGTCCATGGATTGGCCTGATGATAAGTTTCATGTCCTGATCTGACATTGATCCAATGCATATTGTGATGATCTGTCAAAACATACAATGAATAAATTATGAGGAACCTTAAACATCCTTTATGCTAAGGTCATTCAAAATATACCATCACATGCATGTATATTTGCACATCTATTTATATTGTAGAAGAAAAACATATCCACAAACCAACATTCTACTCCAAAACCCAGTCATGATATGAAAAAAAATATGAGTCATCTGATTTTCTGCAGTTTATTTGGACACGTGTGGATCAGCAACAGCATAGCATTCACACTGTCTACTGACAACAATTAGATAAACATCATATCTTTTTAGAGTATTCCTACATACAGGAAATGTTATATTCCATTACTACCCTCTAGAAAAGGATACAGTCCACCAACCAATTTCTAAGCCAATAAATGATTATTTATATTAATAAGATGATTAATATCAAACATGTACCGAACACACATTAGCATGCATCAAAATCATGTACTTATTGCGCAGATCACCTTATTGTTATAGTTAATAAGCAGTAAACACCTTATCTATTGTCTTCGCTTGGCCTTCTCACAGAACATTTTTTTATGGCTTAGAGGTGTTATTGTATCGTATTAAAAATTGCTGAATTAGAGAAAGGCATAATTAACGGTTTCATAGCTTACATCTTGCAATATAAAAAGTGTACTACAAAGGTAATAAATGCTATATATATACTAAATAATGTATGTATATTTGCATTTCTCCACAACACTCCCCCTATGACACTATAGGAAGTAGAGGCACGATATTTAGACTGGCTCCTAAAGAGACTCAAGGTCCATAAAGAATCCAGTACAGATGAGTTTCCGACAACATGGAGATATTACATCTCAAGGAGCCTTTGCAACTTTTACCTTAATACCTTCCCAACAAGAGCATTGCAAAAGAAAATCACAATTATACATTGCAAAAAATAAAACAATAGTCTGATCTGTGAAAAAAATTGAAAAGTCTCTCATTAACAGAATCTTTAGTACAAAGTTCACAGTCCAGATGTGAAAAGTCTGTTGAATAAAAGCTTTACAATCAGTGATTATAAAGCACAAACAAGAAGAAAAATCAAGTCCAGATAAAAATAGCAATAAGTCCAAAATATAAATCCAGATAAAAATAAGCTAGCACCTGTTTTACCAAGTCCCTATAACAAGGAAAGAGTTCAATGGGGTGCATGAAAACATCTACATTGGCTGTTAAATGTTACCATGATATAGTCCAGACTGTTGTACAATATATAAGAAAGTTCAGGTATCCAAAAAAACAAAACAAAAAACAAACAATGGTTAATGCAAACAAAATAGCCTCACTTAATCCTCACAAAACACCACCCAACTAATTGTCAATAACTAGAGCATAGAATAAATTTCCCTTCCTACTCATTGTCTTATTCACAGTAGACATTTAGTCTATATATGTAATTCAATAACCAATACATTTTCCACTGATATTACTAACAATCCATAGTTAATGCAAGATAACGTCTTCTTTGCCTGGTTGCACTCCCTTATCAGATGTTAGTACGTACTAGATACTAGCAAATTAATAGAACAAGTTGCAGAAGTGTTAGAAGCTAAAAGACAGTAAAAAGAAAGACAGGCATAGGAAAGAGTAGAAAAAGTAGAATAAATTACAAAACAATGAAAACATATGCTCAGACAAACTTCATACAAACTCAGTCTTACACATCACACTTAGCCAGGCCCCTTTTTGTTGATACAATTCAAAGTAGGCGGATCACATGCTTCTGGATAGTGAGATCCTCTGGTCAAAGCAATAGACCACCATGTGCAGATATTCAGGCACAGGACAAGGAGTATGTGACTTTCTCACAGATCTTTACATCTTTTCTCTTTGCCAGCAAATACATGCATGAGCGTATTTTCATGTCAATGAACACAAGTTTGGCCTTTCCCCGTTTTCTTGGGTGCAGACAAGATTTCTGTCTGGTCTTTGTCTTCAGTTAGCAAACTCTGTATCTTCGTCTGTTATTATCTGTTGTCATCAGGATAGGTTCTTGGTAGAGACTTTCTCTCATCATATATCAGGGCATGCTTGTCTCTTTGCAACTTTCTTTGTCATTTCTTCTTCTTTCCAGGCATGCACTCACTGTCATCTTTTTCTGGGGTAGGCAAGTGTGACAAATATAAAAACAAAAATCCAAACATTCAAGATCTGTCATACAAAAAACTTCCATACATCTTTCAACTGAACATCCTCTCATCATATACACCTACCCTAAAATTTTCACCTACGTGTAAATTCAATTTAACACATGCATAACACTTTAATAAACAAGGAGTGGTATAAACTAAGATCGATTAAGTCAAAATGTAAATCATGTAAAGCTAATCACATATTATAATTGTCAAACTGCGAGTTGTCATCACGCTTGCGAGGCGAGCAGTTGAGGCATTGAAGCACGTGAGACTTAGGCTGAAATGAACAATTAAGCAGCACTTAGGCTGCAATAAGTACCAAAGGCGCTCATTTCAGCCAGTGACCCATCACACATGCGAGTTTGGGTGAAAAAATACGACCTCAGAAAAATACTAATGTAACGGCTGACCTGCGGAAATCAACAAACACAAAAAACAAGAAAAATAATAAAAAAAAACATAAAAACACACACAGCACAGGGGGAGAGCAAGGAAGCCTGAGAATGAGGTTGCAAGCGATTTTAAGATTTATTTGACACGTGCCGTCACTCGAAAATAGGCTAAGCGAGAGAAAAAGAATGGTGGACGAAAAAACGAAAAAAAACGGAAACAGGATGAAGACAAGGATGAGCAATTCCTGACACATGGGACTTAGAAAATACACAATGGCAAAGACACTAACACTTACACCAACAACGCCACGCACGCAAAACTTTGAAAATAAAAAAAAGGCAGTCAGCGATCCCACACAGTCAGCAGACAACCAGAAGAAAAACACACAGGGAAGTCACAGGGGGAGATGCTGGAAAGAAACACATAGCATTCCCAAGTATAAAACTTGCAGGTTAATGAACCCTGCAATGAGCGGCCCGTACATTAAACAGGGAGGAAAGGTTCGCAATAAGCACCGAAGGCGCTTATTGCCAGCCACGCAATGAGCAGCAAAGGTGCTCATCACGGGGCTTGTGAAGGTGCTCAGAGAAGCAAAAGCCTCACATTGTGTGGCAAATAGCATTGTCTGCCTTACAATTTTATGCCCGTAATTTTTTGACGGGCAATTCGCTAGTAAACATATAAAAACGTGTAAAATACATAAGCAAACATTAGTTTCTACTCCTGCTAAAGCAACAAAAATTATCATTAGAACAGTTTCTTTTTTTTTCTTTTACAAATCAAAACAAAACATCAAAACAATACATACAAAATACATACATCCTTACAGTCCCCATTTACAAGAAGAAGAAACATTACCACAATTCAAAAGGGAAAGAATTAATTTCCACCATTCCCCCCCCCCTTTCCCAAAAAATTGGGTAGCCTCAGTGATCTTTTAATTAGTGTTTCTTTTGTTATGCTTTACCATATTTCTTAACATAATTGTCCCAGGGAACCCATTTATTTATGAGGGATTTATTTCTAACATTTACCTCATTCCCATTACGTTCTAGTTCCCTATCTTTGGATATCTTAAATTGAGCATTAGTCCAAGAAGGGAGCGTCACTAGATTCCAATGTTTTATCAAAGTCCATTTTGCTATTAAAAGGATATGAGTAATTAAATGTTTATTATGTGGGAATATAGTCTCAAGATTAATATGTAATATTGCCACTTCAGGCTCCAAATTGATATCCTTTCCCAAAATTTCTGAAAGTTGTTTAGTACATTGTCTCCAGGAAGGTTTAATAAAGTCACACTCCCACCACTGATGTAACAGTGTACCCTTCTTCTCACAACCTTTTCAACACCTGAGCTGTTTGTGTTTATCGAAAGTATTCAACCTCTCTGGAAACAAGTACCTCCTTTGCACTGTTTTAAAAAAACATTTCCCAAAACGAAACATAGCTAACTGTTTTTTTTACTAGAAGAAATGACCTATACCAAACCTCAGCCTTACAATTCTTCCCCAAATATTTCTCCCAGGCAACCATTCTGCTAGATTTTTCAAGTTGGTCTAGCGTCTCCTTTGCCCTGGAGCATTTAGAGATGAAATGTGAGTGATTGCCTAATTGAATTCATTTTTCTATTGTCATTAAATCTTTATAATTATCTGCCTTATATCCTAGAAGTTTCAAGACTCTTGTTAATGATTTATATTCTAGCCACAAGATTTTCTTGATATTATATCTATTATTTAACTCTTCCCAAGTTAATGTAGTGCTGTTTTGGTATAAGTCGCCAATTCTATTAACCTTATTCTGTGCCAACAGAGATATATCTAAAGATTTAATTGCATATTTTAACAGTTCTATTGGTGCCCCTAATGACAAGTTCATCTTCATTCTGTTAAGATACCAAAATTTTATTAGAGAATGTATGCCTTTTGGTATGTTCAGAAATTTCGAATGTTCATATTTTGATTGCCAAATGGCCAATTTGAGAGGTATTAAATCTAACAGGACCTCTTCAATATCTATCCAAATCTTTCTAATGTTATCTATGTTCCAGCTTAACATATGTGAAAGAATAATGCTATCATGAATATTAAGAATTTTAGGATAGGCAAGTCCTCCATTCTTGAATTTCTTTGATGTTATATTAAGATTAATTCTAGCTTTCTTCCCATTTAGTAAAATAATATCTAACATTCTTTGGAGATCTTGTAAAATATATTTTGGAACTGTTTCCGGTATGGACCTAAACACATATGAAATTTTTGGGATAATAATCATTTTTATAATAGTAATCCTTGCCATCCATGACAACCTCATCACACTCCATTCCAGAATGTCAATCTAATCTGACTAGATATTATTTTTAAATTTTCTTTCATAATTTTCCTTAGCTGAAAATATATTTTTATTCCAAGATGTGTAATAAATCCAGAGTCCCAATTGTATGGATATATATGTTTTAGCTTTGAAATAATCACTCTATTATTCAATTCCCTACAATCAAACTCTTCAATCCCCTATAAATAATATCTGACTTGGCATAATTTATTCGCAGATATGATAACCTATTAAATTCATTTAAAATTCTATGTAAGTTTGATAAAGACTGTTCATCCACAAACATGAGGATCTTATACTCCGTATTACCAATCACCACGCCACTCACCTCTCTTGAAATTCTAATTAGTTCAGCCAGAGGCTACAGATACAAAACAAATAACAGCAGGGATAAGGGGCAGCCTTGATGGGTGCCGTTTTTAATAAAAAAATTCTCAGACACGTAGCAGTAGCCCAAAATTGTTTTACTTGGGTTCTCATATAATGCCCCTATTGAATTGGACGCAAATTCTGCCAGCCCAAACTTCAAAAGGACCGATCTGAGGAATTCTCAGACTTTTTATTGAATAAGAAATTATATCCATCAGCCGCCTAATGTTATCTGGACCCTGGCATCCTTTAATGACACTGGATTGGTCCAAATGAATCAAGTTTGGCATCACTGAGGTCAATCTATCTGCCAAAATCTTTGAATAGATGTTTATGTCGGAATTTATAAGTGAGATTGGCCTGTAGTTTTTGTAGTCCTCCAAATTTTTCCCTTGTTTTGGTATATTTATTATTTTGGCTTCAGAAATTTCTGCCAATAATATTCCATTATTAGAACAGTTTCAATACTACTAAATCATGTTTCTATAAGTGATAAGACATTATTTAATTCATCTTGTAACAGGCTGTATACTTAAAAAGACATTACTAATTCTATTACTGTAAATATAGGTTTACTAATAAAGCTCTAAAATATTTTTTCAACTCATAAAGTAATCCATTTCTTATCGTGTTCCCTTCTTAAAGGCCTAGAAATTTGTTGAAGAGATTGTCCTCAATTCTCTACCCATTTGCACCATGGCCATCACTAATGCTGGGGATGGGCCTGGAGGAATAGATGTCACAATATCTCAGAATTTATAAAACATGATAAAACAAAACATAGTGCATAACGCACAAAAATAAAACAAAATTTGTATGATAAGGCTATTTAACCAGGTAGGATATCATACATTGATTTCTAGTGATATGGGTACTCTCCAATATCCACCTACTGTATAGAGTAACCAGTAGATAGAGATTGTGCACATACAACATTTATTCCGACAGAGAGAAATGTCAACATGAGGGTAGCTTCACTAAGCATAAAAAAATCACAAAAAATAAAATAAAATAAAACAACCTTGACAGAAAAACAGATTAGCAAAATCAAAAAAGGAAAAACAAAACCTTAGAAAAAAATCTTGTTTGGTTGACATTTCTGACTATCCTGTACACTTATCATAACCTATAAAATAATTCACCTTGTTAATTGTTATCTTAAAACCTTAATAATTATTATTATGTCTTGGAACAGGTACCGTTGCTCCTAAATATTATCCTAAAAGTAGTGTACCTCACTCCTTCTATAATTCTAAATGGGATCATAAGCCAATTTGACCTGATGATAATTAGATAATCAATATTTCACTTTGAATGAGTGACGCCCAGACAGATGTAAAGTGAAGGCAAGGGGAGAATTGTGCGCCCTGGCTGGTGAGAGCTGGCGACCCATGTCCTTCAAGACAAGTGAGTGAAACCTGCTTGAGTTCCAGGGAAACCTGAAAAAGGACTTTAACTACATTACAAGGCTGTAAAGAAAGGTGAACACTCAAAAATGCCTGGAAGTAGAGGAGAGATCTACATTTTGCCCCCTTATAGCCCATATTCTGAATATCTGAGCCCAGGCAGATGCGGAGTGAAGGCAGGGGGAGAATTGTGGGCCTCATTCAATTGCTACGATATCTGCATAAGTAGCCGCAAGGGGTGGCCGCAAGCTACTTACCTATTCAATTCCCCTGCGGCCAAGAGTTCTGACCGTCTTACAGTCGGCGCCATGCATTCCCTTGCGGCCACCCCAATTACAGCTTACTGTAGGCAAAGCCTTTGATCCTACACGACTGCAAGAGTTTTGGCAAAAAAAGCCCACTTCCCTATTCATTTGCTGCGCTAAACCCTTTGTCAACCACATAAAATGGCCAAAATTGGCCTTAGCTTACTTACACCCTGGAGCAGTCGCAAGGGCTTTGAAGACCTTACGTACTTTTCAATTAAGCCCCAATTAGGTCCCCACTGGCTGCAGTGGTCCCGATTGGGACTCGATCAGGACCCCTGCAGTGTCCCTACATTACCCCTATAATGCAGGAGTTTCGATCTGGACCCCTGCAGTGTCCTGACATTAACCTATAATTCATGGGTCCCAATCAAGACCTGATCGGGACCCCTGCAGTGTCCCTACATTAACTCTATAATGCAAGGGTCTTGATTGGGACCCGATTGGGACCCCTGCAATGTCCCTACATTACCCCTATAATGCAGGAGTTTCGATCTGGACCCCTGCAGTGTCCTGACATTAACCTATAATTCATGGGTCCCAATCAAGACCTGATCGGGACCCCTGCAGTGTCCCTACATTAACTCTATGATGCAAGGGTCTTGATTGGGACCCGATCGGGACCCCTGCAATGTCCCTACATTACCCCTATAATGCAGGGGTCTCGATCTGGACCCCTGCAGTATCCTGACATTAACCCTATAATTCATGGGTCCCAATCGAGACCTTATCGGGACCCCTGCAGTGTCCCTACATTTACTCTATAATGCAAGGGTCTTAATTGGGACCCGATCGGGACCCCTGCAGTGTCCCAACATTAATTCTATAATGCAGGGGTCCGATCGGGACCCCTGCTGGCTCCCCATTTAACTCTTTGCTGCAGGAGTCCAATTGGGACCCCCCGCAGCAACTACGATTATTAAATTACCTGCCACAGGTCGGGTGTCACGATCAGGACACGGCTGCAAAATAAAAAAATTGTGAGTCCTGAAAGGACCTTGAAAGGTCCTTAAAGGACCCAAAATTAATAAAACCATTAACCCCTGCTGCAAGGGCTCTTTAAGTATCCTGGGCACCTAAAATTAACCCCATCACTCAATATAGACCCCCATGAGACTAAAATAAACCTCCTAAGTTCAATAGGGGTCTATGTCTAGGTTAACCCTACAAGTGCCACACAAAGTCTAAGCACTACACTATTTACCCTAACCATACCCCATTAACCCTAACTAAACCCTATCAACCGCAACTGTCCCCCTTTAACCATAACTGTGCCTATGTATCCCCTTCTTGGCTTATTTAACCCCATTTAGCTTATCTAACCCCATCTAGGCCTATTTAACCCCATCTAGCTTACCTAATCCCATTTAGGCCTATTTAACCCTATGTATCCTATCTAACCCCTTCTAGGCCTATTTAACCCCATCTAAGCCTCCATCTAACCTTATCACTTAGGGGGTCTATACAGACCCCCATAAGCCTCTACTTAACCCCATCAGTCCCATAATGGTCTATATAGACCATCATGGGACAACTAGAACCCTAAAATGATTCCCATAAGTGCCATGAGGGTCCCCCAGGACCATCATGATGCTAAGTACAAACAGTACACTACACCACACTATCCCCCCTAATAAACAACTAAAATAAACACAAAATAAAAAAAAAAACCTATGTTACAAAAATAATAAAAGAGCACTACACAACCCCCACTACAAAAAATAAAAAAGAGCTTCATTACACAAAAAAATAAAAGAATTAAGCACCTGAAAATAAAAAACATGCATGAGCGTATTTTCATGTCAATGAACACAAGTTTGGCCTTTCCCCGTTTTCTTGGGTGCAGACAAGATTTCTGTCTGGTCTTTGTCTTCAGTTAGCAAACTCTGTATCTTCGTCTGTTATTATCTGTTGTCATCAGGATAGGTTCTTGGTAGAGACTTTCTCTCATCATATATCAGGGCATGCGTGTCTCTTTGCAACTTTCTTTGTCATTTCTTCTTCTTTCCAGGCATGCACTCACTGTCATCTTTTTCTGGGGTAGGCAAGTGTGACAAATATAAAAACAAAAATCCAAACATTCAAGATCTGTCATACAAATAACTTCCATACATCTTTCAACTGAACAACCTCTCATCATATACACCTACCCTAAAATTTTCACCTACGTGTAAATTCAATTTAACACATGCATAACACTTTAATAAACAAGGAGTGGTATAAACTAAGATCGATTAAGTCAAAATGTAAATCATGTAAAGCTAATCACATATTATAATTGTCAAACTGCAAGTTGTCATCACGCTTGCGAGGCGAGCAGTTGAGGCATTGAAGCACATGAGACTTAGGCTGAAATGAACAATTAAGCAGCACTTAGGCTGCAATAAGTACCAAAGGCACTCATTTCAGCCAGTGACCCATCACACATGCGAGTTTGGGTGAAAAAATACGACCTCAGAAAAATACTAATTTAACGGCTGACCTGCGGAAATCAACAAACACAAAAAACAAGAAAAATAATAAAAAAAAACATAAAAACACACACAGCACAGGGGGAGAGCAAGGAAGCCTGAGAATGAGGTTGCAAGCGATTTTAAGATTTATTTGACACGTGCCGTCACTCAAAAATAGGCTAAGCGAGAAAAAAAGAATGGTGGACGAAAAACCGAAAAAAAACGGAAACAGGATGAAAACAAGGATGAGCAATTCCTGACACATGGGACTTAGAAAATACACAATGGCAAAGACACTAACACTTACACCAACAACGCCACGCACGCAAAACTTTGAAAATAAAAAAAAGGCAGTCAGCGATCCCACACAGTCAGCAGACAACCAGAAGAAAAACACACAGGGAAGTCACAGGGGGAGATGCTGGAAAGAAACACATAGCATTCCCAAGTATAAAACTTGCAGGTTAATGAACCCTGCAATGAGCGGCCCGTAAATTAAACAGGGAGGAAAGGTTCGCAATAAGCACCGAAGGCGCTTATTGCCAGCCACGCAATGAGCAGCAAAGGTGCTCATCACGGGGCTTGTGAAGGTGCTCAGAGAAGCAAAAGCCTCACATTGTGTGGCAAATAGCATTGTCTGCCTTACAATTTTATGCCCGTAATTTTTTGACGGGCAATTCGCTAGTAAACATATAAAAAACGTGTAAAATACATAAGCAAACATTAGTTTCTACTCCTGCTAAAGCAACAAAAATTATCATTAGAACAGTTTCTTTTTTTTTCTTTTACAAATCAAAACAAAACATCAAAACAATACATACAAAATACATACATCCTTACAGTCCCCATTTACAAGAAGAAGAAACATTACCACAATTCAAAAGGGAAAGAATTCATTTCCACCATTCCCCCCCCCTTTCCCAAAAAATAGGGTAGCCTCAGTGATCTTTTAATTAGTGTTTCTTTTGTTATGCTTTACCATATTTCTTAACATAATTGTCCCAGGGAACCCATTTATTTATGAGGGATTTATTTCTAACATTTACCTCATTCCCATTACGTTCTAGTTCCCTATCTTTGGATATCTTAAATTGAGCATTAGTCCAAGAAGGGAACGTCACTAGATTCCAATGTTTTATCAAAGTCCATTTTGCTATTAAAAGGATATGAGTAATTAAATGTTTATTATGTGGGAAAATAGTCTCAAGATTAAGATGTAATATTGCCACTTCAGGCTCCAAATTGATATCCTTTCCCAAAATTTCTGAAAGTTGTTTAGTACATTGTCTCCAGGAAGGTTTAATAAAGTCACACTCCCACCACTGATGTAACAGTGTACCCTTCTTCTCACAACCTTTTCAACACCTGAGCTGTTTGTGTTTATCGAAAGTATTCAACCTCTCTGGAAACAAGTACCTCCTTTGCACTGTTTTAAAAAAACATTTCACAATACGAAACATAGCTAACTGTTTTTTTTACTAGAAGAAATGACCTATACCAAACCTCAGCCTTACAATTCTTCCCCAAATATTTCTCCCAGGCAACCATTCTGCTAGATTTTTCAAGTTGGTCTAGCGTCTCCATTGCCCTGGAGCATTTAGAGATGAAATGTGAGTGATTGCCTAATTGAATTCATTTTTCTATTGTCATTAAATCTTTATGCTTATCTGCCTTATATCCTAGAAGTTTCAAGACACTTGTTAATGATTTATATTCTAGCCACAAGATTTTCTTGATATTATATCTATTATTTAACTCTTCCCAAGTTAATGTAGTGCTGTTTTGGTATAAGTCGCCAATTCTATTAACCTTATTCTTTGCCAACAGAGATATATCTAAAGATTTAATTGCATATTTTAACAGTTCTATTGGTGCCCCTAATGACAAGTTCATCTTCATTCTGTTAACATACCAAAATTTTATTAGAGAATGTATGCCTTTTGGTATGTTCAGAAATTTCGAATATTCATATTTTGATTGCCAAATGGCCAATTTGAGAGGTATTAAATTTAACAGGACCTCTTCAATATCTATCCAAATCTTTCTAATGTTATCTATGTTCCAGCTTAACATATGTGAAAGAATAATGCTATCATGAATATTAAGAATTTTAGGATAGGCAAGTCCTCCATTCTTGAATTTCTTTGATGTTATATTAAGATTAATTCTAGCTTTCTTCCCATTTAGTAAAATAATATCTAACATTCTTTGGAGATCTTGTAAAATATATTTTGGAACTGTTTCCGGTATGGACCTAAACACATATGAAATTTTTGGGATAATAATCATTTTTATAATAGTAATCCTTGCCATCCATGACAACCTCATCACACTCCATTCCAGAATTTCAATCTAATCTGACTATATATATTTTTTTTAAATTTTCTTTCATAATTTTCCTTAGCTGAAAATATATTTTTATTCCAAGATGTGTAATAAATCCAGAGTCCCAATTGTATGGATATATATGTTTTAGCTTTGAAATAATGACTCTATTATTCAATTCCCTACAATCAAACTCTTCAATCCCCTATAAATAATATCTGACTTGGCATAATTTAGTCGCAGATATGATAACCTATTAAATTCATTTAAAATTCTATGTAAGTTTGATAAAGACTGTTCATCCACAAACATGAGGATCTTATACTCCGTATTACCAATCACCACGCCACTCACCTCTCTTGAAATTCTAATTAGTTCAGCCAGAGGCTACAGATACAAAACAAATAACAGCAGGGATAAGGGGCAGCCTTGATGGGTGCCGTTTTTAATTAAAAATTTCTCAGACACGTAGCAGTAGCCCAAAATTGTTTTACTTGGGTTCTCATATAATGCCCCTATTGAATTGGACGCAAATTCTGCCAGCCCAAACTTCAAAAGGACCGATCTGAGGAATTCCCAGACTCCTTTTTATTGAATAAGAAATTATATCCATCAGCCGCCTAATGTTATCTGGACCCTGGCATCCTTTAATGACACTGGATTGGTCCAAATGAATCAAGTTTGGCATCACTGAGGTCAATCTATCTGCCAAAATCTTTGAATAGATGTTTATGTCGGAATTTATAAGTGAGATTGGCCTGTAGTTTTTGTAGTCCTCCAAATTTTTCCCTTGTTTTGGTATATTTATTATTTTGGCTTCAGAAATTTCTGCCAATAATATTCCATCATTAGAACAGTTTCAATACTACTAAATCATGTTTCTATAAGTGATAAGACATTATTTAATTCATCTTGTAACAGGCTGTATACTTAAAAAGACATTACTAATTCTATTACTGTAAATATAGGTTTACTAATAAAGCTCTAAAATATTTTTTCAACTCATAAAGTAATCCATTTCTTATCGTGTTCCCTTCTTAAAGGCCTAGAAATTTGTTGAAGAGATTGTCCTCAATTCTCTACCCATTTGCACCATGGCCATCACTAATGCTGGGGATGGGCCTGGAGGAATAGATGTCACAATATCTCAGAATTTATAAAACATGATAAAACAAAACATAGTGCATAACGCACAAAAATAAAACAAAATTTGTATGATAAGGCTATTTAACCAGGTAGGATATCATACATTGATTTCTAGTGATATGGGTACTCTCCAATATCCACCTACTGTATAGAGTAACCAGTAGATAGAGATTGTGCACATACAACATTTATTCCGACAGAGAGAAATGTCAACATGAGGGTAGCTTCACTAAGCATAAAAAAATCACAAAAAATAAAATAAAATAAAACAACCTTGACAGAAAAACAGATTAGCAAAATCAAAAAAGGAAAAACAAAACCTTAGAAAAAAATCTTGTTTGGTTGACATTTCTGACTATCCTGTACACTTATCATAACCTATAAAATAATTCACCTTGTTAATTGTTATCTTAAAACCTTAATAATTATTATTATGTCTTTGGAACAGGTACCGTTGCTCCTAAATATTATCCTAAAAGTAGTGTACCTCACTCCTTCTATAATTCTAAATGGGATCATAAGCCAATTTGACCTGATGATAATTAGATAATCAATATTTCACTTTGAATGAGTGAACCCCAGACAGATGTAAAGAGAAGGCAAGGGGAGAATTGTGCGCCCGGGCTAGTGAGAGCTGGCGACCCATGTCCTTCAAGACAAGTGAGTGAAACCTGCTTGAGTTCCAGGGAAACCTGAAAAAGGACTTTAACTACATTACAAGGCTGTAAAGAAAGGTGAACACTCAAAAATGCCTGGAAGTAGAGGAGAGATCTACATTTTGCCCCCTTATAGCCCATATTCTGAATATCTGAGCCCAGGCAGATGCGGAGTGAAGGCAGGGGGAGAATTGTGGGCCTCATTCAATTGCTACGATATCTGCATAAGTAGCCGCAAGGGGTGGCCGCAAGCTACTTACCTATTCAATTCCCCTGCGGCCAAGAGTTCTGACCGTCTTACAGTCGGCGCCATGCATTCCCTTGCGGCCACCCCAATTACAGCTTACTGTAGGCAAAGCCTTTGATCCTACACGACTGCAAGAGTTTTGGCAAAAAAAGCCCACTTCCCTATTCATTTGCTACGCTAAACCCTTTGTCAACCACGTAAAATGGCCAAAATTGGCCTTAGCTTACTTACACCCTGGAGCAGTCGCAAGGGCTTTGAAGACCTTACCTACTTTTCAATTAAGCCCCAATTAAGTCCCCACTGGCTGCAGTGGTCCCGATTGGGACTCGATCAGGACCCCTGCAGTGTCCCTACATTACCCCTATAATGCAGGAGTTTCGATCTGGACCCCTGCAGTGTCCTGACATTAACCTATAATTCATGGGTCCCAATCAAGACCTGATCGGGACCCCTGCAGTGTCCCTACATTAACTCTATAATGCAAGGGTCTTGATTGGGACCCGATTGGGACCCCTGCAATGTCCCTACATTACCCCTATAATGCAGGAGTTTCGATCTGGACCCCTGCAGTGTCCTGACATTAACCTATAATTCATGGGTCCCAATCAAGACCTGATCGGGACCCCTGCAGTGTCCCTACATTAACTCTATAATGCAAGGGTCTTGATTGGGACCCGATCGGGACCCCTGCAATGTCCCTACATTACCCCTATAATGCAGGGGTCTCGATCTGGACCCCTGCAGTATCCTGACATTAACCCTATAATTCATGGGTCCCAATCGAGACCTTATCGGGACCCCTGCAGTGTCCCTACATTTACTCTATAATGCAAGGGTCTTAATTGGGACCCGATCGGGACCCCTGCAGTGTCCCAACATTAATTCTATAATGCAGGGGTCCGATCGGGACCCCTGCTGGCTCCCCATTTAACTCTTTGCTGCAGGAGTCCAATTGGGACCCCCCGCAGCAACTACGATTATTAAATTACCTGCCACAGGTCGGGTGTCACGATCAGGACACGGCTGCAAAATAAAAAAATTGTGAGTCCTGAAAGGACCTTGAAAGGTCCTTAAAGGACCCAAAATTAATAAAACCATTAACCCCTGCTGCAAGGGCTCTTTAAGTATCCTGGGCACCTAAAATCAACCCCATCACTCAATATAGACCCCCATGAGACTAAAATAAACCTCCTAAGTTCAATAGGGGGTCTATGTCTAGGTTAACCCTACAAGTGCCACACAAAGTCTAAGCACTACACTATTTACCCTAACCATACCCCATTAACCCTAACTAAACCCTATCAACCGCAACTGTCCCCCTTTAACCATAACTGTGCCTATGTATCCCCTTCTTGGCTTATTTAACCCCATTTAGCTTATCTAACCCCATCTAGGCCTATTTAACCCCATCTAGCTTACCTAATCCCATTTAGGCCTATTTAACCCTATGTATCCTATCTAACCCCTTCTAGGCCTATTTAACCCCATCTAAGCCTCCATCTAACCTTATCACTTAGGGGGTCTATACAGACCCCCATAAGCCTCTACTTAACCCCATCAGTCCCATAATGGTCTATATAGACCCTCATGGGACAACTAGAACCCTAAAATGATTCCCATAAGTGCCATGAGGGTCCCCCAGGACCATCATGATGCTAAGTACAAACAGTACACTACACCACACTATCCCCCCTAATAAACAACTAAAATAAACAATAATAAAAAAAAAAACCTATGTTACAAAAATAATAAAAGAGCACTACACAACCCCCACTACAAAAAATAAAAAAGAGCTTCATTACACAAAAAAATAAAAGAATTAAGCACCTGAAAATAAAAAACATGCACAAATATACATCACATGACAGTACATCACTAAATACAGTACAAATACACCCCTATCTACAATACAATACCCCCTAACTACAACACATTACCCCCTATCTACAATACAATTTTAAAATGAGTACAACATTAAACACTACATAGAAAAAATAAACATTGTAAATATTAAACTTACCTTTCCGCCATGTCCCCATCCTCCATTAGTCTTCTTCGACTGGGCCCCTGGAAAAAAAAAATCATCACATTAGTACACAAATAAACACAACATATAAAACAATAAACAATCTAAATATAAAACTTAACTTTACACAATGCCCCCATTTTCTGTAGCGGGGGGGAGTTGTGTAATGTTCTTTTTTTATTTTTGTAACATGGATTTCTTTTGTGTAACATAGTTTTTTATTTCTTGTAATTAATGGGGTGGGGGTTAAATAGGCTTAGATGGGGTTAAATAGGATAGATTGGGTTAAATAGGCCTAGAAGGGGTTAAATAGGCACAGTTATGGTTAAAGGGGGACAGTTGGTTAGGATTAATAGTGTAGTGCATAGACTTTGTGTCATGTCCTGGAGGACCCTCATGGCACTTGTATGGTTAACCTGGGGGTTAATAGTGTCCTATAGAGGACTATATAGACCCCTATTGGACAGAGGGGGTTAATTTTATTGACCCCCCTGAGTGATGGGGTTAACTTTAGGTGCCAGGAAGTACTTATAGTACCCCTGCGGCAGTGGTTAATCTTGATTTTTAATGCAGCGGGGGTCCCGATCGAGACTGCAAGGGTTAATGTGGGGGACCCTCTGAGGGTCCCGATGGGGACCCTGCAGCATGGGGGGGTTAATGTTATTTGCCGCGGGGTACATACTGTGCCCCCGCGGCTTGCCGATTAGCCTTTACTGTGCTGTGGGCACTTTAAGGAGCCGCGGCAGGGTATTGGAATCCAAGCCCGTACGAGGATGGGCTTAGTGAGCTTAGGTGTTTAACTATATTCAAAGTCACACTGTATAGCGCTAACATTGATAGGGACATTAGGGGGGACATGGGGATTACAATACTGTCATTTGTAGACACAAGTTCTTGAAGAACCGGTTACTGATTTGGGGGGCATTCAAGCCCGGCTGACTGAGGCCACAAATGACAGTATTGGCTAGTGGTTATGTGCCAGCTAGTCAATGTAGTGCATGTAATCAGCATTGTGTCCACCAACATTTACAGTGCTTTACAGTGCTTTCTTGAATTTCTATTTAACTTTTTAGCTTGGCAGGCTTTAAAGCCTGATCTGCGGGCTAACACCCACGATCAGGTTAAAGTCACCAATGTTAACGGCTGATTGCATGGCTTGCGATCCGCCGTAGGAAGGAACTCCTTGAGGCGCTGTCCAATTGAATAGCAACATAGACATAGGGCTGCGAGGGGCCGTAGCACCCTAATAAGGAATTGCAGCGTTGCGGACGTTTTACTGCCCTTAATTAAATGAAGCCCTGTGTGTCCAGATTGGTGTGAGCTCGAGACCCACATTTCTTAAGACAAGTGAGTGAAATCTGCTTGAGTTTCAGGGAAACCTGAAAAAGGACTTTAGCTGCATTATAAAGTTGTAAGGAAAAGTAAACACTTAAATATGTCTGGAAGGAGAAGGGAGACCTACATTGTGGCCCCTTACAGGTCATACACATTTTCTGAATACTTGAGCGGGAGTGGATCCCTAACAGGCTAAACATCATTTTTGCAAGAGGGTTTTACTTCTTGCAAGTAAAGGCTGATAAATTGCAAAGTGCACTAGTTGTGTCCAGGTGAGTGGGTGTCGTTTGACTGTGTTAAACTAGTATAAAGGTTTGTGAGCTGTTTGGGGCTGTTTGCAAGTGGATTTTACTTCTTGCAAGTAAAGGCTGATAAATTGCAGAGTGCACTAATTGTGTCTAGGTGAGTAGGCAGAAGTTAATATAAACAGGAGAAGGGGCGGATTTGTGAGCTTGCGAACACTTCTAGTATAAGTACAGTTCTATTTAAAGTGTAGGAGTTTAAATAAAAGGAGGGAGTTCAAAGAAAAGGGGCGGCAGATTTATAGTGCAAAAAAGCAAGAAAAAAAATAAAAATAAAAATATATATATACATATATAAATATTTATAAAGCTTTATACAAATATATTATTTTTTATTCTTGTTTATTTTTCCCACTAAATTTTTGTAGACAATAATTATGAGTCAGTCTAGTGGCAACCTCACTCAGTGTACATCCTGTCATATGTATGCACTACTGAAACAGATGATCCAGGTTCCATACCTCTTTGAGAGGTGTGAGCATGTTGCCTCTCTGGAAGCTCAAATTGGAGAACAGGAGAGGAGAATTGCAGCACTTACTGATATTCCACTGGAAAGAGAGTTGATGCTCACTGAGCACAGTTTAGCTGGGCCTAGCATGGAGGGTGGAGCTGGGGCTAGTGAGGATGTCCAGGGAGGTAGCTGGGTTAGAGTTAGAAGGGTAAGCAGGGCGATCAGGAGGAGGCAAGCCAGTTCTGAGTTGGCAAACACCAACAAATTTGCCAGATTGAGTGAAACTGTTGGGGATGTCCATTCAGGAATGGCAATGAGAGATAGAGCTGTTCCCTCTAACAGCCGGGAGTACAGTTCTACTGGAGGAGTGGGAGGGCAGCATAGGCAGAGCAACAGACATGTTTTGGTGGTAGGGGACTCTATTATTATTAAGGTAGACAGGGGTATTTGTTACCCAGATCCCAGCAATCCAACAGTTTGCTGTTTCCCAGGTGCTCGGGTTCAGCATGTTGTGGGTCGGGTAGACAAATTATTGGGAGGGGCTGGAAATTAACCGGCGGTCTTAATACATATCGTTACCAATTACAAAGTTAGTGGAAGATGGAGTGTCCTAAAGAATGACTTTAGAGAACTAGGTAATAAGCTGAAAGAAAGGATCTCCAAGGTAGTATTTTCTGAGATACTACCAGTGCCATGTGCTAGCCCAGGGAGGCAGAAGGAGCTTAGGGAGGTTAATGCGTGGCTAAATATGCGGTGCACTAATTAGGCGTTTGGGTTTTTAGAGAAACTTCTCACTACGGTATAATCTCTACAGCAGGAATGGATTGCACCTTAATGATGAGGGATATTTTGTGCTAGGGGGTAGGATGGAAGAAAGACTGGAGGAGTTTTTAAACTAGTAGTTGGGGGGAGGGACTAGATATAAGTAATGAGGTAGAAAGTGTAGAGGGTATAAGGGAGAAATTAACAACTCATAGGGGATTTGACAGGGGAGGGGTAGTATAGTCAATAGGGAGGTATTACTAAGTAACTCAAGTATAGTGGCAGGCACCTCAACACTACAAACTCATAACTTAAGATGTATGCTTGATAATGCAAGAAGCTTGTCAGGAAAATGGGAGAGTTAGAATTATTAGCAATTAAGGAAAAATGGGATTTAATAGGCATTACCGAAATGTGGTAGGATGAATCTCATGACTGGACTGCTAATCTGAATGGTTATAACCTATTTAGGAAAGATAAGGGCAACGGTAAAAGAGGAGGAGGGATTTGTCTGTATGTTAAGCCTGAATTTAAGCCTATAGTCAGAGAAGATATTTATAATGGAACTAGCGATAATATTAAATGTTTGTTTGTAGAGTTAGAGGAGCAGCAAATTCCAAAACAATATTAGTAGGAGTATGCTATAAACCCCCAAATATAGCTGAAAGTGAGGAAATACAATTATAGTTACAAATTGGAAATGCAGCTAAGCATGGTCAAGTTCTAATAATGGGAGATTTTAATTACCCTGAAATAAACTGGATAAATGAGACCAGCAGTTTAGCTAAGGTTCTTGAGTACACTCAGGGATCATTATCTGGCCCAGGTTATACAAGACAATACTAGAAATTAAGCTATCTTAGATTTAGTCATCACAAATAATATTGATATAGTATCAAATGTTGAAATAGGGCAACCTTTGGGAAACAGTGATCACAACACAGTGTGATTTGAGATTGAATTAAAAAAAACAAAATTTTAAGAGGCCAACAAAAACTCTTAATTTTAAAAGGGTAGATTTTAATGGTCAAAGGGCAGAAATACAAAGTATAGACTGGGACAGAGAACTGATACATACTTATCACCATATGCCGTGTGGGAATAAAAGTAAAAGGATTAAATCACATTCAATGTGGCTTAACAATAATTTAAAGATCAAGATATGGAGTAGAAAACAGGCATTTAAATTATACAAACAAGAGGGGACAGAGACTACTTTACGGGAGTACAAGGAAATCAACAAGGCTTGCAAAAGGACTAATAGACTGGCTAAAATAGAAAATAAAAAATTAATTGCAAAAGAGAGTAAGACTAACCCTAAAATATTTTTTAAGTATATTAATGGGAAGAACGCGAGGAAGGAAACTATAGGAACATTACAATGTGACACAGGCCATCTGAAAATTAGTGACCAGGAAAAGGCAGATGAGCTAAATAGGTTATTTTCTTCGGTATATACAAGGGAGGTACCAGTGGTTGGTACACTGCAACATAACAGGGCTACACTACCATCACTAAATAATTGGCCTTCGCAGAATAATTGTTTAACGCAGGAAGTAATACAAAAAATAAATTTTTCAAGATTCACTCAACTCAGGGTCGCTACCAGATAACTAGAGGAAAGCAGATGTGATACTTATATTTAAAAAGGGAGCAAGAGCAAATCTGGGGAATTATAGATCAGGGAGCCTCACTTTTGTAGTGGGGAAGCTTTTAGAAGGGTTAATAAGAGATAATATACAAAAATATGTCTATTTGAACAGGATTATAAGTAGTGAGCCGTGAGCCTCACTTCTGTATTGGGGAAGCTTTTAGAAGGGTTAATAAAGGAAAATATACAAGAATATGTCTATTTGAACAGGATTATAAGTAGGAGTCAACATGGATTTATGAGGGATAGGTCATGTCAAACAAATCAAATTAGTTTCTATGAGGAGGTTAGTAGGAACCTGGATCAAGGCAACTCAGTGGATGTATTCTTTTTGGATTTTGCAATGGCTTTTCATACAATGTCACATGGGAGACTATTGTGCAAACGAATATGTGCAAATGGATACAGAATTTGCAGTAAATATCTGCTCATGGATTGAGAGCTGGCTAAAGGACCGGAAGCAAAGGGATGTTGTAAATGGAATATACTCAGATTGGACTAATGTGGTAAGTGGGGATCCTCAGGGTTCAGTATTAGGTCCTCTCTAGTGATGTCCCGAACAGTTCGCCGGCGGACTATTCACAGCGATTTTTACATGTTTGCGTTCGCAGCGAGTGGCAAACACAAGCGCTTTTGGGTTAGCCCCCCAATTCTTTATCATTGAGGAAACTTTGACCCTGCACCTCACAGTCAGCAGACACATTCCAGCCAATCAGCAGCATACACTCGCTTCCAGAGCCTTCCATCTGAAGGACAGCAACCCAAAAAAGCCCTTTTTAGGGCTAGAACATCATTTATTTTATTTTATAAAAAAATTTCTATGTAATCTAATTGCATATGCCTGCCTGCCAGCGTGTGTGTGTCACAGGCTAACACCTAACAGCTTATATTGTGCTCAGTGAAATAAAACAACACTTTTTTGACTGTAATAGATTGAATATCAGTTGCCTGCCTACAGGTGTGTGTGTGAAGCCTATTGCATCTAATCTGACAACTTTTGCCAGTGCACAGTGATACGTCATATCTGGTGCAACCGTAGTGTACAGTGACATAAAACAACACTATTTTGACTGTAATAGATTGAATAGCAATTGCCTGCCTACAGGCGTGTGTGTGAAGCCTATTGCATCTACTCTGCCAACTTTTGTTAGTGCACAGTGATACATCATATCTGGAGCAACCGTAGTGTACAGTGACATAAAACAACACTTTTTTGACTGTAATCGATTGAATATCAGTTGCCTGCCTACAGGCGTGTGTGTGAGGCATACAGCGCCTACTCTGCCAATTTTTGCCAGTGCACAGTGACACTCATATCTGGTGGCACCTTAGATTGCACGCGCAGTGCCCCAAATTTGAAGAGGGAGGACCGACCAAGCATCTTTTTCCATCTCCCGCTTCCAAAAATCCATGCCATATACACGTCCCCTGATAGTGGACGTAACAGGGATTTAACTGATAGGAATAGTGCTACTTAACAGTACACACCTTATAATAACGCAGACAGAGGCAACGCGTATAATCTTCCATGCTGTGCAGTGGAAGCCCCCAGACTCTGACCTGTGTATAATATTCCATGCTGGGCAGTGGAAGCCCCCAGACTCTGACCTGTGTATAATATTCCATGCTGAGCAGTGGAAGCCCCCAGACTCTGACCTGTGTATAATATTCCATGCTGGGCAGTGGAAGCCCCCAGACTCTGGGAGTCTGAAGAAGAGGAGTCAGAAGAGGAAGGTGGCTTTGAGGAGGTGGAAGACCAAACACAGCAGGCATCCCAGGGGGCTTGTTGTCACCTTTCGGGGACCCTTGGTGGCTGGGTGGAGGAAGAGACCTTCAATGACATCAGTGAGGACAAGGAATGGGACATGGCTAGCTTGGTATCCAACCTTGTGCAAATGGGGAGTTTGCGGTTATGCAAAGGGACTGTTTGCGGTGCATTAAACGGGGAGATTGCTCTGTTACTGTGAAGCGGGTGTAACCCTTACACTACCTGATCGATACAACATCATACCTGATGTTTTAAAGCTTGTTATTCCAAACAATTTAGGAATGTTAGGTGATTTATGCCCTTTATGGCTTAAAACCAGACTCTGCATCAACTATGTAATTTTCCGTGGGAGATCCCCCTCCGGCATGCCACAGTCCAGGTGTTAGTCCCCTTGAAACAACTTTCCCATCACTATTGTGGCCAGAAAGAGTCCCTGTGGGTTTTGAAATTCACCTGCCCATTGAAGTCTATGGCGGTTCGCCGATGTTCGCCCGTTCGCGAACATTTGATGACTTTCGCTGTTCGCAAACCCAAAATTTGTTGTTTGCGACATCACTAGTCCTCTCCTTTTTAACATATTTATTAATGACTTAGAGGTGGGACTGGAAAGTAGTGTCTCCATTTTCGCTTATGACACAAAGTTTTGCAAGGTAATTTAATCAGATACTTGCCCTTCAAAGGGAATTAGATACAATTGAGTAATCGGCATCTAAATGGCGAATTAGATTTAATAAGAATAAATGTAAAGTAATGCATCTGGGAAGGAAAAATTGCCATGCAATTTATAATCTTATTGGAGCAAATAAAGGGGTATCAGAAATTGAAAGGGTTTTGGGAGTGCTTGTGGACAACCAAATAGGCAACGGTGCTCAAAGCCAAGCAGCAGCTGCAAAGGCAAATACAATATTACCATGTATTAAGAAGGATATAGAAGCAAGGGATGCAAATATATTTCTGCCACTATACATATCTGTAATACACCCTCAATTGGAATATGGAGTACAATTTTGGACACCACTTCATAAAAAGGGCATTTTAGAGCTGGAAAAGGTACAGAGAAGGGCAACAAAACTAATAAGGGGAATGCAGGGGCTACATATTGAAGAAAGATTAACCAAATTAAGCTTATTTTCTTTAGAAAAAATGTGTCTAAGAGGAGATATGATTACTTTATATAAATACATCCAGGCTCAGTATAAAGATTTGTCAAGGGAGTTTTCTGTGCCAAGTGGTTTTCATCTGACAAGAGGACATCCCTTGAGGTTAGAAGTAAAAATATTCCACCTTAAAGAAAGAAAAGGGTTCTTCACAGTAAGGGTGATTAATCTGTGGAATTCTCTACCAGAGGAGGTATTGACAGTGGATTCGATAGATAACTTAAAAGGGGACTGCATTTATTTACATTTAAAATGGGCATTCAGGGTTATACTGGATAATTAGAGAGAGAGTATTGATCCAGGGAGAAATCCGATCGCCAGTAACTGTGGTCAGGAATGTTTTTTTTTTCTTTGAGACGATTGGCTTAGTTTCACTTGGTTTTTTTTCTGTTTGCCTTCCCCTGGATCAATGATTATGAATAAAAAAAATCAATTGTTGATTAATAATTAATTAACAATTATTAACAACTAATTCATTAATAACTAATTAGCATATTGCAGATCAGAGGAAATCTTAAAAGGTTGAACTTGATTGATTTTTCAACCTCAATTACTATGTAACTATGAAACTATGTAACTATCTTAAGGTCATAGAACCTTTATATCAGCCTTAAAGCAAGACTTGCAATCTATGTGAATGGTGAAGAATTCCTAGTTGTTATTATAATCTACGAAGAATACCAGAGACAGTAACACTATTAAGCAAAAATCTACGTGCATAAATTTAAAAACGTGCATTACGAGCCTTGCGATGTGTGCCTTCGGCACTCATAGCGTGGTTCGCATTGAGCGCCTTCAGCGCTCATAGTGATCCGCTCCTCTCGTTTACTTTTGCTCCTTTGAGCGGCTTGTGCTCTCCTGACAAACGTAGATATATATGTAAATTTTTTTGTATAATTATTAATTCATTATTTACTTAATAAAATAATATACTTTACCTATTTGTAATTCATATATGCAGCAAAAAATAGCCTGAAGAGCTAAGTATCTATTTATATTTCCCTGCAGCATACAATGTACATTTGACCTGTTGGTGCTGTGAGGAGAAATTGTCATCAATATCCCAGCTGTGCATTAGAAATATGCTGGGTGAGCGACGGCAAACCATTGCCTTAGTTATGTAAATCTCCATTTGAGATTCCTAGTGTTAGTGTTGTAAAATGGCGTTGTTTGTCTATGTGCTACGCAGGTCTTGACCTTTTCCCCCTCTTCTCCCTCATGTCTCATGCTCCTACTCCCTTTCCCCCCTTATCCTCCCTCCTTCCCCCTTTACAAAAACCTCCCTATCCCCTCTCTCTTCTTACCTTTATTCGCTGAGCTCCTGCTGCTGCAGCGCGTCTTCTGTCTATGTCCGGAACTGGCATATGCTAATGACGTGACACGTATGTGACATCACATCATTAGAATATGCCGTTATGGTCACAGCAAGAAGACGCGCTAAAGCAGCAAGAGCACAGGGACTGTTTGCGGTTGTTTGCGGTGCATTAAACGGGGAGATTGGTCTGTTACTGTGAAGCGGGTGTAACCCTTACACTACCTGATCGATACAACATCATACAAACAATTTAGGAATGTTAGGTGATTTATGCCATTTATGGCTTAAAACCAGACTCTTCATCAACTATGTAATTTTTGCCATGGATCCCACTCCGGCATGCCACAGTCCAGGTGTTAGTCCCCCTGAAATAACTTTCCTATCACTATTGTGGCCAGAAAGAGTCCCTGTGGGTTTTGAAATTCGCCTGCCCATTGAAGTCGATGGCGGTTCGCCGGGTTCGCCCGTTGGCGAACATTTGATGGAAGTTCGCGTCCACTGTTCGAGAACCGAAAATTGTATGTTTCTCGACATCACTAGCGATAACTTATAAGTATTTGGAGGAGAGGAGTAGAGGAAGAGAGCAGAGATTGGTGAGTAAATAAGAATTAATATCGGATGAGAGACAGCTCTCATTAGGTAATAATGCTGAATTGGATATTGAAGAAGTTAATGTTGACATTAGGAATTTCATCAATTAGCCTTTTAAACTCAGCAGTATTTAAACTGACCAGGTAATTCTCTCAACCTGATAATTTTGTAGATGAGGACAGATATTGAAATCTATTTTCTGTAGAGATACATTTTAGAGATGAAAGATCTCTTTTTTTAAGTAATTGTTTGTTTGTTGTAATGTAATGAAGTGGAGTTTGCAGAAGATGAGGACAACCTGAAGAACAATAGATTAAAAAAATGTAATGGGACTTCTCAAAATATCAAAATGCTCACCTCCCCTTATAAAAGGAGAAAAGTAATAGATACATTACAAAGAGAAAATCCAGATATTGCCTGTCTTTGAGAAACACACTGGAAGGCAGGTAGAGAGCCAAACCTACAGTATCTCACATTTTTGTAAATATTTTATTATATCTTTTCATGTGGCAACACTGAAGAAATGACTCTCTGCTTCAATGTAAAGTAGTAGGTGTACAGCCTGTATAACAGTGTAAATTTGCTGTCCCCTCAAAATAACTCAACACATAGCCATTAATGTCTAAACCATTGGCAACAAAAATGAGTTCACCCCTAAGTGGAAATGTCCAAATTGGGCCCAACGTGTCAATATTTTGGGTGGCCACCATTATTTTCCAGCACTGCCTTTACCCTCATGGGCATGGAGTTTACCAGAGCTTCACAGGTTGCTACTGAAGTCTTCTTCCATTCCTCCATAATGACATCAAGGAGCTGGTGGATGTCAGAGACCTTGCACTCCCCACCTTCTGTTTGATGATGCCCCACAGATGCTCAATGGGGTTTAGGTCTTATGACATGCTTGGCCAGTCCATCGCCTTTACCTTCAGAATACTGCCCTGAGGCCCAGTCTCCGAAGGGAGGGGATCATGCTCTGCTTCAGTATGTTGCAGTGCATGTTGGCATTAATGGTTCCCTTAATGAACTGTAGCCCTCCAGTGCCGTCAGCACTCATGCAGGCTCAGACCAAACATATATACACGTATATCTATATGTGTATATATGTTTTCTATAATATGTTGTGTTGATTCCCCCTATATGCATTTACCTGCTAATGTCAAATGCTACCTCCACCCTCTCTGCATTGCTTTGTACATTCAAATTAAGGGTTTCATCTCATATCAGTGTTTTTGTGCTCTATATGCCTTATCCGTTTATCTGTCATTCAGGAATTATTTCAACTACCTTTCCTCAGTATAGATGTATACTTTTGGTGGTGAGAGTGCCATGATCTGGGCCTGCATTAGTTTTGCCGCCACTGGGGAGCTACAGTTCAATTTTAAAAATACACTATTTTAATATATATTCACCCAATACAAGACACAATACTTTTTTTAAATAAAATTATTCAATATATTCATAAAATTAAAGAGCAGCTTTGATAGTCTGTGGTGACCTAAATATGTTCCTTGAATCGGACTTAGGGCCTCATTCAAATGCGATTTGGCCAATTGAATAGGGCTCTATATAATCACAAAGCATATTTTTTACAGAAGTTTTTAGTTGGTGAAGACATTGCTTTTGGATAGAAGTTCACTAACTAACAACTTATGTAAAAAAAATATGTTATGTGCTTATATAGAGCCCTATTCAATTGGCCAAATTGCATTTGAATGAGTCCCTTAGATAGGAATTCTTTAATTAAACCCACACCAGATATTAAAGAAAAAAAAATTGCATTTTTTTAAATATTTATGATGCGTGGAGAGCTCTCCATGGCAATCAAAGACATAGTACACATTTCTCTTACATGCATACAGTCTACTCCAGACTGGATTACTTACTGGTAGATGCAATAACAATATAATTAATTAGTAAGATAGATATTAAGCCCATTAATTGGTCTGACCATTCAATATTTGTAATGCAAATTGGAAAATACAACAACAAAAAACTATAAAAGTCGATATAGGAAGATTAATATGACTATACTAAAAGATCTAGAGAAAAAGATGAGTGGCTTAATGATACTGTGGGATAAACAATGGAAAAAACTAAGAATTGTATGTAAATTTACAGTGCCTTGCAAAAGTATTCACCCCCCTTTTCGGGTTGTGTTGTCTCACAACCTGGAATTAACATGGATTGTTTGAGGAATTGCATCATTTAATTTACAGAACATGTCCACAACTTTTTTTTTATCATGAAGCAAACAAGAAATAGGACAAAATAACAGAAATAGTCAATGTGCATAACTATTTAGCCCCCTAAAGTCAACACTTTGTACAGCAGACTTTTGCGGTAATCACAGCTCCAAGTCGCTTTGGAAAATTCTTTATGAGCTTGCCACATCTTAACATTGGGATTTTTGCCAATTTCTCCTTGCAAAACTCAAGTTGAATGGTTTGTGCTTGTGAACAGCAATCTTTATGTCTGACCACAGATTTTCAATTGGATTGAGGTCTAAGCGGAGTGGTACAGGTTTTGCTCAAGAATATCCCTGTATTTAGCACCATCCATCTTTCCCTCAACTCTGACCAGTTTCCTAGTCCTGGCTGCTGAAAAACATCCGCACAGCATGATGCTGCCACCACCATGTTTCACTGTGGAGATGGTGTTCTTTGGGTGATATGATGTGTTCAGTTTGCACCAGACATAGCGTTTTATTTATGGCCGAAAAGTAAAATTTTAGTCTCATCAGACCAGAACACCTTCCTCCATACACTTTGGGAGTCTCCCACATGCCTTTTTGCAAACTCAAAACAAGCCATTTTGTTTTTCGCTGAAAGTAATGGCTTTCTTCTGGTCACTCTGCCATAAAGCCCAACTCTGTGGAGTGTACAGCTTATTGTCATCCTATTTTACAGATACTCCAGTCTCTGCTGTGGAACTCTGCAGCTCCTACAGGGTTTACTTAATTATCTGTGCTGCCTCTCTGATTAATGCCCTTCTTGCCCATTTCATGAGTTTTGGTGGGCGGCCGTCTCTTGGCAGGTTTGCTGTTGTGCCATGTTCTTTCCATTTGGTTATGATAGATTTGATGGTGCTCCCCGGGGTTTATCAAAGATTTGGATATATTTTTATAACCTAACCCTGACTTGTACTTATCAACAACATTGTTGCCTACTTGTTTGGAGAGTTCCTTGGTCTTCATGGCAGTGTTTGGTTAGTGGTGCCTCTTGCTTAGGTGTTGCAGCCTCTGGGACCTTTCAAAAAAGGTGTGTATATGTAATGACAGATCATTTGCCAATTAGATTGCACACAGGTGGACATCATTTCACTAATTATGTGACTTCTGAAGATAATTGGTTGCACCAGAGCTTTTTATGGGCTTCAAAGGGGGTGAATACACACACACATGCCAATTTTCTGTTTTCTATTTCAAAAAAATGGTTTTATGTATATATTTTTCTCATTTCACTTCACCAACTTAGACTATTGTATTTCTGTAAAATTCAGATTAACAAAACATTGAATTTAAGGCTTTAATTTAACAAAATAGGACAAAAGTCAAGGGGGATGAATACTTTTGCAAGGCACTGTAGCTAAAGCTGAAAGAACTAATAAGTTCTCCCCAAACCAGATCAATGTAAATGAATTAACCACCATTAAATTACAAATAAGGAAGATAGAACAGCTGAGAGTAGATAAAGCTATATGGTTAGCTCAACAGAAACAATATTTTTTACGAAACAAATCCGCAAGATTGCTAGCAAATATATGATTTCTTGTTGAACATAGATCTCCCTAAAGTGACAGAAAAACTTAGAAACTTTAGACAAATAAATCTAAAAAAAAAAAGAATTACAAATTGACATAGCTAATCTTAAAGTAGATAAAGCACCTGGACCTGACGGGTTTCCAAACCAGTATTATAAAATGTTTGCTCCGATTCTAATTGATCATTTGAAAATAGCTTTCAATGAGATAAAGATGAATGGAATAGCTCCTCTAGAAATGCTTGAGGCTGCTATAGTTACAAGTCCCAAAAAAGGAAAGGATATGTCAGAATGTAAGAACTATAGACCTATCTCATTGATGAATACTGACATCAAGCTTTATTAAAAGACATTAGCTACAATAATGAACTTAATACTTCCAGAGATAATTAACCTTGGCCAAACTGGTTTTGTTAGAAATAGACAGACAATTGACAATACAAGAATATTCATAGACATATTGGCATATGCCAGATCCATGAAGATTCCATTGTTGGCCCTGTCACTGGACGCAGAGAAAGCCTTTGACTGGGTCAACTGGGAATTTATGGAAATGGTATTTAAGAAATGTGGCTTAAATAGGTTTGGCTCTCACGCATTAGGTGCCCTGTATAGTGAACCCTCTGGATATGTATCAGGTATGGGATTTGAGATACAGAATTGTAAGATACAAAAACGGAACCAGACAGGGCTGTACTCTCTCCCTGTTGAATTTTGATTTGATAATAGAACCTCCCGCAGAAAGTATTAGGATATAAAAAATACAATAGAAGGAATTAAATGTGCGAAACACACAAACAAAATAATGTTGTTTGCTGGCGATGTGCTGATTACAGTAACAAACCCAAAAATGTCATTATAATCTTTATATAAACAACTAGGAAATTTAGGTAGGGTTTCCTGCTATAAAATGAATATTGAAAAAACAAAGGTAATGTGGTTAAATCTCCCTAGACAAGATCGGGATCTATTAAGTAACTAAATTCAAAATAATTGATATGAAAATAAGATCTCTTATTTGGGAATAACATTTAAACCATACTTAAATAAGTTGGTTTGGAATCATTTTGAGCAATTATGCCATTGAATTACGTTATTTTTAGCACAATGGAAAGATCAAATATTGCCTTACGTTGGAAGGATATCAGCAATTAAAATTATATTATTACCAAAGATTACTTAGTTGATGATGGCGGTACCCTTAGAAATACCAAAATATATTTTGAAAAAGATACAGATTTTGGCCAAATTTATATTTAGAAAAAAAACCTCAAATAAATTATAATTTAGTAAAAAGTGAATTTTCTAGCGGTGTCATGACATCACTATATATATTAGACTACTATGAAGCAATTCAATAATCACAAATTTTAAAGTGGCATTACATGAAATACCCAGCAAAATGGTGATACATAGAGAGATTGATAATGTCCAAAATTAAATTAGAACATATAATGTGGTACAGAAAAGAGGATAAAAAATCAATAGATTCCATTAAAGTAATTTAATCAGGAATTAAGGACTGGTCTAGGATTAAGAAAAAAATGGGACTTGATAAAACTTCCTTCTCCGGTGACCACTACTGATTTTATATACAATAAATTCCTACCTAAGAATAAAAGGAAATTAGTAGAACAGAGGACTAAATATCTTAAAGATCTCTTTTTTGCAATGGAATATTTAAACAGTTTAAAGATATTTCCAAAGAATATAATATCTTGTAAAATAGTTGGTTAGAATATAATACTCTGTTGAGTGAAGTGAAACAATCGATTATTATTATACAGGAAGAAAGAATATTGACTGTATTTGAGAGTATGTGCATTCAGGAGGAGAAAATGTTCTCATTCTCCCAATGTAATATTATACTAAGAAATACATTTCAGATAAATAAGATACAGAGAATGAAGGAATGGGAAGAAGTACTAAATAAAGTGTGTCATAAATTGGAGTGGTTTTAAGCATTTGAACTTACTCAAAAATCAACAAAATGTTTAACATATAGAGAATTATACTTTAAACTAATCCAGAGATGGTATAGCATCGCAGCCACAATAGCAAAATTATTTCCTGATAAATATTCATATAAATGCTGGAGAGGCTGCGGAGTTAGAGGTATATTTGGTGGACATGCCCTACAATTAAAAAAATTATGATCCCCAGTTGTTATCATTGGTTTTCAGGTTGAAATTTCACTGAAATTCATGTTGTTCCACATGTTTCCAAATGACATAAGATATCCAGTAAAATGTTTAATGTTTCAGATTTTGTTAGTGATCAAGTGGTTTATTGTTAAAAACTAGAGAAAAGATAAAATTCCTACATGGACATCCACAATTAATTTATGTAATAAAACCTTTGACAAATGGAAACTGTGAGATATATATATATATATATATATATATATATATATATATATATATATATATATATATATATATATAGTAATAAATGCTGACTCCATTTCATTGTATTCTATTTTATGTAAAACATAATTTTGTAAAGCATTGTGTTGTATAAATATATATTGTAATGCTTTTATTGTATATGATGCTATTTGGATCTGTGACTATGTATTGTTGTCTGTTCAATAAATCAGAACATACATGACATCCGGCTCAAAAAACGCTCCCCAATGAACAGTCAAATAGCAAAGTCAAGTAAAACAAACAGGGAGAAAGAGACAAATAACACAAAAATGGCATAATCTACAAGGAATATTTCCCCATCAGATAACAACACTCTAATGCCAATTTCCACTCCATGTTCACTTACTCAACCCCAATACTCGATCATACAGAAAGAAAATATCCACACACAGGGACACACATGAACATCTCCAAACATAATGCACTCCACAACTCTCCAAACAAGACCTTGCTTTCTCCACTGAAAAACATAATCTCTACATAGAAATGTCATACCGGTATAAAAATATGCTGATAAACAACATGAAAACGGGATCCAGACAAGACAGACAACAGAAAACATATAACTAGATAATTGTGAGCTCACGGAATAAGTTATATGCACATAGATATCCTCAAATCACCCTTGTAAGGGCCATGACTCCACCCAGGAAGAGGAGAGAGGAGTAATCCAGCGTGGCTAATGGCCGTCAGAGAGCAAGGACGCTAACATCTCCCTCAGCTCTCCCTTAGCTCTTCTGAGTTCACGCCTGAGATTGCAGCCTTGTGACTGTAAGCATATTGATACATCAGTGACAAGCTGGCACATCAGTGGCCACTGGCACAGTCTGCTGAAAACCACATGGAAGCTTTATCAGGCTTTTCTGACGCAGTGTAGACACCGCAGTTGGAGCCAGCTCAGGAACAAACCCATGAGACATCACAGATGAAGTACAGATACTGAAGTTGTCAGAGAAGTATCCTGATTCCAACCTCAAATCTAAGATAAGTTTGCATGATCTGGAGTTGTATGTTTATGTCACTGATTGTTTAGCCAAAATTGCTGCACTTCGTTTGAACACCTATCAAAAAGACACGTACTAAGTATGCCAAGGAGACTTGAGACAGATAGAGTATCAATGAAAACATTTTTGATAGCGAATGTATAACAAAGGCTTGCAGCATATGGCTCTACGAATGGTAAAAGACTCAGCTTAAGTCTCAATGCCTGTTTAAACTGGCTATATCATCTACACAGCAGAATCCGCTGGGATATAAACTACATTCTCATTGAGATGCACTTTCTTTTTTAGTCCCTTGGAAACATTGTTATAAAACAACAGAGTCTTGCTAGAAATAGTTCTAATATAGCAAAACATTCAGCTTTATTTATTGAGACATATTCTCTTTTTTAGAGCAAAAGAGACATGCTATAAATAGCTTTAAGAAGTTTAAAACACTCAGCTTTATTGCATGCCTATAGGAGCAAATTAAAGCAACATAACCTTTTGAGATTGGGTGCTCGCATTGCTCACATTATCTACACAGCAACACTTGCTGGGGCATAAATTAGTATTTTCTTTTTTTTTTAGACATATATTCTTTTTTGGATTCTTGGAACTATGCTATAAGTCAACAGGGGTTTATAACAAACAGCTTTAAGATGTGTAAAACACCTAGCTCAAAGCTACACATCTATTAAAACAAATCAAATAAATATAAATCTTTTGGGAAATGCCTGATTGAATGGTTTACAACATTAACATAGTGATATATGTTGGAGAACAAACTATATTTTCATTGAGATATATTCTCTTTTGGATTCTTGGAGCCTTGCAATAAATAAACAGAGGTGCTCTACAAACCACTGTAGGATGTGTAAAATACCCAGACTAAGTTATATGCTTATAATAGCAAACTAAAGAAATATAAAATTCTTGGGACTGCCTTTTTGACTATTCATAGCTCCTATACATGGACACCTGCTGAAGAACAAAATATGTTTTTCATTGAGATATATTCTCTTTTGGATTTCTGGAACCCTTCAATAAGTCAACAGAGGTGTATCATAAACAGCTCTAAAGAGGGTAAAACACTCAGTCTAAGTTATATGCTTATAAAAGCAAACTAAAGAAATATAAAATTATTGGGACTGCCTGTTTGACTATTTATATTACATATATAGCGACACCTGCTGGAGTACAAAATATATTTTTCATTGAGATATATTCTCTTTTGGATTCTTGGAACCTTGCAATAAGGCAACAGTGGTTTATTCTAAACAGCTCTAAGAAGTGTAAAATATCTAGCTTAAGCTGTATGCCTATACAAGCAAATTAAAGAAATATAAATATTTTTGACAATGTTTAAAGCATCATAAAGCCTACATAGTTTGGCAAGAATCTACATATCTAACAACTAGAGGCCCTAAAATAGTCTCTATAGGGAATATCCCTGCAATATTTATATTACCTCTTTAAAAGGAAGCAGAGGGGGAAAAAAGGGGGGGGGGGGACTGTCTGTTTTATTTATCAATAATAAAAATGTACTCTCTTTTATCCTCTTATCTTCAATAGAAACTCTGCTGGAACCTTGCTCATATTAACTTGAGACAGAGTACTTTCAAAGAAGTTTGCTGTTGCAAAACATCATCCTACTCCAGTGATTGCATTTATGCTTAGATAATATCTTTAATGCATCCAAACGAACCCCAAGACCTGATTGATCATATTACATAGGATTAATTAAGAGATTGTTCTAATTGTTTATTACTTTGAAACATATGTTTACTGTTTGTACAAACTTAATTGACTGTTGCTGAAGCAGTACAATTTTGGGGGTTATGTGATTATAAAATGCTTGACTTTAGAAAGAGTTATATCAGTAGATTTACTATTAAAAATACTAGGAAAACTCACTAACTCCTAAGAATAGCAATTGTTTTGAGTAACAAAATGTAATAGTATGTAATAGTAAATGTAATAGTATTCCAGAATATATATGATAGTGATATAATCTTGGTGAAGTAAAATGAATAACAGAGAACAGAAAATCTCTAAGACGCAAGTGAAGGAAAAGAAAAATACACAAAAAAAGAATCCCATTTTCCTTTCCCCTTTTGATAAAGCAAAAGAATAAAATTAGACACTTCACAGCAACAAAATCCTTTTAGCTTAGAAACACCTCACTTAGAATTAGATTCTAGTACACCTGTGGAGCCAGAGATGTTAACGATTTCCAATGTATTTATAAAATTTCAAAACTCAATAAAGAATATAAAGGAAATATCTGTAATCTTAGAAGAGAATACTAAGGCTCTGAAAAACTTAACCAAGAGAACGGATACATTGGAAGATAGATATGAAAAATTTAATTTAGAAAATCAAACAATTATAGATTAAAAGAAAAACATAGAAAATAAAAATAATTAAACAAAAACAAGATACCCTGGAGAATTACTCCAGGAGAAATAATCTACGACTGAGAGGTATTCCAGAAACAATAACGTGAAAAGAACTGAAAGCTTTTGTAACTACATTTTTCCAAATGTTAGTAGGAGTATCACTTCCAGGAGACAGAATAGATTGTTTACATAGAATTCCATTACTAATAAAACCTTCTGGAGTGGTCCCCAGGGATATATTGGTTAGAATACATTTTTCTTCTTATAAGAAAGCTATATTAAAAGTAGCTAGAGAAAAGAAATTTCTGGAAACACTATTTGATAAAATTACTGTTTACACAGATTTATCTGGCTTCACATTATTTAAAATAAATAATTTAAAATCATTACCACCGCTTTGAGGAAGGGAAACATCCTATATAGATGGGGTTTTCTGATGAAATTGTTCATTTTTAAGGATAATGTAAGAACTATAATAGCAATAAGGAAAATAAAAGAATTTTTAATGAATGGAAAACAAAAATTGACCCTAAAGGTGATAGCAGTATACCCCTGAATGTAGATAAAACTTAAACAGGAAATTATAATAACTCCCTTGATTGTGGGGGGAGGGAGATGAGATTTAAAGACATATAGATGAGATTCACATAAAAATAGAATAGGATGATAAGAGAACACAAACAAATTAAGGTATATGACATACTAAAAACAGACACATATTTAGGGGGGGGGGGAAATACACATGTATATATATATATATATATATATATATATATATATATATATATATATATATATATATCATGCTCTACTTGGCAATAATAAATAGTTAGATATTTTAATATAAATGAATTTCATTTTTATTAAACTTGCAAATTATAATAGCCAGTAGTAAATAACATATTATATCAATCATTGTAAAAATATTAAGAATTCACATGTAGTTAAATTAATGTTGGATCACTTATCTTCTAAAGTTTCCTCCTTAATATAGAGAAGAACTTACAAAATCAAAATAGAATTAAAATAGTAAATGACAAGAAAATGGGAGAATACTGTATACACCTTGAGGTATAAAGTAAAATTCAGAACATCCTTTCCCTGGAACGGCCATATCGATCAGCTTCTGTTCTCTCATGCTGACCGGTAAACATTCTTGGGAACAGTATTTATGACAATACTACTGTTTAGTGAGAATCTTGGGCTTTATGAGCTCAAATCTGGTTGTGTATTGTATGTAGATTTGAAAGATTGTTTTTTTTATACCTTTTTATTTGTACATTGCAATGGTGAGTCTATGGGTTGAGCTAGACAATGGAGGGTGTCCCTTACCCTTTCCCCCCTAAAAATGTCTCTTAAGATATTATCACAAAATGTTAGAGATCTGAATACCCCTTTTTAGAATACACTCAGCAATGTCATTTTGTCAACAACAAAAAAGCAGATGTGGTCTGCCTACAAGAATCCCATTAGATGCAAGGAAAAAAGCCACGCCTCTCAGACAAACTGTATAACATTAGGATAACAGCAAATTATAGAACTAAGTCCAGTGTAGTTATAAGATGAATTCACAAAAATCTGTCAATTTTGGAAGAATACAGAGAAACTGATCTGATGGGTAGGTACATTATATGGGGAGAAACTATTGATAATTAAATGTATACTATTGTAAACATGTATGCCTCTAACTAAAAGGAAAATCAATTTCTTAGGCATATTAATAATATTAAGAAGGGACATTTAATATTATGTGGGGACCTAAATATGTATTTGAACACTGAATTAGATAAAAAATGGCAGATAAACAAACAATAGATTCTGAATCAAAGAGGAAATCCGGGAAATTTTACAGGAGTTTAATAGATCATGATCTGTATGATGGGTGGAGATCTCTATACCTGAATGAAAGAGAATATACTTTCTACTCATATAGACACTCCACATTTTCAAGAATAGATTATATTCTAATAGATAAAATCACTCTAGAAAAAACATAAAAAATTTAAATTTCCCTTACATCCTGGTCAGATCATGCATGTGTAAAATTATATTTAGCACAATCTAAAACAATTAGACTTATAAAAATAATTTAAATTGATTCCACGTTATTCAAAACTAAGGAAGTTAAAGATAAACTAAAATATGAAATAGATTTATTTTTTTAAATGAATCAATATGCTTGAAGACAGGAGTGAGAGGAGGTGATAAGAGAGGAGGAAAGAAGAAGGTCGTTAGCAGAACAATTGGGTGGTTGGGAGAGTATTTTGAAACAAGAGCAGAGATGTAAGGGGGTGCACTGTTGTTGAGGGCTTTATATGTTAGGGTCATGATTTTAATTTTGATTCTCGAAGCTATGGGAAGCCAGTGGAGTTATTGACAGAGAGGAGCTGCAGACATTGATCGTTTGGTATGGAAGATGAGTCTAGCGGAGGCGTTCATTATGTATTGGAGGGCGAACAGACGAGAGATGGGTAGACCAGCAAGGAGTGAATTGCAGTAGTCGAGTCGAGATATAATGAGAGAGTGTATTAGAATTTTATCTGTGTTTTCGATAGATAGTGATGAATTTTGAAGATGTTTTTAAAGTGAAACTGATAAGATGTTGTTATTAATTGGATAAGAGGAATAAAAGAGAGGGCAGGATTCTGTAGAACCCCAAGAAAATGGGCCTGGGAGGTGGGAGTGATGATGGCGTTGTCAACAGTGAGAGATATTTGAGGAGTGGAAGCTGTGGTAGAGGGTGCAAAGATTAGGAGTTCAGTCTTGGACATGTTGAGTTTAAGACATCCAGGAGGATATGCTAGAGAGGCAGTTGGAAACTTGAGCTAAAAGAGAGGGGGATAGATCGGGTGCAGAGAGGTATATTTGAGTGTCATCTGCTTAGAGGTGGTACTGAAATCCAAAGGATTTTATAAGGGTGCCAAGGGGGAGGTGTAGATGGAGAAGAGAAGGGGGCCTTGGACAGAACCTGGGGGTACTCCAACAGACAGAGGGAGAGGTGAAGAAGAGGTGTCAGAGAAAGAGACACTAAATGTACTATCTTTTAGATAGGATGTGAACCATGACAGAGCTGTGTCCTGGATGCCAAAAGAGCAGAGAGTTTGGATTAGAAAAAGGTTGGTCAACTGTATCAAAGGCAGCAGAGAGATCGAGGGGAATTAGAATGGAGAAGTGACCCTTTAGTTTGGCGGTTAGCAAGTCATTGGTGACTTTTGTGAGGGCTGTTTCTGTAGAGTGTTGGTCCTGAAGCCAGATGGGAAGGGGTCAAGAAGGGAATTGGAGGAAATAAATTGAGTGAGGCAATTATAAACAAGCTGCTCAAGCAGTTTAGACGCCAGTGGAGGTAGTGAGATAGGGCAATAGTTGGAGGCAGAAGCTGGGTCAGATGAGGGCTTCTTGAGAATGGGTGTAATTATGCGTGTTTTAAAGAGGATGGAAATTTGCCAGTGTTTGGGAGAAGTTGAATAGATGTGTGAGAGCTGGGATAAGTGTGGTGGATAAGGGAGGGATTAGCTGTGATGGAATAGGATCATGAGGACATGTGGTAAGGTGAGAGGTTGATAGTAAAGTAGATACTTTATCCTTGAGTCAAAGGAGTCCATAGTTGAGGAGGGATTGGGGAAGGGTAAGGGCTGGGTGTTGTCAGTTTGTGGAGAGGATGGTGGGATAGTGAATCAATTAAAATGTAAAACCTGAAGCAAAAAAATAGTTAAAATAGTAGATCATAATGGGAAAATTTGTATCAAACCAACGGACATTGAAAACTCCTTCACTAATTATTACAGATCTTTGTATAATCTAGTAGAGAATGGGGAAACCCATAAGCCCTCTAAGGAAATGATACGGAATGTTTGAAGTCATATAAATATCCCCAAAATATCTGAATCTGAACTCCAGAAATTGGATGCTGATGTCACTGAAAACGAAATTCAATCCTGTATATCTGGCCTACAAATAAATAAAACTCCATGTCCGGACGGGTTTCCTAACATATATTACAAGATATTTTCTCAATCTCTGATTAGCCATTTGAAGGAAACTTTTAATGAAATCATGTCTTTAGGTGAAGCACCAAGAGAAATGTTGGAAGCTAATATCATCTCAATTCTTAAAACCGGTAAAGATGAAACTAAAGTTGATTAAATTATAGACCAATCTCCCTCCTCAATTCGGACAGAAAAATCTACTCCAAAATTCTTGCATTGAGATTAAATCATATAATTTCTAGCCTGATAGATACTGGTCAGACAGGATTTATCAAGTGTAGATATGATATGAAAAATACCAGAAAATTAATAGATTTGTTTTCATTTGCTAATGCAAATAAAGTCCCAATTATAGCCCTGTCATTGGATGCCGAGAAAGCTTTTGACAGGGTTAGCTGGGACTATCTGGAACTGGTCTTAGAAGGTCAGGTTTGGCCAGGTTTGTCTCACATACAGTAATGGCCTTATTAAAAAAAATCTTCAGCCTTTACTTCGGGCTATGCTTATAAATCAAGCAATTTCTTCATATCCAATGGGACAAAACAAGGCTGCCCATTGTCTCCCTTGTTATTTGCCCATATAATTAAACCCCTGGCAGTATCCATTAGGAATGAGAGTTTGGTCTAGGGTATAGAAATTGGTCCTTTTAAAAACAAAATTACATTGTACGCTGATGATATAACTCTGTCAGACTCAAAAAACTCACTAAATACATTGCTTAAAATTTTGGAATACTTTGGAAGAATTTCCTATTATAAAATAAATATAACAAAAACAGAGATATTGTATTTGAATTTGCCATTAGAACATAGACTTGAATTAACAGAAACATATAAATTTAATTGGGATAAAAATGGATTTTCACACCTGGGTTTAGAGTTTATTCCAAACTTGAAACTACTTCCAGAACTCAATCTTAATAAACTGTATATACACATGAAAGAAGTTATTTCAAATTGGAAAAAAAGTTAGTTTTTTTATGGTCGGACCAAATTGCTGCATTTAAAATGGTGTTATTACCCAAAATAATATACATACTTAGATGTATTCCGCTTTATATCAAATATAAAACTACTAGCAACTTGCCCATCAAAAAATGACGGTCAATAAAATAAAGTGTTGAAATGCTGTTTGTCACACAATGTGAGTGTAATGTGTGCCTCAAGTAACTAAATTCATCAAAAAGCAGAAATCTACATTACATAAAATAAGAAAAAATAAAATCACCAAAAATAAAAAATGGACATTACAGAACAAAAAAAGTCACAAAAAATAAAAAAAAAGGAACATTACAGAAAATAAAAAAATAAATTACAACCCCCCCACTACAAAAATTGTAAAAAATTACACACCTGAAAAGTAAATACATATAATACATACAATACAATACAATACATACATATAATAGATACAATCTAATACAATTAAATAAAATCCAATACAATTAAATAAATTCCAATACAATAAAATTAAATTAAATATAATACAATACAATACAATACAATTAAATATAATACAATACAATTAAATACAATTAAATACAATACACCCCTATCTAATATACATGCCACTATCTAATATACATGCCACTATATAATGTAATATACATCCCACTATATAATGAAATATACATCCCACTATCTAATATACAATACTGTCTAATAATACATACCCTTATCTATCTATCTATCTATCTATCTATCTATCTATCTATTATACAATACATGCTATCTCTATATATAGCTACCCTAATTCTAAGCTACAATAAAATAATTAAGACAACTTACCTTTGAGATGTTTCTTCAGATCAGCAACCTACGGTAAAATAGATTAAAAAAATTAATACAACACGTTTACATGAAATAACTAAACATTCTAAACATTCTAAATATTCTAAATATTATACTCACCTTTCCAGCATGTCCCGTTCCAGCATGTCAAGTCCTACATGTTCTGTCCTCCATGTTTGCGTCTTGTCCGGCGCTGCTCCTGTAAAAAAAAACATTACATTAGTAAACATAAAACAAAGTAAAATAAACACAATGTACATTATACTTACCTCCCCGCGATGTCTCCGGCCTCCTATTGTTCTTCTCCGGAAGCATTCGTGCTTTAAAAAAAAAAAAAGAAACACACATCCGCCCTGGTGGATGTCTCAGATGCTAATGACCTTCCTATGGAGTGTTCCAGAATAAAATTGGCAATGGCGGCTTCTGATTGGCTGAAAAAGCTGTCTATCAAATTCAGCCAATGAGAAGACCCCAATTGTGAATCAATGAAAAAAGTATACACCCCAAAATACAACGCTGATTGGATAACACACCTGTCAATCTTTATTTGAACCAATCCTAAGGCTTTATTGCCATCAGCCAATCACAATGGAATATACCCCCACGTACTGATTGGTGAAGACATCTGCACCTTCCCATTGGCTGTAATATTGATTGATATTAACAGTAGCCAATGAGAATGCGCAAATCCTTCACTAATCAGTACGTGAGAGTGTATTCCATTATGATTGGCTATTGTCAGTGCAACCAATCAGAATGCGCAGAGGCTCCAACCAATCACCCTGTGGGGGTGTATTCCATTGTGATTGGCTGAAGGCATCTGCACCTTGTGATTGGTTTAAATAAAGATTGACAGGTGCATTATCCAATCAGAGTGGGATTTTAAGGTGTATCCGTTTGTGATTGGTTCACACATTGGCACCTCCTGATTGGGTGAATTTGATAGACAGCGTTTTCAACCAATCAGAAGGCGCCATTGCTTATTTTCTTCCGGAAAAGTCTGCGGGAGCCTCATTAGCATCGGGGATGTCCGGGAGTACAGGGCGTGGCAGAAGTGGATCCGGAGGAGGCCGGAGACATCGCGGGGAGGTAAGTAGAATGTAGATTATGTTTATTTTATTTTAATGTATGTGTATTAATGTTGTGTTTTTTTTAACAGGCGCCGTGCCGGAGAAGGATTAAAAGAATAAGGACGGGACATCCTGGAAAGGTGAGTAGAATATTTAGAATGTATAGAATGTTTATTTATGTACAGTAAACGTGTTGCACTAATTTTTTTTTCTCCGTAGGTGGCTGATCTCAATGGACATCTGCAAAGGTAAGTGGTCTTAATTATTTTATTTTAGAATTAGATTAGTTTATATATAGATAGCATTTATTGTATGTTAGCTAGGGGTATGCGTTTTATATAGATAGCATAGGATGTATTGTAGATAGATTGTGGTATTTATTTAGATAGATTGGGGATGTATATTAGATTATGGTATTTATTTAGATAGATTGTGTGATGTATATTAGATAGATAGAATGTATTGTATTATATTGTATTTGTATTGTATTGTATTTGTATTGTATGTATTATATGTATTTCCTTTTCAGGTGTGTATTTTTTGTAGTGAGGGGGGGTTGTAATGTTTTTTTTAATTTTCTGTAGTGTTCCTTTTTTTATTTTTTGTGACTTAGGTTTTATATTTTCTGTAATGTAGTTTATTTTTTTGTGAGTTAGGTTTTTTTTTCATGTAATGTAGATTTTTTTTGTGACTAGGCTTTTTTATTTTCTGTAATTAGAGTGGTGGGGGTTAATAGGGGGTAGGTAGTGTAGATGTTAATAGGTTAGTGTAGAGGGTGTTTAGTTGATATTTAATGTTTTATTGGGGGAGTATAGTGCAGTGTAGTGTTTATACTTAGTGTCATGATGGTCCTTGAGGACCATCATGGCACTTATGTGGTTAATGTAGTGTTATAACAGGCCCATAATGGTGTTAATATACCCATATGGGACTGATGGGGTTAAATAGAGGCTTATGGGGGTCTGTATTGACCCACATGAGTGACAGGGTTAATGAAGGGCTTATGGGGGTCTATATTGACCCCCATGAGTGACAGGGTTAATGAGGGGTTTATGGGGGTCTGCATTGAACCCCATGATTGACAGGGTGACAGTGTATATTTTTTTTCTTTTTCAACGGGTCCTTTAAGGACCTTTACGGTCCTTTAAGGATCAGTAATGCAGGAATTAGTAATTTTGATTGCAGCGGGGGCCCCCCGTTTGCGTGCAATCGGGACCCCCACTGCGATGGTTAATGTGGGGTTAATGCAGGACTCCTAGCTTATCTCGGATCCATTTGGGTTAATGTGGGTTTCCGAGCATATCTCGGATCCCTTCTTGCGTAATTTGTACGTGGCTGGGCTGTGAGCCTCATTTTCGTTTTTTTTCGGTGGCCATTTTTTCTCTCGCTCAGGGGATTTTTGTGTGTCTGAACTCGGGAATTTGGACTTAAATGGAGGTGTAACTTCACTTTCAGAGGTCCTGAGTGCCCCCCCCCCCCCTTGCTATGGGTAAGCTTTTTATGTAGTTTGTGTGAGTATTTGGTGTGTTTTCATTGTTTTTAGTTGCGCACGGGTCGGCCGTTATAGTCGTATTCTTAGTGCGTGTGGGTGTTTGTTACGTTAAGGTTGGTTCGGAGGTGTTTTTTTTTCTAAGTCGTGCGTGTGACATGTTTAACGGCTAGCCTTGCTACGCGAGGCTCGCCAGCAATGAGCGCCTGCGGCGCTCTTTGCCTAAGTGCTACGGTTTAACGGCACGCCTTGCTGCACGAGGCTCGCCGGGCGATGAGCGCCTTGCGGCGCTCATCGCTAAGTCGTAAACACTATGCAAACAGTGTGACGACGAATCGTAGTTGGACAATTATGATATGTGATTAAGACATTTCAGAGACTGATTAATCAATTTGTCTACAAGGGAAAATGTGCTCAAGTTAATATAAAATTATCCTCAAGGAGTTTTGCGAAAGGTGGAATGGCATTTCCAAATCTGTCAGATTACATTGAAGTAATAAATCTAACTCAAATTTTCTCAAATTTCTCACAATAAAATCTCCCCCAAATATATTCATATTGAAAGGTTATTATCGAAAACAATTAATTTGAACTTCCTGTGTTGGCTGAGATCTAAAGAGAGTAATACAATAAAGAAAAATGCCATTGGTAGTTAAAACTTATCTACGATTTTGGACTCAGACTAACAAAAAATGGAAATTCATTCCATTTCCATCTCCTATTATACCAATTGATTGTATTTTCGCTGATTTTGTTACAGAGATAAAAGGTAGCAGTAATATTTTGAAAATTTTATTTTTGGACGATCTTTTTAAAAATGGATCATTTAGATCTCTAGAGGATTATATAAATAATAACATGATTAAAACAGAGAATTGGCTGCTGTATTATAATCTAAAGCAGGCAGTTCTAAAATCTAAATACAATCAAAACTCCTCTAGAGTACTTACCAGTTCTGAATCATTATTGAAATCTGAATTACCTTTATCATTTTCAAACTGTTTCAAATTATTTAGAAAGTTGCCTGAAAAAGAAAAAAAATTACCGATGATTAAATGGGAAAGAGATTTTAATACCACCTGGGATATTGATAAATGGTTTAACGCTTTGAAGTTGACAGAATCCTATGTAAAATTTTCCCCTTTTAGGGAAATACAATTTAAATTAACACAAAGATGGTACATGGTTCCCTCTCTCCTGGTTAAAATAGACTCTAATCAACACTCAGATAACTGTTGGAGAGGTTGCTTAGAACAAGGCACACACCTACATATATGGTGTTCTTGTAGCATCATCAATCAATTTTGGAGATTATGTTTGGATGGTATTTCCAGGATAACTAAGATTGAACTGGATTTAACACCTGAACTTATTTGTTTTCATTTCTGTGCAATCACAGTTAATAAAACCCAAATGGGTTTTATTATCCGCATTTTATTAATAATCAAATGATTAATAACTACAAATTGGAAAACGAAAACACTACCAATATGGAAATACATTTGGGAGATCTTTAAAAAATAAACAGCTTGATATTGGCTTTATAGATCAAAATGGGAAACAAAAAAAAATAAAAAAAATAAAATGGACATAATTAAAAACAATTTGACACACTAATATTAATCAATTAGCAAGAGAACAGTTTCAGACATAAAATGAAAAGAGAAAGGAGGGAAAGGAAGAGAGGAAATCCTTCCAAAGTTTGCCTGGCCCACCCATGAGACTCATTAAATGTAATGTATTTTGTTGTAATGTATGTTTACCCTACTTTTATATATACCTTCTGGTTCTTTATCAAAATGAATTGACAAGTTGTGTAGAAATAAATGTGGATATACAATTAATATAACTGAATGATAGTGATCTACATATTATCAAGAATGTATCTGTATGTATCAGTAATGTATGTATTAATGTTTTTGATTTTGTAGGAAATGAATAAAAAAATAAAAAAACTGTTAGGGTCAGCGGAGGAGATCCTAAGAGATCCTCCTTTCATTTATACAAATAAATAAATAAAATAAATCACCCTTGTAAGAATCAAGACAGAAACAAATAATTTTAGCATATACATGAATACCTATAACTAATCCTAAACACAATTAAACTAAAAAGAATCAAAACAAGACAAATAAAAAAAAAAATATAGCCATCAAACCTGGAGAAAATATATGACATAAAACCAATTTCTCAAATTACACATGACACTTTATGGGGGATAAATACACAATTTTCTATAATGACACAAAAATAAACATTTAACTTGCTTATTAAATCCTTTATCTGATCAATATTTCCAATAAAAATCGTTGTTACTCTTGCAGGAGTGGTAGAGCTATGGCTGATGCAGCAGGTGCAAAACACCTGGGACCACAACAGGGTAGGGTACCCTTACTACTAGCAGTAAATAAGGAATACTTCATATTAGGTAGACAATTACTCTTTTCACGGGCGATCTGATCTACATAGGTAACTCGTTATAATACATTCTTACATTTTTAAGGATACAAGAGGGGTTTAAAGCCTTCTGGGGAAAGGAGGGTTTTATAACGTCACTTGGGCAAAGATGCTACACTTACAAAAATATCATTAAATCATGAAAATACATATTCACTTGGAAAAAAAAATGTAACACAATAAAATCTTTAACTCTAAAAATTGGATACAGTATACTCAGGATTTTCACAACAACTTTTTACCAGCTGGATTTAAAATGATGGAGCAGAAAAAAACCTTCATAGCAAAACACAAAGATTACAAAACTAATCCTAATGCCATCCTCACCCTAATTAAGTAACTTACGAATGAAATACAACCTTCAAATGCTGAAACTAAAGTAATCTATCTGCTATAAAACTCTATGCTTATCTCTTTGAAGTTTACAAATATGAACCTACCAAAAAACTAACTTTAACATTACTTTAAACTAATTAATGCTGTCACCAGACAGTTTTCTTCCAGCCACACAGCACACAAAAATAACATATTAACTGAAAATAAACAATACTGGGGGGCTGCCTGTTTCTGTTTCCATTATTTACTCTTTGCAATTAATTTCAAAAACAATATTTTATGATCTCACATTTGATCAATTTCACGTGCCAGAAACCTTTATATCACTTGCTAAATCCTTCTTAAGGAACTAACTTTACAAAGGAATTATCCTTTCTTCCTAAGTCCTGTTTCTGCCTACAATATTTCCAAACTAACACACTCCACTTTACCCAAGATAATCCGCTCCACAAACTTTCAATCACGTGCTAAAAATCACGTAAAAGTTCCATAACAACCTTCCAAAAACAAAAGACATAACAGTTAGTTCTTCTCTTTTCCTAACATTTTTAAATCACTTTAAGAAAAATTAAAAAAAATCTCAGTCATGAGCTAAATTCTGAGCTCTGTGCCAATTTCCAACGGTGTTGGCTAGAACCTGTGTTACATGTCTCTCTATATGTTTCTGTGTCTGTGAAACTGTCAGCTCTGTACAGATGGCATTTTCATCTCTACAGGATAACTATATCAAAATAAAAAGCAATCGGGGGAAATTGCTGCTCTATCACTCTACTGAAAATCTGCCAGTAATTCTTAAAACAATTTCAAAGGAACAACAAAATAGCATTTTCTCAGCAAAACAGCAACAAATAAAAACAATCAAATTAGAACATACAGCCTGAGCATTCTACAGGAGAAAACATAGCACTTTCAGAGCCCCCCAAAAATGTTTACAGTGTCTAGAACAATATACACGCTCAAACAACAGCTTTTACTTCAGCTAACACACTTCTAGAACACCATAAATACAAGCAGTGAAGTTCTTACACTTCACTGCACATAGCACTCGCACTCAGTTCTCACAACATTCTTATCCTTCAGCCATTTTATTTTCACAGCAATGCCAGTCTAAATTATGTAGCAAATATAAATTCTAGCTTTTCAACAGCACTGCTAACACAGAATCTGTCTAGGCAACTTTATGGGGAGGCTCACCTTACACTTCTTGATAAGAAGGCTCACCTTACACGCCTTTATAGGGAGGCTCACCTCTAATAATCTATATCTACAGCGCTTCTTAAAGTAACACATCATCAGGTAAAATATCTCTTAATATCTCTTAATCTCAGTCTCAGTAATTAACACCTTTACATGTACAATATATCTTAATCTATTCTGCATCTTTTAATTTCCCTTAATATCATTAATCAGCATTTTTAGGTTATTAACAAAAATACCAGGTTCAGGGTAGAGGTCAGTCCATCACTCCTACAAGCTCCAGTCTCCCTTGGAATGGACGCATGACAACCAATCCAACACAGAGATTTTAACCAAGGCGGGTCTACTCACCTTTAATTTTGGCCATGATTGGTTGTCAAGCTCCTCCCCAATGAATTCCTGAAGCTTTGGGTGCTTTTTATGTACGGTTAGTGCAACTCCTGCTTGCTTGTCAAATGTAGATAAAAAAATGTATCCACAAACCAACATTCTTCTCCAAAACCCAGTCATGATACGAAAACACAGAGGCATTTGATTTTCATCAGTTTATTTTGACAAGTGTTGATCAGCAACAGCATAGCATTCACAATGTCTGCTGCTGACAACAATTAGATAAACATCATATTTTTTTTAAAGTATTCCTACACACAAGAATTGGTATATTCCGTTTTTACCCTCTAGAAAATTACAGTCCACCAACACCCATTTCTAAGCCAATAAACGATTATTTATATTAATAAGCAAATAATAATCAGACACCTACCGAACACGTGTTAGCATGCATCAAAAGCATTTAGTTAATACGCAGTAAACACCTTATTCACAGCCTTCACTTGTTCTTCTCACAGAACAATTTGTTATGGTTTAGAGGTGTTATTGTATCCTAGTAAAAAAATGCTGAATTAGAGAAAGGCATAATTAACTGTTTCAGAGCTTACATCTTGCAATATAAAAAGTGTACTACAAAGGTAATAAATGATATATAAATATATATATATATATATGTATACTAAATAATGTATGGATATTTGCATTTCTCCACAACAATGTATGTGTCAGAGCTATCAAACAAACTATTGATAAAGCAAACATTGCTGAAGAAAATGTGAACATATTTCCAAGGTCTTAATATAACAGCCTTTACACATTTAAACATATTTTGAGATTCACATGTGCTGTTTACCTTTGAAATGTGTATGATGATTTCCATGAGAAGGGATGTTGCCACAGGACACAGCTGCATAGGCTGATATTCTTAATGGAACACTTCATCAGACCGTATGGGATGTCTGTATGATTTGAAAGGAATGCCTCCTTTAATTAAGTTATTATGATCTGTTTTTCATCATACATGCATCAGTTATAGATTTCATATACTAACATGTTTCTCGTACATATTAACATGGTGGTATATCTGTTAATGTCCATATCTCTATGTATGTTCATGCTGTTTAGAATATTCCATACCTAGGATGATTAGGTGACCATGGCCATACTTACAATTATCTGCTTGCAGAACATTTTCTATTTTATGCATTGTAAACCAATGATGCATCATTATGATCATATATCATATCACAAATCTCTCTTCTACTGTGGCCTATCTGATAGTCTGTGTCATGATAGAAAAACAGAATAAATATTTATGAGTCATGCATAATCAAAATACATTAAATTGAGTTATTGTTAGTCTTATACTTACATGTGAAGGACTCACAAATTATCCTTGCACATTGTTGTGACCCCTTTACATGATTCAGAGAAGGGGGAGGTACGTGCTTTTCATCATGTTCTTCTGGAGCCTCTTGAACGTCCCCCAGACAGTTGGCCTGTATTGCTATATTATGTAGACAACAGCACAGAGTGAGAAATTTTACAAACCTTTTCTGGGCTATATTGTAGGGCCCCACCAGATAGGTGTATTCATCAGAAATGCATCATGAGCACACCGAATGTATGCTCAATTACGTTCTGACATGCTTTGTGGGACTCAGTGTACTGCTCCTCTGTCCCTGACTATAGATTATTCACAGGGGTCAACAATCACGGCAGACATGCATATCCTGTATCACCTGACATGACACAAATGGGATATGAATATATTAGTGACATTTTGTGTTGCTTGTTCAACCAATAGAACATTTTATGTTAATAGTATGTTGTATTATATGTACTGAATCAGGTAATAATTGATTTTGTCAAGGTTGTTAAAGCAATGTGAATTCTTTCAGCATCTGTGTGACAACCTGTTTGTTGAATGGGGTATGATAAGAGCCTATTGCCCAAACCTCTCCACACAGGTATGACCGGTTAGTTTTACCTCTGTACAGCAGGAAGAACTTTCAGCCCTTAGGTTAGACTGAGAGATATCTGTGGTCTTGTGTAGCATAAGGACCTTTCTAAGTTCTGAAAAGAACTTACTCCAGCAAATAGAATTCCCAGCATCAATAATGAAATTCACACTTTAATTATGTGAACCAGTATAACATCTTTATTACTTTAACCATCAGACACATTTATACCACATTCTAGCAACAACAGACCAATCAATGTAAATGTGCATCCATGGTTACACCCAATCCTTCTAGCTCACGTTATCACCCCTGTCTGCCAGTCTAAGACACTCACCCATTTTTCCCTTGGCGCCACTGTATTCCTGGTAGGGGGAAATTACTTACAATAGGCATATAGACGCCAGGCTGAGGCTGGTGATAAATATAGAGAGATACTGTTGTCATGTGACACCTAGGGGTCAATTATCTCCCCAATCTTTATAATAAGGGACTAGAACAACACAAACGTGCATCACATCACTCCCATCATGTTCATACACACACCCCAACTATAAACATGGGTACCTTAGCATGGGCCTAGTGGTACCCAAGCAACGTTAAACAGGCATAACAAGGAATAACACATAAATCACAACATCCCCAATGTTAACCCATCTCAGTAAGCACCTTTCCCATAGCACAATAAGCCTATATTAACTTGTATCTTGTAACTTGTGCTTTGCAAAAGTATTCACCCCCCTTGGCATTTTTCATGTTTTTTGCCTCATAACCTGGAATTAACATGGATTATTTGAGGATTTGCATCATTTAATTTACAGAACATGCCCACAAATTTGAAGATGTGTTTTTTTTATGTTTTATTGTGAAGCCAACAATAAATAGGACAAAATAACAGAAAAAGTCAATGTGCATAACTATTCACCCCCCTAAAGTCAATATCTTGTAGTGCCACCTTTTGCGGCAATCACAGCTCGAAGTTGCTTTGGATAAGTCTCTATGAGCTTGCCACATCTTACCACTGGGATTTTTGCCCATTCCTCCTTGCAAAACTGCTCCAGCTCCTTCAAGTTGGATGGTTTGCTCTTGTGAACAGGAATCGTTATGTCTGACCACAGATTCTCTATTGGATTGAGGTCTGGGCTTTGACTAGGCCATTCCAACACATCTACATGTTTCCCCTCAAGTGTTGCTTTAGCAGTGTATTTGGGGTCATTGTCCTGCTGGAAGATGAACCTCCGTCCTAGCCTCAAATCACGCACAAAGTGGTACAGGTTTTGCTCAGGAATATCCCTGTATTAAGCACCATCTATCTTTCCCATTTTTCCCCTCAACTCTGACCAGTTTCCAAGGCCTGGCTGGTGTTCTTTGGGTGATGCGATGTGTTGAATTTGTGCCAGACATAGTTTTCTTTTATGGCCGAAAAAGTTAAATTTTAGTCTCATCAGACCAGAGCGCCTTCCTCCATACATTTTGGGAGTCTCCCACATGTCTTTTCGCATACTCAAAACATGCTATTTTGTTTTTCACTGAAAGTAATGTCTTTCTCCTGGCCACTCTGCCATAAAGCACAACTCTATGGAGCGTACGGCTTATTGTCGTCCTATCTACAGAAACTCCAGTATCTGCTGTGGAACTCTGCAGCTCCTCCAGGGTTACCTTAGGTTTCTGTGCTGCCATTCTGATTAATGCCCTCCTTGCCCGTTCTGTGAGTTTTGGAGGGCGGCCGTCTCTTGGCAGGCTTGCTGTTGTGCCATGTTCTTTCCATTTGGTTATGATAGATTTGATGGTGCTCCTGGGGATCATCAAAGACTTTGATATTTTTTATAACCTAATCCTGACTTTTACTTCTCAACAACGTTGTCCCTTACGTGTTTGGAGAGTTTCTTGGTCTTCATGTCAGTGTTTGGTTAGTGGTGCCTCTTGCTTAGGTGTTGCAGCCTCTGGGGCCTTTCAAAAAAGGTGTGTATATGTAATGAGAGATCATGTGCCACTTAGATTGCACACAGGTGGACATAATTTCACTAATGATGTGACTTCTGAAGGTAATTGGTTGCACCAGAGCTTTTTATGGGCTTCATAACAAAGGGGGTGAATACATACGCACATGTCAATTTTCCGTTTTCTATTTCTAAAAAAAATTGTATATGTATAAATATAAATATATATGTATATATTTTTCTCATTTCACTTCACCAACTTAGACTATTATATTCTGATCCATCACAAAAAAATTCAGATTAACAAAATATTGAACTTAAGACTGTAATGTAACAAGATAGGCAAAAAGTCAAGGGTGGTGAATACTTTTGCAAGGCACTGTATATATCAAGTAATTTTGATATTAAAAATATGTGACAGTTGTATTTTTAGATTTAATCAGTAAAAATGTGTTTATTATGTTTTAAAATATGATATAGTTAAAGACAATGTATCAGAGCATTTGTGCCTAGGCAACCTGGTTTTGTGATGTGTATTAACCCTGGATTTTGTATCATAAAATGGGCTTAATACTAGCATATCATATTTTTTTTAATTACACGCATGTTGATACTGGATTGTTATGTGTCAAATAATGTTGAAATGTCATCATTTTGTAGTACTTGTTGTGCTATACTGTCACTTTACATGCTTCTGGGGGACTCAGCAAGGATTTGAAAACCAGTTGCCAGTGGTCTTTGATACTCGTTTCTTTCTGCTTTTTGCACTTATGGCAGTGCATTTATTTGCAAGTGATCTTGAAAATCTTATTAGCATAGGGTTTGGGTGTCTAATTGAGTAACTCATAATTTATTTTCAGTGCAAAACTCAATGAAAATGTATGTCCTGCTATTCGTCTGTGTTCACTGGTAGCAGTAACCTGCAGGAGTTCTCTCACAACGTTTTAGGGATGTGGGGTTAATAAAGCTATGTAAGATGTACTCTGCAGTTAGGGCACTCATAAGTGCTCTTTCATAGATTAGCATAGTGCTCATTTTTTTGTTTAACCATCAAATGTTTATATTTGTTGAATATTGTTTTTACTTTTTGCTTTTATTGAGAATATAATAATGGTTGGTTTTAAATGTATAGCTAGGTTGATCTCACACTCATTATGTATTTGAACAGAGCAGATATCTGTTTATGAATAGCCTTTTTTCTTTCCATGTATTCATTCCCCCCACTATGCTTGCCGTGGTTTAGAAACTCCCAGATGCTAGGAAATGTATAGCACCAAACATCAGTGACAGTACCAGTACAGCCCTATTTGCTCTGGAGTGTTGCTCAATATCCTCCCAGAGGACCTCAGAGAACTCTAGGAGACTTGAATGGGTCAGGCTAAAATGCTCATACACTTCCCCATCTGTTAACCCCTATAATCTGACTTTCTCCCTATACAATCTGGATGCCCATACCTGCACCACAGACTCCTAGGTCTGCTGCTCTTCCCCATGATTTCACCTTGCCCCTGCTGCTCTGGAGGAATTAGCTTCTAGAGCCTCTACAACTCCAGCAACTGGCTGCTCTGGTTGTCCTTCCCCCCTCAAGATGTACACCCATATCATTACTATCAAGCTCTGTCAGCTTTTGCCCCTATATCCCCCTGTCTTAATGTCACAGGATCTGTGTCCCTTCCCTGATCCCTTCAACATAATCCTGGACATAGCCTGTTTTTTTCTGTTTGGGTTCAGGACTAGCATGTATATAATTCTCACCAACATTTACTTATGCTGAAATACGCATAGCTTCCGAGGGACCTCCTTTGCGCATATCTCTCAATGTTCTTCTATGCTAGGCATGACTAGGTGTACTTCCTGATTTTTTTTTCAAATATTTTTATTGTAATTAAAACAAAATACAAATAATTAACAATTCTGTTAACCTCTTGTGTCCTAGTGACTTTTGCATTACAGCTTTCACAAACACTTTTGCTGCTGGTGTGAGGCAAGCATGATATGTTTCTGTTAGCAGTATCAGATTACTGTTTATTTCTGTGGTATTTTGCAGATTTGATGGTAGTGTATATATTTGAGTGTTTCTTTAACTGTTGTTGACGGCCTCCTCATGTCTTTCCATGTTCACAATTGTATCATGACGCATACATTTTATTTCACATTATGGTTTGCTTTGCTCTCATGTTCCTCTGGGGATCTTATGTATTGATATCTACTGATGATGAATTATTTTCCATGCTTTTTCTATAGTGTGCTGTCTCTTTATGCAATTTACCAGCTGGGAGCAGATATTTCCAGTTTCCCTGTGTCTGATAAGTCACACATGAGAAATAAATTATTTTTAAATTGCAATGTGCCAATAGTAATAAAAATACAACAAAAATGCTCCTTCATTTTTGATAATATTTAATGTTTTTCTGGTCTTTGGTACCATTAATATATTCTCCCGTTTTTTGATGTTATGGCACTGCCCTGATTTGCAAGTGATCCATAAATTCTTATTAGCATAGGATTTTGGTGTAAAAGTTAAATGGAGTAACTTGTAATCTTTTGTCAGTGCGAAAATCAGTAAAGAAAATGTCAGCTCTTGTAGCAGTTTACTGTTTCTGGGGTGGGTGATTAACATAGCTATGGAGATTTACTTTGCTCTTAAACATGTTGTAATCTACAATATAGGGAATTAGCATGGAGACCATAGTTACTATGTTTTGTTGTGAAAAAAATTAGGAAACCAATCCATAAGCAGATTTGTCTTTTTCTGGAAAAACATAAATAACATAATTAAGAAGCTAAATTGCTACATTAAACTATAGATCCATGTTAATTTTTTAGTTAAACAAGCACATGCACATATTGTATTAGATATGAGGATTATAGGTGGTAGCAGATCAACTTATTAGCAATTCAATCAATTAAAGCTATATAGGTTGCTTTGTAAATATTTTAGTCTTTGTAATATTGCTCATAAAACATTGCTTGTAAAGATACAAGAATTTATAAATTAAACTGTTCTTTCCTTAAAATGGCTTAGAAGTTTAAGTTATTCCACATAAAAGCCTTATCAATGAATCAATATATCATATTATTATAACAGAAAGCAAATATATTATAAGGTTACTAAATTATTTCCTCCATTACAAAGATTACACTTTTTATGTTTTAACCATTACTGCATTAATGGCTCATATCTGAATAATAATAATTGCAGTCATACCCTGTCATACTGTTATCTTCTTAAGAATGATGACTGCCTTCTGCTAAGCTGATGGAAGTTATGATTACACATGATACTGAAGCACAACACAAAGCATGTTTAGTCACAAAAGATTACTAGTGCATGCTCAATGAGTTATTGTGAACTTATCTAAAGGCACAAATCATGCTCAATATATTATTGAAAATATCTAAAGGCATAAATCATGCTGCAGCTTTTGAAGGGCACAGTACATGATCCATGATCCCTAAGCACATTTATTTTTAGAGAGTTTGCTGTGTAGCTTAGCATTTATTGCTATTTACAGAATTTTAACTACATAACTGTCCTACACAGGTTTTACATAAAAATAAAATGTTCACATAGAATTAAAAAGTGCAAATGATTTCATTAGGACACATTATTTTTGCATAGCTATGTTAATTGCATTTTGTTTCCATTACATTTTAAATATGTTTTATTTACATGATACCCATTGTTTCCATGACAAATAAAAGATTATGTACATGTTGTACAAAAGGTAATCATAGAAAACTAAGATTCATTATTTCGAGAAGCTTAATATGTGCACGTAGAAATGTTATTTTGGCTAATTTACATAGAATATTCATAACATTAAATCATAACATATAGTCCAAACTGATGCTAGATTTTCAAAGTTTGCTTTTTTTGTTTTGTATTCCTAAAAAAAATGTTCTCTGTCTGTAACAGGTAAGAGTTTTATTGATATTGTGGCTGAAATATATAAAGAGGTTCATGCTTGATTCATGTTAAAATTCTTAATATTCTACTGCATTTATTCTTTATTCATTTATGAACTGGTAATTATTGCTCAGAGTCTTCATTTGCAGCTGTACAATATTACAATTCCAAAGACTACATATATTTCCTATCACACTGGTAAAATGTCTCAAGTGGTGCAGTGCATACAGTGCACAGTGTAAACAAAGCACTCTATTCCATGGCTCCTGTAAGAAAAAATAGAATTTCATTGGTAAGACAATACACATGTAAATTTACCTTTGAGAAATGTCATCCAAATGCTCAAAATATCCATAAAATCTTAAGCCCGGAGACCTGTCCAACAAACTATTTAAAAAATCACTGTCACATGCCTCCTGTAATGATATTTGATCTCACTAAAGTTTACTTGGAAGTGTCTCCAAATGCATGAAAAAACCTACAGGAATATTCAATGCCTGGATGAATCAAATTTGATGCTATCAAGGTGCTAACAACTTAATTGCGTACGATTTGAGGCTTGATTGCTCAAATCCAACACAATTAAGGGGCTATTACCACTACTGATAGCTCTTACAAGTCAGTGGATCCATTGGGATCCACCACTCAATATCTGTTACACATTATGAGCCTGGGTTTCCCCTCTGGATTTCCCCATCTATATTATAATCATGGGGAAGCCAAATGGAAGCCAATATTAACCCCTGTACAATGGGATCCCTAATACATCTACTGGATATTGCATCTTGCTGGCCTCTCCATCACCCATTTCTCCTGACTCAATCCATAATGAATGCCTCCACTAGACTCATCTACCATACTCAATGCTCAGTGTCTATAGCACCTCCAGATTATAATTTGAAATCATGACCCTAACTTACAAAGCCCTCAACAACAGTGCATCCCCGTACATCTCTGCACTTGCTCCAAAATAGCCCTCCAGCCTCCCTCTCTGTTCTGCTAACAACATTCTTTCCTCCTTTTGTATCACCTCCTCTCACTTTTGTCTTTAGGACATTCTCATTCTGCCCCTATTCAACATTAGGAACATGCCTTAACCAATGGAATTGGTGATCAAAAGTACTTACTGTTCTCAAATGATATCTAAATGTTACAATATTATTTGACTAGATTTGGAAAATGATAAGACAAACGATATGAGATTATGGGCGAATGATAGAGGTAAGGTTATACCAATGGAAAAATGGGAGCAATCTGTTAGAAATACTAACAAGTAAAAGAGAGTTTTTTAAATGTAAATAGATGGTATATTGTTCCATTTAGAATTTATCAACTGTCACATGTAGCCAACGATAAATTATGTTGGAGAAAAAGCAGACTGAGTGGAAGTTATCTTCATGTATGGTGGGACTGTCCTGTTATTAAAACTGTGTGGATAAAATGTTTCAAATTTATATCAGAAATTCTAAAGAAAAAAAATGTACCAATGACTTATGGCTGCCTACTCCACATTTTCTTTGAAGAACTCAAGAAAAATTAAATGGCTTTTATAATGCAGATATGTATCATTGTTCAACTGGCAATAACCACTAGATGGAAACAAGAAATACCTCCTTGTTGGAGTGAAATAGAGAAACAACATGGAAATAGTGAACTGATATGTCAAGATAAATATAAATGGGAGATTTGGGACTCCATTAAGTAAATTAAGTTTAACGAAAGACTCTACCCTCTTATAAAAAAAAAATGTTGAGCTTACTATTCTGGTCTGTACTTCCCTTTAAAAGTTAAGAGTTAAGTAATAAGGTATGAATTGTGTGTGAGGTATGATTGTGGGGTAAAAGATTGTAAGGCAAAAAAAAAATATGTATATAAACAATGTATGTATTTTGTATATTTAAAAAAAAAAACTGCCTCTTTTCTTTGGAACGCTTTGCATTCCTTCACTAGATAAAGATAATAAAGCACAGTGGAGAGACTGAAGAATCCTCCTGATGACAAGCAATATAGAGTTACAGGATATCATTGATTGTGCACAAGTTTATGGATTTTGTATAGTATTCAGTGTCTATTGTTGCTTATTCCTTCTATATATGTTGCCTTTACAGATGGTCATGGTTATGTCCCAAGTAAGATGTGTATGACACAGTTTTTGAAGGAATTTATGACACTGAGTAATATAAAGTCATTGTGCATGAAGTGTGAAAGCCACAATAATCATTGCTGGGTAATTAATTTAATGTTGGTGATTAAAGAGAATGTGTAAAAAGAATACTTGTAATGTAATAAATACAGCATTAAATGTTGAGTTTTGCCTGCTACATCACTTTAGTGACTGGATCTGCTTAAAGCAAATAAAACACCTGAGACTACCTTTTGATTACTCTCTATAAATCTATTGAGCTTTATCAATATTTCGGGTAATATTTCAGGATCAGCATTTAATCTATGTTAATCTATGTCTCCTTGTTGGATGTACTGAGTGTTGCAAGATGAATAATTATTTTTGGGTAATTTCATGTTCACGACACCCTTTTGTACTTTCTAGCAATAATATAGAATTAAGTTGTCATTGACTATGAAGATAAAATACCCTTGACACATCTTGTGTATTGAGCTAAATATGACTGCATTGCTTTATCATCTAATGGTTGAAAAAAACTACAGCTACAGAAATATGCACCCTGTGCCAGTCTAGAGTCCTTTAAATCACCTGACTGGGTTGTGAAGCAGGTTGTCTTGATGCAACACAATGTTATATATGGGTATTATTTACATTATGTTTGTATGGTCCTGTTATAGCACTATTATCCAATCTCCAAATTTGTTAAACAAGAACCATTTCACACTTTGCTGCTTTGTATTTTTATATGATTTTTATATCTAGTGGCTCATTTCATATACACACAATGAAAGCATGTTGCCAAATAGTACTATTATATATTAGTGCTTGTATTAAAATGTGAGCATTTTGAAAATAATTATTTGTAGGAATTTTCAACATAGACATCTAGAAATGTTTTCTGTATGCATAATTAATTTACTTCCTAAAGAAGGTTAATTAACTGAAATTACAATTAATTATAAAAAAGCATGTTTTGTGGATTACACAATAGCCTCATATTAAGCCTTACTGTCTGTAAGGAATAGCTGCTATGTAATGTATTTAATATGTGGAAGATGATTTTATGAATACAGTGATTTGCTTCATTGATAGAGTTGTAAAGAATTTAAACATTTGTATTTAAAAAATAGAAATATACACACTTATTTGATACTGAAAGCTTAGTACTAGAATCAGGTATTGTTATTGACATAATTAAGAATAAACTGCAATTTATCACTGTTATAAACTCATGCAATGTGAATATTTTAAATATACATTTACATTTTGTTTTGTTCATTTTACATATGTCTATTTTCGCGAAATACGTAAAATAACTTAAACATTTCAAAAATTAAATTATTATAAATGACACCTAGCTGATGCGTCAGTGCAATAATGATTTTAAATTAGTAAACTACATTTACACAAGGTGTTGGTCATTTACCATTTTTAGGGTCTGTCAGTAGGTTCACGTTTCGATGGGAATTGCTGATTTATTTTAATTTGTCCAATTATGCCCTATGACTGCTGTAAATATAAGATTGTTAGTGTTTAAAAACATGGATAAATAAATATAATCTGAGAAATATATTTAAATTTATTGTAACCATTCTCATTCAGTTATTCATTTTAATGAATACTGTGTTTTCTATAAAAATTAACTTTGATATTTTACTAAATATTGTTTTAATTTTGAATATACATGATAAATCCAGTAATTATTTGCAAAATAATACAATACAGTTGCTTCTAGAATACAACTTAGGTACCCTTACACTGAGGAAATTAATTAATGTCTGGATTTGAATTATGATGTTGACTCAAGTTTTTTGGTAGAATGGAGAATGGGCAGAATAGATAGAAATTATTCTAATGTGACATAAAAATGTTTCAGTGGGAATATCTGACCTGTTAACGTAAATGTCTTGATTGCAGACAGCAGTGAGCTGATAGTTTTGAAAAATAAGGTTTGAATATCTATCAAAATGAACTAAGTGAACAAAATGAACTACCAATATGCTATTTTTGTACAGAAAAAGGTCAACTACAGCATGATTTACTTTTGTGCAATGCAATCACATTTACTTTTAACTTTTTTTGCAGAGCTTATTGTTTATTTTAAAAAATTAACTTTTTTTCATCTATCGAAAAAAAAAAAATTGTGTGTTGAACAATGTGTTGTGTCAAAAAGAAACCATAACAAATAAAACATAATGTAAACACTTTCAACATATTAGATTCTTCTTGGATTGTATTAATTAATTTGTTCTATGTTACCTGGCTATAGCTGAATTATATTTTCTGTGAACTACTGGAAACATCACAGCAAATATATCTCATTAATGGGTGGAGAAAACTAAGAGCCACCTTGCCCAAGGAACAATTTGAAGAATTATGCAGGTATTTGCAATTATTTTCCCATGGGTACCATTTTTTTCTGTAAAAACTGTGCAATATGTGGTTAACATGACTATTTGTTTAGCGCCATCCCAAAGATTACATTTCATAGGCATTGCACATAATGTCTATTTTCGTAAATGTCTTGTATGATTTTTATTTCAAAGCTTACTTATCTACTCACAATTTTATGAGACCCTTGATTTAGGTTTCATATTTTTTTTAAATAATATTATAATGCTTCCAATTACACATTTACATGCACATGTAAATACAATTTCTGTACTGTTAATTGATTTAATTTGCAAACTACTTTACTCTAAAAGAATGTGTATTTTTTATTTTTATTTACTTGTCACATCTATTTTAAAATGGATACACACATACCGTTTTTATTGAGCTGCATAAAATGTTGTTAAAACAAAGATATTTAAAAGAAAGTTAATTTTCCACTTAGGTCACTCTCATATTTGCAAACATGTTTCATATTGACAAAATAATTGCTAACATGACCATAGTGATCTGTATTTATAACCACATGACCATATAATTTATGGAAACACATTCTTAAGAGCCCTTGACCATTTCTGACAGTTTATAATGAACCTATATGCAGCCATCTTTAATTTAAGCTTGCATAAGTGTAAACCTCTATGACACTACCTGTCCCTCTTGACAGTATTATTTTGTAGTGACTCAAGAGGATATTATCTGTGCCCTGGGAGTGATATTTGCTGATTACCAAATATAACAGTACTGTGAACACTGAACAACAGATTGATTGTAAATGTAAAGCATTATTAATAGAGTTCATGGTGCCTTTCATACAATACTCTAGACTAATAAAATTAATTTAAATACCTGTTTAAATTGTATTGTAATTGTATTTAATAGGCTATATAAATGTTTTAAATCATGACAGTATTGTACAAAGCACAACAAACTAAATTCACAACCTATTTTATTTAATTACTTGTTTCAATAGCTAATATATTATAGATATAAAAATCCAGATTCAATAAGAACCCTGCAATATTTACTACATCATTATAATGAAATGACAATTATTCAAATAATTATTGTTATTCTTCTATTTTGTCTCATTCTTCTTATTGATATTTATTTACTAGAGAATTGCCCGTCAAAAAATGACGGCAATGAAATTGTAAGGTAGCTAATGTTGTTTGGTGTGTAATAATGAAATATGTAATAGATTAATAAATGAATATACTTTACCTATTTTGAAGCATTGTGTGGAAGAGCTGCAATGTGTTTTGATGTTGCTGCAGCATTAGAGGTGTGGAGCTGCTGTGTAAGCGCGCTGAATATGTGCAGTGTAATACTGTGCGTGCGCGAGACCAAACCGCTAGCATAGTCGTGTACTTCTGCATTGGCGTAAAATGGCGGGTAATGTGTGGTATGCGTCTTAGCGGAATATCCGTAGGTCTTTTGTGGTGTTTTGAGAGTTTCTTGTGGTGTTTTGCGTGTTTAGAGTGCTGTAGTCTCGTTTTCGTTTTGTTCAGCGGCCATTTTTTCTCTCGCTTAGCGATTTTTTTAGTCTAAACTCTTTTATTTTGATTTAAATTAAGGTGTAAGTTGCTTTTTTGAGGTCCTGGATGGTCCCTCTTGCTGTAGGTAAGCTTTTTATGTATGTGTTGTGTGTATTTCCTGTGTTTTAAATGTTTTTATGTTCGCGGGTTGCCGCCGATTTTTGCGAGGTCGTAATGTGTGCTAACGTGTCTCGTATGGTGTTTGCGTGTGTAGCCTTGTTTTCGTTTTGTTCGGCGGCCATTTTTTCTGTTGCTTAGCAAAATTTAGTGTCTAAACTCTTTTATTTTGAGTGAATTTAAGGTGTAAGTTGCTTTTTTGAGGTCCTGGATGCTCTCTCTTGCTGTAGGTAAGCTTTTTATGTATGTGCTGTGTGTATTTATTGTGTTTTGAATTTTGTAATGTTCGCGAGTTGCGTCCGAGTGTTGCGAGGTCGTAATGTGTGTTAACGTGTCTCGTATGTTGTTTGCGTTGCGAGGTAAAGTTTGCAAGGGTCGTAGTTGGTGTGTCGTGTTTTTTGCGTTGCGACGTGCCAGCAACTGAGGCCCTCGCCCGCAGCCTTCGCTTCGCGAGGACCCGGCTCGCTACGGAAGCTCGCAAGCGTTAGCAACAACTCGCATGCTCACAACTATATATGTGATAAAGCACCAACATGCTACTCAGAGTTATGTACAAGGGGTAAATACTTTGAATAAAGTAAACACAACAGATATAACAAAACAAATCTATAATGATGAAAAAGAATTAGTTAAGGGTCCCTACACTTGGAGCTGGATATCTTGCAGAGAAGTGAGATGGGCCGTTTAGGATGTCTTGCTGATAACAAAGCTGCAGGAGTTAATGGAATCCCAGCTGAGCTGTGCAAAATCCTATAAGATGATGCTGTGAAAGTGTTGCTTGCCTTATGCTAACAATATTGAAAAACTCAACAGTGGCCAGGGGACTGAAAAAGTTCAGTCTATATCCCAATTCCAAAAAAAAGCAGTGCCAAGAAGTGATCTGATTATTGAACAATGATGTACTTTCCCTCCAAAGGCATTTGCATAAATTAGAGAAATGGGCGACAAAATGGCAGATGAGATTTAATATGAATACATGTAAAGTTTTGAGAAGGAAAAATATGTATGCAATTTATATTCATAATGGATCAAATTTAGGGGTACCAGGTACTGAAAGTGATTTGGGAGTTCTTGTAGACAACCACCTAGGTAACAATGCTCAATGCTAAGCATCATCTGCAAAGGCAAGTAAAATATAAGCATGTATTAAGAAGGGTATAGAAGCCAGGGAAGCAAATATAATTTTGGCACTATACAAATCTCTAGTACACCCTCATTTGGAATATGGAGTACAATTTTTGGCACCACTTCATGAAAAGGACATTTTAGAGCTGGAAAAGGTACAGAGAAGGGTAACAAAACTAATAAGGGGAATGGAGGGGCTAATTTATGAAGAAAGACTAATCAAATTAAACATATTTTCTCTTGAAAAAAAAGCATCTAAGAGGGGACATGATTACCTTATATAAATATTTAAAGGATTAATATAAGGCTTTGTCAAGTGAACTTTTTGTGCCAAGAGATTTTCAACCAACAAGAGGGCATCCTTTAAGTTTAGATGTAAAAAGATTCCACCTTAAAGAAAGAAAAGGCTTCTTTACAGTAAAGGCTAATCTATGGAGTTATCGACCAAAGAAGGTGGTAACAGTGTACCTGATGGTTAACATTAAACAGGGGTTTGATATATTTTTGAGTAAAAAGGGCATTCAGGGTTTTCCTGGATAATTAGAGAGAGAGTATTGATCCAGGGAGGAGTCCGATTGGCAGTATCTGGAGTCAGGAAGGAATTTTATCTTTTCCCCCTTTTGAGACAATTGGCAATGTTTCAATGTTTTTTTTTCTATTTGCCTTCCTCTGGATCAAATTAACAACTAATCCACATATTGCAGATCAGAGGAGATTTAAAAATGTTGATCTCTTTTTTTTATTACAATCATACAAAATAGAAAAACAAAAACTTGATAAACATTACATTACACATAAATTGAAGGTACAGAGAGGACATTCCCATCGTGGTTCGCAGTGCCTCTGTGTCATTGGATCTGAACCAATGAGACCATTTAAGAAAAATTCTGTTTCTAGGATCTCCATTTACTAGGGCATAATCAACTTCCAGTTGCTCATTATGGGCTACAATTGATCTTATTTCATTCCAGGTAGAAAACAAGCCTACTCTCCATTTCAAAGATATCAACCATTTTATAACTATAATAATATGTTTTAAAATACCTGTATATTTAGCTGTAATCTCCTTCGAAAAAATATGAAACAGAATTGCCTCTGGTACTAAATTTATTTCTCTGTTTATAATTTTTGATAAATTTTTTGTACACATTTTCCTCTCGCATGACCACCACATGTGTAGCTCTGTTCCCACCTCTAAACACCCCCTCCAAAACCTCTCTGAGTGCATATTTGCATTTATTTTGTTTAGTACTGCCGGTACTCTATACCATCTTTTCAGCACTTTAAAATGTGTTTTCCGTTAATAGGCCAGCTTCAAACCATGTTTTAGCATCTAACTTTTCCCCAAGATCCTTTTCCCATTAGCACATCCCAGGAAATTTGTTTTTATTTCTCGCCTCCTCTAAGATCTTACCACAGTTTGAAATTGAAATAAAACTTTTAGTCTTTAGATACTCTTTTTCCCATCTGGTAAGGTCAAACCTTGTCAGTTCACTATATTCTGAATTGCTCACTAAATGCCTCAGTGTGCTATAATGAAGCCAGTAGGAGCTGGAGATGTTATTGATCCTCATTACATCCTCTAAAGATTTAAAATGGTTATCAATCCATAGATAGATTAATCCCAATTGTGTTTAATTTCCAGATCTTCCAGTTAACCTTTTAATCTAGCTTATTTGTCTCATAAAGTAATTGAAGCGGAGTTACTGGAGGCAGAAAGGGAAGTAAGCTCCGCTTGCCATTAATATTATGCCAAGAGTCTAATATATATATTTTTTTTTTAATTGATTTTTATTAGACAGGTCAGACATACAACATAGTCCAGCAAAAACATTTGTGATGGTAAGTAGAAATTAACAATAAACGTGTTTCACATATCTGGTTTCTAGTATGTCATCTGCCTGTCCAAAACTCCTCTCTTTTTCCGTTTTTCTGGAAATATAATAGCTGGTATTAGCTTTCAATTAACTTAATACTAATAAAAATAAAAAAAACTATATGTAATAAAGTCCCATAACTATGGGAACATTTTTTTTATGAACTTGGATTCCTGACCATCTGTTGTCTTGAGCTTGGTTGGTTTCCACTAATATGTTGCGAACTCTGTGTTTAGGTTACTGTATGAGGCTAATGGTGTTGGGTAAGTTAAGACAACTCCTGATATGGTTCCCTTAATAGCTCCTTTGGAGGGAAAAAGTGTCACTCACCCTATTCATCTGCCTCGTCTTGTCTCCCAGGCGGCCCAGCAGGAGGCCCAGCGTTTGTAGTTATGGTCAACCTCAGCGGACAAAATGCTCATGGACCGAACGAACTCAATTTTGTTTAAGACTACTTCAAACAATGGGGTGGGTGATTTCCAATGGGCGGCTACTACTATCCTAACTGCTAAGAAAATTTGGTTGGTTAGGAATTGTTCTGAGTTGGACATCCCTTCTACCGGTAAACCCAGAATGGCCTCTTCTGGTCTCATGGGATAGTTTTGACCCCATAAATTCTCCAGGGTTTTGTAAGTGTCCACCCAGGTATGTCTAATCATAGGGCATTCCCATAGTTTATGGATTAGAGTCCCTTTCTGGTTGCAGCCCCTTTCGCAGGTGTCGCTCATCGTCTGGTTTCCTATGTGCATTCTTACTGGAGTTAAGTACCACCTCATGATAACTTTATAGGCGTTTTCCTTCATAATTACGTTAAGTGATGTGATTTTTGCTTGTTTCCGAATGCTGTTCCATTGGTCTCTGTCTAATTGTATGTTGAGGTCAGTTTCCCATGCTGACTCATAGTGTAATTTAGGGGGCGTGAGTAACTCGCTTAAATGGTTGTATATTATGGAGATGTTCCCTTTCCCTCCCGGGAATTTAATGCAACATTTTTCGAATAATGATGTATTTTGCCCTCCTTTATTCTTAGTGATGTGAATTAATCTTTGATTTATAGCGAGTAGGTTAAGCCATTCCCCCGGAGGTAGTAGTTTGTCCTCTAAGAAGGCGGTGGTGGACCATTTTTGGTTAACAACTGGTAAATCTGCCGCTATTGAGCAATTATTATCAATCCACCATCTGTATTGAGCATTAGAGTTTATTTTGGGGTTAGTTGACAGTGGCCATAAGGGGCTGAGCCCTGACTCTGGGCCAAGTAGCCTGTTCCTCTTATTTATATCCTTCCATAAGTTAATTGAGTGCCTCACACTGGATGGGATTGATTGGGGTAACTTGAAGCCCTGCTGAGTTGAGAGCCATAGTAATTGGCGCATGATTAAATCATTGGACCCTAGTATGTGTTTTTCTAATTGAACCCATACCGGGGGGGGGGGAGTCCTTGATATACCACTTTACTAGTTGTGCTAATCTAGCTGCTTTAAAGTACCTGGAAATGTCTGGAAATTCAAACCCACCATCCCTCTTGGTCGCAGTGGTTGTTTCTCTGTTAATTCTAGGTTTTTTGTTGTTCCACAGAAAACTCATTAATAATTTTTGTATTTTTTTCAGGTCTATCGCTAATATCGAGATAGGAATAGTTCTAAACAGGTAGAGCAGTTTGGGGAGTACGTTCATTTTGACGGCATGTAGCTTTCCTAACCACGAAATCTTTAGTTCTGACCACCTGTGTAGGTCTCTAGTTAGTTGTTTAATGAGGGTTGGGTATTTTGCTTTATATAGGGTCTTAGTTGATTTTGTTATTTGTATGCCTAGGTAGTTGATAGAATTCGGGGCCCATTTTATTGGGAAGTTATTGGCCAGTAGTTTTTCCGTGGAGGGAGGAAGTGATATATTAAGGGCTATGCTTTTTACTTGTGTTAATTTTGAAACCTGACAGTGGGCCAAACCTAGACAGAAGTTTGAATAGATTGGGTAGACTGATCAGGGGATTGGATATTGTTAGCAGGATGTCATCGGCAAAAAGGCTTATTTTATGATCTATCGTGCCGACTCGTATACCCGATATGTCCGTGTGCTGACGAATGGCAATTGCTAGGGGCTCTATACTAAGAGTGGTGATAAAGGGCACCCCTGTCTTGTCCCTCTCGTGATGTTGAATTTTAGTGAGTTGTGTCCTTGGTATGTAACCTGCGCAGTCGGTTCTGAATATAATGATGTTATGCTTCGTAGAAAACCCTCCGGAATTCCGAATTTGTTTAGTGTGGCTTCCATAAATGTCCAATCTAACCTATCAAATGCCTTCTCGGCATCAAGTGCCAACACCATTGCGCGCCCTCCATCACTTTTGGTTATGTCAATAAGGTCAATTATTTTTCTGGTGTTGTCTGGCGCTTCTCTCCCCTTAATGAACCCTACCTGGTCCGGATGTATCACTTCAGGTAACAAGTTCGCTAGTCTGGACGCTAAGATTTTGGTGTATAATTTTAAATCTGTGTTGATCAGAGATATTGGTCTATAGCTAGCACATTGGGCTGGATCTTTGCCCGGTTTAGGAATAAGTATTATTTTAGCCTCTAAGAATTCCGGTTTAATTCTTCCACCTGCTAAGAAGCTGTTAAATAGTTTGTGTAAGGTGGGGCTAAGTAGGTCGCTCATGTGTTTATAATAGAGGTTAGAGTAGCCATCTGGCCCTGGGGCCCCGTGTGCTTTTGTGGATTTGATCGCATCTTGTATTTCCTCGACCGAGATGGGCACTAAGAGTGATTCGGCTTTGGTAGAGTCTAATTGGGGTATTGTTAGCTTGCTTAATGTATTTTCAATTTCTAGTTTATGGGTTGGGGTGCCTGATTCGGGTGATTTGCTATAAAGGTCTGCGTAAAAATGTCTGAATTCATTTACTATTTGATCCGGTTTAAAAACTGTCTCCCTATTTTTGGTGATTATTTTGGCTATGAATGAGTTTGCTCTTTTTTCTCTTAGTCTTGTGGCCAGCATCCTATCGGGTTTGTTCGCGTATCTGAAGAATTTAGCTTCAGTTCGCTGTAGGATAGTGACCATTTTCCCTCTTAAAATAGTGTTTAGTTCTTGCTTGTATCTTATTACATTCTCGTGAGTCTGTCGTGATTTATCTCTAATGAATAGTTTCTGGGCTTCTGCAATTTTCTGGTTTAGGAGTAAAATTTGTGCTTGGTCCTTTTTCTTTTTGGATGAGCTAATTTGTATACAGACTCCCCTGATCACTGCTTTGTGAGCCGCCCAAATTCCATCTATGTCTATCTCTCCTACTGTGTTGAGGTCAAGATAATCTACGATTGCAGTTCTGACCTTATCCCGTGTGATTGGATCATTCAGTATACTGGGATTTAATGACCACCTCGGGTTATTGCCTTTCGGCAAGAGGTTGCTTATGGAAATTTTGACTAGATCGTGGTCCGACCATGCTATGGGGCAGATAGAGGCCTCAGTTAGGTTCCCGGTTATGTTCTGTGGGATCAGGATATAGTCTATTCTGGAAAGCGAACCATGTCTGGCGGAAAAAAATGTGTATTCTCTTTCCGTGGGGTTCATGTTTCTCCAGGTATCAATCATGCAGTTTGATTTTAGGAGATTTTTGAGTGTTTTGGTCGCCGTGGGGATTTTTTGTGAACCTAGGTCGTTTGATTTGTCTTTGAGCGGGTCTAGGACCGCGTTCATGTCTCCTCCTATTATCTTAAGCCCGTCTTCCCAGCTATCTGTGAGTTTCTGTATCTTTTGAAAGAATGGCGTTTGTACTGTGTTCGGGGCGTAAATGTTCAAGAATGAAACCTTATGTTCGTGTATTGTCCCATGTACTGCTATAAACCTGCCATCTTTGTCTTTTTGAATTTTACTTAACTGAAAGTTGAGTCTTCTGTGGAACAAAATAGTGACTCCTTTTTGTTTGGTATCCGCGGTAGAATGGAATGCTTGGGTAAAGACTCCCCCCCAATATTTTGGCACTGCTTGTTTTCTAAAGTGAGTCTCTTGAATCATTACTATATCTAGATTTAGTTTTTGGTAGTTTTTCAAGGCTACCCCCCTCTTGACTGGTTCGTTTAGCCCATGAGCATTATGTGACGCAATGACAATGTCCATATTTCTTAATGAGGTGTATGACCTTTTGGTGCGTGCAATTGGCTATCTGACCTTTCGGGATGTCTGTGACTTCGTTATCTTGTGCCTCATGCTGGTTTCCGCCCCGAAGACCGCTCAGCAGCTAGCTGTGTGGAAGAGTACCTGTACTCAAAGGAAAAGAGACAACAGATTGTGAGACAACCTGACTGTACCCAATCCCTTGTGATTATAAAATCTTGGCTCAGTAACTGAGCTAATTCCTATTTCTCCTCCAGTGGAGTTCCCTATGTTAACCCTGGGTAAGGTGGCTAAGTTCGTGAGTCTGTTTAAATATCTCGCTGTTGGTCAGGAAAGCTCTTAGTATATTTGAACTTTATCGTAATCCTTACTTAACTAAGGTGTGGTAATTTAAACTACTATGAGGAGAGCGTTTGCTGTCCTCTTCGGATTTTACTGGTGGGCCTGTTAGTGTCTCTAAACTGACACTGAATTGGTCCGCCTAAACTGTCCCTACTGTTGGGGTTTGTGGCAGTCTATTTGTAAGCGCCCTTAGGGACGGCTTCTAGGTGTGTGAAGATTATGCCTTTACGGCCTGGGGAAACTGTCTATAGTGTATATTAGAACTTACACTGGTGCGGGTGCTATCTTAATGAACCTAGACGTTAAATGATTCAGTTAGCTTTGTTTGTCAGGTTAGCTTGGAAATAAAGAGAGAGAGAGAAGAAGTGAGAGAATACATAAGAAAAAACAAAATAGGTGACAACTCATTGTATTCAGTCTGTATCTTTGTTCACGGGAGGACTTCTCGCTCTTGGGTTTTCTGTTGACTGCAGATTCTCACCGACTGTGACTTTGATGTTCCATTCCGCCAGCAAGTTGATGCCCTCCTCCAGTGTTCTAACCGTGAAGAATTTTCCTTCCTTGGAGATATTGAGGCGAAAAGGGAAACCCCATGTGTACCTCCATCCTTGAGCCAAGATACAGTCCAGAACCGGTTTCAGTTGTCTCCTTTTGGCAAGGGTAACCGGGGCTAAATCAGAGAAAAGCAGCGGTGTGTGCCCCTCGATGGGAGGAATGCCTTTTCTTGCGGCCTTCATGAATAATTCTTTGGTGGAGTAGTAGTGGAATCTGGCAATGATGTCTCTTGGTCGTTCTTGCGGAGATGAACGGAAGCCTAGGGCTCTGTGGAACCGATCCATCCTCAAGTTTTCCGGATGCATGTTAGGGAGGAGAAATTCGCATAGATCGCTAAGGTATGCGTGTAGGTCTTTTACCATTTCTGGCACATTCCTCAGTCTTATGTTCTGTCGTCTTGATCTGTTTTCCAGATCCTCCTGTTGCAATTGTTGTCTGGCTTGTTCGTCCTTCAACACCAAGATCTCCTCAGTCAGTTTGTTGTTATGTTGCATTATTTCCGAAATTTTAGTTTCCAGTTTTGTTGTTTTATCATCCACCTTCTTAATTTCTGTGGATAGTTCTGTCGTCACCTGCCGGATCTCTGATTTGACCTCCTCTCTGAAGTTGGATATTAAGTCCTTAAGGTCCTGGATGTCACTTTTAGTGCTAGGTGCTGACATTTCGTAGTTTTTTGTTGCGTGGACTGTGACTATGGTTGCTTTATTGGTAGGAGAGCTTGCCGAAGGTTTGGGTAGGCAGTAAGATTGGATCCCTTTATTGTTCTTCCTTGTGGCGACACCCGCCATCTCAGTGAAAGTGCTGTAGTTCGAGTTGTTACCAAATTTCTGGTAACATTTGTCTTGTCCCAGTGCAAATGTTGGCATCCCTATGTTACAGGGCTCTTTCCTAGTTACATCTTTTTGGGTCCATTAAAAGCTCTGGAACTGGTTCAGCCACCTCCTGAAAGTTTGTAGCTGGAGAGTAAGTTTTTGTTGATTTTTCCCACTTGCGTGGTAATATTTTTAACAATCAGAGGACACTTCTCTTTGTCTTTTTTTTTTTAGGTTCCTTCAGCCATATTAGCTGATTTAATGGCTTCTCTTTCCAGAGCTCACGCTCTATCTGAAGACATTTTTGGGAATTCTTATTGTATTTATATTGTACAAAGTGGTTAAGACTTATTGCCCCTAAATACTCATCTAAGTTTGGTGACGCTAGACCACTGTATTTCACTTTCCTCTTTATCCATATTCCATTGACTCTAGCTTTACGTCCTCTATTTATAAATTGGTCTATTGCTCTTTGAAATTTCTTTATAGTACTCTTTTGAGTTTTTAACGGAATGCTTCTAAAAATATAAGGTATTTTCGTGACAATAACTAGTTTTATAATCTCTATCCTGCAAAACCCAAGACAAGTTCAGCCTACTCCAATTTCTCATTTTCATACAAATTGATTTGTATATTTCTCTCAAGTAATTATCCATTATAGAAAACAACTTTAGGCTCAGCTTTATCCCCAGATGGGTGATGGAACTGTTATCCCATCTACAAAGAAAAGATCTTTTTAAATTAATCATCTCTTCTAATGGTAAATTTAACCTCAATATTTCAGATTTGTGCATATTAATCTTATAGTAAGACAGGGAGCCATACTCATCTACTGTTGACATTAGATGTTTTATAGACTTAGTCGGGTTTGTCATTGTGACTACCACATCATCTGCAAAAAGGGAGTTCTTGGAAGTTAAGCTACCAATTACTAATCCCTTGATATCTTCGTTATCTCTTATAGTATTAGCTAAGGATTCGATAAAAAGATCGAAAATCACTGGGGACATTGGGCAACCCTGCCAAGTGCTGTTTTGTATCGTAAACAAGGAGGAGCTATATCCTATCCCCTGAACAAAAGGTGATACATTCGTGTATAGAGCCATAATGTTTTGGATAACAATTATTTTATCTTCAACAAACAATGGTATAAACAGATTAGGGGCACGGCAATGGGGACGCCGTGTGCCCCTAACTACGCAAATTTGTATTTAGGCCACTGGGAAAATAATATAGTATTCTCAGAAAACAATGAATCTTATACACAAAAAATAGAACTATGGATAAGATTCATTGACGATATATTGGTCATATGGTCAGGCTCTGAAGAAGAACTCAAAGAGTTCATAAAAAAATTGAATAATAATGAACAAAATTTAAAATTAACATATGAGTTCAATAAAGAAATAGTGACATTCCTTGATTTAAGCATCTATGTAAATTCCAAAAAAGAACTAGCTACAAGAACTTATAGAAAAACAACAGCAACAAACTCGTTGTTACACTGGAAGAGTCACCATCCAATTTCAACAAAGAAAGCCATACCAACAGGCCAGTATCTACGTATAAAAAGAAACTGTAGCAGTCAACAAGAATTCAAAATACAAGCTAAAGATCTACAGGAAAGATTCATTCAAAGAGGATACACAAAAAAAGTGTTGAAGAAAGCATACCATAGGGCCTTAACACAGGATAGAAATCAACTATTGGTTGAAAATAAAAGAGACAAAAAACAACAACCTATACGATTCATCACAAACTTCTCAAGTCAATCCCAACAAATAAGATCTATATTGCAAAAACACTGGAACATCTTAAAATTAGACAGAGATCTGGATGAAGTACTTACAGAACAAAGTACAATTACATACAGAAGAGCAAAAAACCTAAAAGATCTCCTGGTACATAGCCACTATGAAGAAAAGAAAAATAGGAGGAACTGGCTAATAGAAGGCCAAAAAGGATGTAAAGCATGCAGCAAATGTAAAGCATGTCCATTTTTATTAAAAACCACAGAATTTCAAGATGCAACAGGATTAAAGAATTATAAGATAAGACACAATATAAATTGTCTAACTGAAGGCGTTATCTACCAAATAATTTGCTCATGTAATAAAAAATACACAGGCAAAACCAAAAGACAGTTAAGACGCCGTGTATTAGAACATGTCAATGATGTTTTAAATTTAAAAGATACCTCAATAGCAAAACATGTACGTCATCATCACAACAATAATCCATACTGCTTGAAATTCATAGGTATAGATCACATACCAAAAACAGCAAGAAGAGGAGATAGGGATAAACACCTACTGTGTCAAGAGGCAAAATGGATATTTCAATTGGATACTAAAAAACCACAGGGTTTAAATGAAGAATTTACATATACAGCATTCATTTGAAAAAAAACCTCTTATGAAAAATACCTAGATCTAATATATGAATAGGATACAAAAGTTTAACAGAAGAATCTATGGGCCCTATTAAATTCCAGCCTCGTAAATAAGAGGCTTCTACTTAAGCCCTACGTACTGCAAAGTTTCTCTAACTTACAATGCTATTAAATTAGCCCTGCTGCGAGCAACGTGTGAGCTACGCAGCAGGGCCGTATGTATCTACACTGCGTAAATGTACATGAGGAGTGACAGCCTGCGAGATGATATCGCAGGCTCCCACTCCTCATCAAGTGCTGCGGGGGTCCTAAAAGGGGCCTCCGCGGCAGTCCCCCACATAAGCCCTGCCGTGGGGGGTACTCCAAACCCCCCCCAGGCACCTAAAATGAACCCCCCCTCAATGCGGGGGTCCCTGTCGGGACCCCCGAAGTGTCCTCACATGAACACCTTGCTGCAGGGGTCCATAGGAACCCCCGCAGCCCCCACACATTAACCCCTTGCAGCGGGGGTCCCCGATCGGCACTGATCAGGCCCCCGCTGCATTTAAAACTTTTAAATTCCCCGCCGCGGCTCCTTAAAGGGGCCGCGGCACACTATTACCCAATCCCGGCCGCGGCACTTAAAATTAACCCCCCTCTATGCTGGGGGTCCCCATCGGGACCCCCGAAGTGTCCCCACATAAACCCATTGCAGGGGGGGCCCCGTTCTGCATAGATCAGGCCCCCCGCTGCATTTAAAACTTTTAAATTCCCCGCTGCGGCTCCTTAAAGGGACCGCGGCACACTATTACCCAATCCCGGCCGCGGCACTTAAAATTAACCCCCCTCTATGCTGGGGGTCCCCATCGGGACCCCCGAAGTGTCCCCATATAAACCCCCTGCAGCGGGGGGCCCCGATCGGCACCGATCGTGACCCTGCTGCAATTCAATTTTAAATGTCCCGCCTCGCGGGTCCTCAAAGGACCGTAAAGGTCCTGAAAAGACTTGCACTAAAAATATTAACCCCAGGCAACTATAATTACCCCATTAACTCATGATGGTCAATCCAGACCACCATAAGGCTCTAATTAACCCATTAACTCATGGTGGTCAATCCAGACCACCATAAGGCCTAAATTAACCCATTAACTCATGGTGGTCAATCCAGACCACCATAAGGCCTAAATTAACCCATTAACTCATGGTGGTCAATACAGACCACCATAAGGCTCTAATTAACCCATTAACTCATGGTGGTCAATACAGACCACCATAAGGCTCTAATTAACCCATTAACTCATGGTGGTCAATCCAGACCACCATAAGGCCTAAATTAACCCATTAAGTCATGATGGTCAATCCAGACCACCATAAGGCCTAAATTAACCCATTAACTCATGGTGGTCAATACAGACCACCATAAGGCTCTAATTAACCCATTAACTCATGGTGGTCAATACAGACCACCATAAGGCTCTAATTAACCCATTAACTCATGGTGGTCAATCCAGACCACCATAAGGCCTAAATTAACCCATTAACTCATGGTGGTCAATACAGACCACCATAAGGCTCTAATTAACCCATTAACTCATGGTGGTCAATACAGACCACCATAAGGCTCTAATTAACCCATTAACTCATGGTGGTCAATCCAGACCACCATAAGGCTCTATTTAACCCCATCAGTCCCATAAGGGTATATTATTACCATTATGGGCCTGTTACAACCCAACATTAACCACATAAGTGCCATGATGGTCCTCAAGGACCATCATGACACTAACTACAAACACTACACTATAACCCCCAATAAACCATTTAATCTAAACTAACCCCCCTCTACACTAATCTTTTAACACTTACACTACCTACCTACACTACCTACCCCCTAATAAACCTCCCCAACACTCTAATTACAAAAAACAATAAACCTACAGCACAGAAAACAAAACACCTACAGTACAAAAAACTAAAAAACCTACAGTACAGAAAAAAAAAAAAATTACAACCCCACCCCCCACTACAGAAAACAAAAAAATACATTACAACCCCACCCCCCACTACAGAAAATAAAAAAATTACACACCTGAAAAGGAAAGACAGATAAACACAATATAATACATACATATAATACATTACATACATTACATACAATACATGACATTACATATAATATATTACATATAATATATTACATATCATATATTACATATAATACATTACATACATTACATACAATACATGACATTACATATAATATATTAAATATAATATATTAAATATAATATATTACATATAATATATTACATATAATACATTACATACATTACATACAATACATGACATTACATACATTACATATAATGTATTACATTTAATATATTACATATAATATATTACATATAGTCCTAATCAAATACCCCCTATCTATCTAACATACAATCTATTTAATTTAAAATAAATCCTAACTATATCAAATACATCCCCCTATCTATCTAATATACAAAAAATCCTAACTACATACACAGACCCTTATTCTAAACTAAAATGAAATAATTACAGTCCTAACTACATACACAGACCCTAATTCTAAGCTAAAATCAATAAATTAAGACCACTTACCTTTAAGATGTTGCTTCAGATCACTAACCTATGGGTCAAACAAAAAATAAAATTTAGTACAAAACATTAACATCAAATAAATAAACATTCTATACATTCTATATATTCAACTCACCTTTACAGCATGTCCAGTCACTGTTTAGCTCTTCCGGCGCGGCCCTGTTAAAAAAAAAACACAATACATGAATACATGAATACAATATATAAACAATAAATAAAATACACAAATAAACATCTAAATATACATTTAACTTACATCCCCGCGATGTCCCCGGCCTTCTCTCCTTCAGCCCCGGCTGGGCCGCGGAACCATCCGCGCTCTAAAAAAAAAAAAAAAAAAAACTAACGGAGGTCTGCACTGGCAGACCTCCCCGACGCTACTGAACCTCCCGGAGTCGTTTCCGGGAGGAAATTGGCATTGTCGGCTTGTGATTGGCTGAAAAAGCTGTCAGCCAATCAAAAGTCGTCAATGTAGGAGCCAATCAGGATGCGCAGATGTCTTCTACCAATCACTCCGTGGGGGTGTATCCCATAGTGATTGGCTGAAGGCATCTGAGCGTTGTGATTGGTTCCCAGAAAGATAGACAAGTGTTTAAGCCAATCAGGGTGGGATATTGGGGTGTATCCCATCCTGATTGGCTCACACATTGACGACTTTTGATTGGCTGAAATTGATAGACAGCTTTTTCAGCCAATCACAAGCCGACAATGCCAATTTCCTCCCGGAAACGACTCCGGGAGGTTCAGTAGCGTCGGGGAGGTCTGCCAGTGCAGACCTCCGTTAGTTTTTTTTCTTTTTTTTTTTTAGAGCGCGGATGGTTCCGCGGCCCAGCCGGGGCTGAAGGAGAGAAGGCCGGGGACATCGCGGGGAGGTAAGTTAAATGTATATTTAGATGTTTATTTGTGTATTTTATTTATTGTTTATATATTGTATTCATGTATTCATGTATTGTGTTTTTTTTTTAACAGGGCCGCGCCGGAAGAGCTAAACAGTGACTGGACATGCTGTAAAGGTGAGTTGAATATTTAGAATGTATAGAATGTTTATTTATTTGATGTTAATGTTTTGTACTAAATTTTATTTTTTGTTTGACCCATAGGTTAGTGATCTGAAGCAACATCTTAAAGGTAAGTGGTCTTAATTTATTGATTTTAGCTTAGAATAAGGGTCTGTGTATGTAGTTAGGACTGTAATTATTTTATTTTATTTTAGAATTAGGGTCTGTGTATGTAGTTAGGATTTTTTGTATATTAGATAGATAGGGGGATGTATTTGATATAGTTAGGATTTATTTTAAATTAAATAGATTGTATGTTAGATAGATAGGGGGTATTTGATTAGGACTATATGTAATATATTATATGTAATATATTATATGTAATGTCATGTATTGTATGTAATGTATATAATGTATTATATGTAATATATTATATGTAATATATTATATGTAATGTCATGTATTGTATGTAATGTATGTAATGTATTATATGTATGTATTGTATTGTGTTTATCTGTCTTTCCTTTTCAGGTGTGTAATTTTTTTATTTTCTGTAGTGGGGGGTGGGGTTGTAATGTATTTTTTTGTTTTCTGTAGTGGGGGGTGGGGTTGTAATTGTTTTTTTTTTCTGTACTGTAGGTTTTTTTGTTTTTTGTACTGTAGGTTTTTTGTTTTCTGTGCTGTAGGTTTTTTGTTTTTTGTAATTAGAGTGTTGGGGAGGTTTATTAGGGGGTAGGTAGTGTAGGTAGGTAGTGTAAGTGTTAATAGATTAGTGTAGAGGGGGGTTAGTTTAGATTAAATGGTTTATTGGGGGTTATAGTGTAGTGTTTGTAGTTAGTGTCATGATGGTCCTTGAGGACCATCATGGCACTTATGTGGTTAATGTTGGGTTGTAACAGGCCCATAATGGTAATAATATACCCTTATGGGACTGATGGGGTTAAATAGAGCCTTATGGTGGTCTGTATTGACCACCATGAGTTAATGGGTTAATTAGAGCCTTATGGTGGTCTGTATTGACCACCATGAGTTAATGGGTTAATTTAGGCCTTATGGTGGTCTGGATTGACCATCATGATTTAATGGGTTAATTAGAGCCTTATGGTGGTCTGTATTGACCACCATGAGTTAATGGGTTAATTTAGGCCTTATGGTGGTCTGGATTGACCACCATGAGTTAATGGGTTAATTTAGGCCTTATGGTAGTCTGGATTGACCACCATGAGTTAATGGGTTAATTTAGGCCTTATGGTGGTCTGTATTGACCACCATGAGTTAATGGGTTAATTTAGACCTTATGGTGGTCTGGATTGACCATCATGACTTAATGGGGTAATTATAGTTGCCTGGGGTTAATATTTTTAGTGCGAGTCCTTTCAGGACCTTTACGGTCCTTTGAGGACCCGCGAGGCGGGAAATTTAAAATTGAATTGCAGCAGGGTCACGATCGGTGCCGATCGGGGCCCCCCGCTGCAGGGGGTTTATATGGGGACACTTCGGGGGTCCCGATGGGGACCCCCAGCATAGAGGGGGTTTAATTTTAAGTGCCGCGGCCGGGATTGGGTAATAGTGTGCCGCGGTCCCTTTAAGGAGCCGCGGCGGGGAATTTAAAAGTTTTAAATGCAGCGGGGGGCCTGATCTATGCAGAACGGGACCCCCCCCCTGCAATGGGTTTATGTGGGGACACTTCGGGGGTCCCGATAGGGACCCCCAGCATAGAGGGGGGTTAATTTTAAGTGCCGCGGCCGGGATTGGGTAATAGTGTGCCACGGTCCCTTTAAGGAGCCGCGGCAGGGAATTTAAAAGTTTTAAATGCAGCGGGGGGCCTGATCTATGCAGATCAGGGCCCCCCGCTGCAATGGGTTAATGTGGGGGTGCTGCAGGGGTCCTGATAGAGACCCCTGCAGCATGGGGATGTGTATAGGGTGCAGGGGGGAGCCTCACACTGCTGTCTCGGGTTGTTCCGAGGCAGCACGTAGAGGCTTTCGGATCTCTTGCGTGGACTTTTTGTCCACGTAGGGATTCTTACGATATGCGAGACTCGTGCATAGATTTAAGGCTACGTAGCTCTCTCGGAGCCTATTCTCGGCCATTTTCTCGCAGTCATATCGTAAAGCAGGCTGCGAGAGATTCGGTTCTCGCAAACAGCAGGAAAACTGCCTTTTGCGAGCACCGAGAGAACTACGAGGGAGAATTTAATAGGGCCCTATATATATAGTATTCATTTGAAAGAATTACTAAATAAAACAAAATACCCAATTTTTTTTTTTTTTTTGAAAACAACAACTTTTGATCAAAGATAATAAAACTTAAAAGAAGTAATTAGAATACAATCTTTATCTAAAAAAGTCATTAATATAATAATAATAAATATAAAACATAAATAAAATAAATACATATAAATAAATAAGTAAATAAATAACATATACACATATATATAGCAAAATAAAAAACAAAAATAAGTATCCGGATTAGATAAAAAATAAATTAACATGGTATGCAAAATAATTATAATTTAAAATCAAATAATATGTTTAGCAAAGTTAAAATAATACAAAGGCATACTAATGCTAGCAAGTTAAAAGTATTACTTTGAAAGTAATTTCCTTATTTAAAATCATTATACTTATTTAAATAATATAAAGATAATATAGTAAAAAAGAAAGTCAAAAGCAACATATGAAAATAAAGCATGCACAAAAACATTCAGGAACACAAAGAGTTAACTAACTGCCATAGAAATTACGGAACACAAAGAGTTAACTAATTGCCATAGAAACTATAAATAGCTCCACAGAGGAGGCAGCACTGTGCCCCTGATGAGTGAGAGACTGATAGAGCCTCACGAAACGCGCGTCGGGAGATTGTGACGTCATCAGTAAGCGCGATCACAGCGCAGACCACGCCAATATAGCGTGGAGCATGATAGATACAGCTCTAAAGCTCCAGGTCCACTACTAACTTAAAAGAAAGATAGAAAGCCAATTCCTTCACCACAAAGTCTCAATATAGTTACAATAGAGTAATATACAAGAATAAGGAAATAGAAAAGAAAGAAAAAGGAAAAAGGAGTAAAAGCATAATTAAAGCAAAAAAACGGAAGAAAAAGGAGGACATAACCTCCTTCTAAAAAACAATAGACAGAAGCATTAAGGTAATATATAGTTTAAGAAACAGCATAATCAGGAGTGTATACATTTTTAAAAAATAGCACAGCATTAGCACTATAAATGAATAAGGTAAAGTAGTGACTGTGATAGACTAACAGTCACGAGGTAAAAGGGTAATATAAGAGGAAATAAGCACTAAGTCAAATAGCACAAGCACTTTAAGATAAGAATTTTTGAATAACACAACTTGAATTATAATGCACTTTAAGTAATAGAATTCTGAATTAACATAAATCAACAGGATAAAAGATTAACACAAAAGAAATGCAAAGGCACTTAAAACATATACTCCAGGGAAGTGCTGTATGAATAAACAAAACTATACAACAGACAAAAGGATTATAAAACCTTATCTTAATCTTATGTAAATAATGTAATCTTATGTAAATTAAAATCCAGGGTACCTGATAAGGATTTGACTAAGGAAACATAACCAAAATTACACAAATACAATTGAATTTAAAAACCAAATCTTTTATTGACTTGAGCATAATAAAGTAATTAAATAAAAAAGCTGTGATCAAAGCAAAGAACATAATAATAACAAAAATAAAACTTTAATAAACCTCTAATAATTTGCTGGACGTCAAAAAACCCAAAGGATTAAACACCTTGGGCCTCATTCTATTATCGGCCGCAGCCGTTGCGGGGCCGTAAGGACCGGCCGCAAGCTATTCTGCTATTCTATTCCCTTACGGCCGGGGATTCCGGCAGGCTTGCGGCCGGTGCCTTGCTATCTCTTGCGGCCGCTCGCGCCGGAGGAAAGCCTTTGATCTAAAACGGCCGCAAGAGATTTGCAATTCAATTGCTCCGGGAAACCTCTCTGCAAGGCTAAAAACGAGCCGCAGCTTACTTGCAGGAAAGAGGTCTCGCTAGCACCAATTAAGCACATAAAATAGCTCAAATAAAGCCATCCTGCACTTTGAGAAGACTATAAAGGGATTTTAGGTGTTAGAAAAAATAGCACATAATTATCCTGTACTCAAATCCGTAAAATATTTTATTTTTAATATCCGTAAAATATCCATGTAAAAAGTCCAGAGTGCTTGGAGCACCTCAGACACGCCCACGCCGCAGCCGGAAAATAAACAGTTAATTTGAACTCGGGTTTGGGCTGATGTGCAAGCTTGAGAGTGGGTTCCTTTTAATCCTCATGTCCTCCAATATGATCCCTAGCATTTACAGAGCTGTACAGTGCAGGCTTGAATTTATTTTTCAGTTTTTATATTTCACAGATTACGGCACGGTTCCAAGATATGCGGCCGGCCGTAAAAGGAGATCCTTGCGGGGCCGTATAATAGAATCGCGAGTTAACTGAACCCTCGCAAGGAATCGCAGCCTTACGGCCGATTTACGGCCGATGATAGAATGAGGCCCCTTGGGTTTAACATGATTTTTTTAATCATTGCATTTTTAACAACATTTTAAATGTACAAATAAAGATTGAATTTTTTAAAATTAGTATGTGGCAATAATAATTAAAATAAAGGCTGCATAAAAGGTGTTTCTGTACAACCTTGGTTGGTTGTTCAAGGATTCCTAAATAGAATCCACAGGACAATATTTTGGTACGCACTTAAGTAATAACACCTAGGCCTAAAAAATAAACAAAGATCATTTTTTTGAGTATTATAGAGCCATAATAGCTTTAATAACGACACCTCCAAAACCAAATGCTTCCAATGTAGCTTCAATAAAATCCCAGTTGATGTGCTCGAAAAATTTCTCTGCGTCTAAAGCGACCGCAACAGCTGGGAAATTTAGCAATTTTACAAAGTAAAACAGATTAATCATTTTGCGTTTATTATCTGGACCCTGTCTTTTTTGTATAAAACCCATTTGATCCTCTTTGACCAGCTGTTGCATTAAAGGATTCAACCTGTTGACGAGTATTTTTGCATATATTTTTGTGTCAATATTTAAAAGGGAAATTGGTCTATAGTTGGCAATATCCAACACATCTTTACCCTCTTTGGAGCCATATGGGCCCAGAGCCTTATTACTCTTTAAGGAGTTGACTGCTCTCTCTACTTCCTCTGATGTAATCTCTCTACCTAATTGTTCTTTTTGAGAACTGCTTATTTTCAGAATTCTAGCTTTCTCCAAAAAGGCAATGATTAAATTTATATTGGGTTTACAGACGTTGGATCTCGTTTCTAGAATATAAAGTGAGCTGTAAAAGTCCCTGAAAGTTTCCCCTATGTCATTTGGCTTATAATGCGACTTGAATTTTGCATCCACCAGTTTGGAAATTATTTTGTTATTATTTTTAAGTTTATCTAGATTGACTAATACCTCATTTACTTGACTGGCCATATGATACTGTTTTTTGGTACTGCCACAGTTTTCATTCAATTTGAATCTGGATATTTTTTTTTTATTTGGTCCTGTGTCTTGGCTATTTTAGTCATGAGGGCCTGTTCTGGCTAGATTTTGTTTCTCCTCTCTAACAGATTCTGTTCTAAATACAATTTTCTTAACAGAGTTCTTCTTTCTTTGGGCTTCCTTATGGCTCTAGCTCTCAAAAGACCTCTCAAATATGCTTTGTGCACTGTCCATAAAGTCATACATGATGTCACTGAGCCCTTGTTAATATTTAAAAAATCCTCTATTTCTCTTTGAATTTCTACTCTGTCCTCTTCTGATTGAAAGAGATTGGCGTCAATTCTTTTGTTATTATTAATCTCTCTCATAGGGCTACCGTTCAAATATAGCTTAATGTGTCTGTGATCCAACCAGATTATAGTACCTATTACAACTATTGTTGTTTTCCCTACAGTGGCCTGATGGTTTCTCCGTCTGGGATTGGATGATCCTCTGATTTTCTGACAAGTGATGCATCTAGGCATACATCGAGGTCCCCGCAAATTACCAAGTGGCCGGTTTTAATTTTATTCATATGCTTTAACATTATGGCCAAAAACTGATTTTGTTTGGAATTAGGGGCATATAGATTGGCCAATGTATATTTGACTTGGTTAATTTGGCCAATCCATATTGCATATCTCCCATCAAGATAAGTTTCTATATATTCACTAGTAATTTCGTTCCATATTGATACTGCTCTAGCTTTGTTCTTAAAACATGAGTTGATACACATATTATACATTCTATTGATTAAGTTGGGTTTCTTCCCATTAGAATGCGACATCTGCATCCTCTTTTTTAAACATTTGCATGGCCATATGTCTTTTGCCCAGTGAGTTTAGGCCCTTCACATTCTGTGATAGTATAATCAGAGGTAGATTCAGCTTATCTAGTTTTTAACTCATCTTTCTCCCCATATTCTCTAAAGTACTGTTTTGCTTTCAGTGATTTTTTACTTTTCTTACCACTTCCCAACCACAGAAAGACCCCGGATAACCCCTCTGTACCTTATATACAAAAAAATGACAAACATACAAAACATCACATTTATACATATATATACAATACTCATCTCCCAACGGTATGCACAATTATAATACCATCATCAGCTCAGCTGTTAGACTAGACCTGGCAGGAGCTACCAGAATATGTCTTAAAGTAGCTAACTGCCCACCTCCTGTTATCCTCTTCATGTAATCCATTACTTATCTTTGTATCAAGCTAATTACCCCCCTCTGAGGGCTTTACAATATACAATAGTTTGCTTAAGTGCAGCTGGGTCAGAGCCTTATTCTAAAATCCATACACCCTGGTGCTCTCTAACTTTAACTCATCCTATCACCCTCTCCTTAAACCTCTCAGTAATGTCTTCCTACAAGGTATTTCACCTCTTCAATATCCAGTAAATTTCATCAACTAAATTGTCATGAGACATAGTAGCTATTACATCGACATCAACCTACAATCACCACATTTTATCCTCAATACATTTTAACACTAACCTTTGTTCACGTGGCATTATTACCTTCCGGGCCCTCCAATATTTATATATTTGTATCCAACTCACAATATTCTTTACATATTTTGAACATCTCAAAAAATAAACTAAATCTACAATTTTCACACAAAACTTCCTCTCTAACACCAAGTGTCTTTTACAAAAATAATATCCCCTTCCAATAAGAAAATGCCTATATTTTGCTGGTTCATCTTAATTACTAATTCTTTTAACAGATACTATTCTATATTCCAACTGGAGCCACTATCAACCCACCCGTTTTTAGAGTGCGTGCTAACTACTATGCGTGTTAAAGACTATCCAGCTATTCTTCTTTTATTGCACAAAAAATATCTATTTTGTAAGCCCCCAAACTGGGTATATATCATGTTTCCAGTCAAATTTTCAATTTTTCAAGTAATCTTTCTCCTTCAATCAGAGTGCTTACATTTATTCTCTGATCATCTTCTCTCTCAGTAATGTTTTAGTGATCTTTCTGAACTCTTTTCTTTTCAGTAAAGTTTTACTGGAAAATCTTGGGAAACTAATATGTGTTCATACGGGGGTTCAAAAGACTTATTGTCTCTACTGGTTTTTAAAAGTATTTCTTTATGTACAGCATTCTGAAATTTAACAATTACATCCCATTGTAACTCTCTTGGTGCATTCCTTGGCAAAGGCAGCCTATGGGCTTGCTCAATCATATTTATACTTTGTTGCTCTACTGGAGTCACCATAGTCAAAGATATTCCAGGTAATCTCCAGGAGAAATGTTCTCAGAGATACCTCTTAGTCTTATATTATTTCTCCTGGATAAATCTTCTAACCTACCAAGTTTATATTTAGAGATTTTTAATTCTTCCTCAAGCCAGTCTACTTTGGAATTCAACTTCTGATTGTCTACTCTTAGTTGTTCCTGCTGTGTTTCTAGATTATTTAGCTTCTCTATCAGTGAGTTCACTGCTTTTGTCTTGTCCGAGACTTCTCTAAGGAAATTGTTTCTAATTTGTTCCCTGAATCCACCTAGCATCTTTCTTATTAATTACAGGTTCAGATTAACTCTTTCGTCTCTAGTGGGCTCAGCCATGCCTCTCTCGAGTGTTACCTCTAAGCCTTCTTTCTGCTCCAATATAGAGCTCTCCCGTGAAGAGTCTGTCTGGGACAAATCTAACCATATTTTTAATCTTCATTAGGGGCAAAAAAGCTGTTCTCTCCTTTTTGGGCCTTTTTATTTTGTCACTGATTTTCCCCCTCGCTATATTTTGACCTTGTTTCATAGTATTATCACTACTCATTCCTTGGAGTTTTTAATAGAGCAGTCCAGTGTCTCAAACAACATCTGCTTATATCACTTTTAATTTGCAAAAGCGTTTCATAACTATGGGAACCACAGAACCAAAAACAAAAATATATAGCTTTGTGTGTGTGTCTCCAAGTCTTATGTAGACATGTATTTACTCTTCTTTAAACCAAATGGACAACCTCAAATAGACACCCTTTCTTCTAGCCTATAGATTAGTAATCTGGACAAGTTCTTAGTCCCTCAGTGAAAGTCAGCAATAGGCCAAGCTTTGATTATCACCACTCAGTTGATACATTGAGCAGAAACTTCTTGTGCTGATGTAGAATTGGGAACATTATTGGATATGTGTGGTAGAAGCTAGTTTATTGCTGGGACAAATAATAAGAACAACAGATACCCAGATCATACTACTCTGATGGCTGAAAGTGAGACGAAACACAAGGGCCTATTGATAAAGGTAAAAAAAGACATTGTAAAAGTTGATCTGCTTCTCAACTTTAAAAATACAAAGTTCATGACAATCAGCAATCTCCTGTCCTCTCAAACAGATTGGGCAGATGTGGAGGCAATGACATCTCTGCAGATGGTGACAGCCGTCATAAAATTAAACAATGTTTGTTTCTGGAAAGGAAACATATGGCAAGTTTGGACAAGTTATTGAAAAGTAAATGTAGTACACCATCAACAAAGTTCCACATAGTTAAAACTAAGGTATTGTAATATCATTTGGATGTGAGAGCTGGACTATAAAGAAGACTGAGCATTGTAGAATTGTGGTACTGGAGAAAAAATCAAGCCAACCTGTTCAATAGAAGATGTGATCTTGAAGCTAACACTTAAATATTTTTGCCATATCATGAGAAGACAGGAGCTCTGATGATGGGATAGAATAAGGGCACACAAAGAAGGAAACAGCAGATATAAATATAGCTGAGATTATTAAATGAATTAACCTTGAGGGACCTCAGAGGGGGAATGGCTGACAGATCTGCCTGGCGTGCTGTGGTCGATAGGATCACAGAGAATTAAACACTACTGAATGACTGATCAACAACAACAAGACTTGATTTTACATTCTAAGGAATGCTTAGGAATAAGACACAGCTCTTCAACTCTTGCCTATTGTCTCTCTCAATATCCAATCCTTCTCTCCCTGATCCCTCATTCTCTCTCTCTCTTGCTATATCTATGTGCCTCTTACATATATTCTCACTCTTCTTACAGAAGCATTTTTTTTAACTAAATAGTCTGACTTTTCCTGCTCTGTGAATACCTGAGAGAACTCCTCTTTATCTATGCTCTTCATTCATCAGTCCCTTTTTAATTGTCATTTATAGAGACATGCAAACCACTTGCACCTGACCAATCAGCATCATATTGCTAACAAATAGTCTAATCATAATATGTCATCAATCAACCCACCATGTCTATTCGTATTACCTTCCACTACTCCCTCCCCTGCATTGACACAGCACATGTAGTCTTTGACTGATTGCTAATTATCATTGTCCATCTTTACTCAGTCAATGTCTTTTTTTGTGTAATATTGTATTATGCAATTTCTCTGTTTTTTTAATTCTCAATATAGGCAACTAAACTGTTTATGTAATTATGAAATGTTTTCCTTTCAAACTTGTTTTAGTATGCAATCTTTTGAGCAGCAGTCATAGGCTTCACACCACTTTTGGATAAAAACACCATGTATCCTAGACTGTTAGCCATGGCAAGGTCTCCTCTTGGTTCTGTATGTTTAAACCTGTACAGTATTCAACCCTTCTAGAAATATCATTATAAATCAGTAATTTATGTTATATGTCATAGACCATCTAACAGATGAAAGAGGTTTTGAAAGTAGAACAATATAAATGTGAATAAATAAATAGATACTTGGTTTTGGTCAAAGAGACTTAAATACATAGAAATGTTACTGAATGAGCATATTATTTGGTTGTAGGTTTTAAGCTTTAGATGATAGTCTTCTTTCAAATGCCATTTTTTTATAGAAATGTTTGAAGCTTTGAAAGCTGAGGGAGAGTCTGATAGAGCAAGAAAAGGAGCTCCACAGAGTAGTAGCAGCACAGGGAAAGTTGGGAGATAATTAAAAAATAGGAAAACTATAAGTACTGAGCAGAGCAAAAACAAAGCTTTAGGGAATACTTGGAAAAAAGAACAGAGATATATTTATGGTCAAAGCTATTAAGGCCTTTGCGTGTTAACATCTGGATTTTGAATTTTATTTTGCAGGTTATTGCGAGTAAATGGATGAAGTATTAGAGGGATGCAATAGAGGAGGAGGGTTGCATTAGATGAGTCTTGACGAGGCATTCATGATGGGTTAAAGAGGGGACAGACTTTTCATACATAGTTCAATGTGGAATAAGTTACATTAATCAATGCAGAACAAGTGTATGTATTAGAATGTTAGTGCTGTCTACAGTGACAAAGTTTCAGAATATTTTCTGGAAAATATAATTTCCATTATAACTCAATGAGTCAATTATTTATTCTTATTCTCCTGGATCTCTCTGTTGCCTGTGACATAGTGGACCACCATCTTCTTATCCAAATTATCTGCTCTCTAGGCATCCATGATATTGCTCTCTCTTGGTTCACATCATATCTAGAAACTCAAACATTTAGTGTATCCTTCTCTGGTTTCTCTTCTTCACCTCATTGTCTGACTGATGGTGTAGCCCAAGGTTCAGTCATAGGTCCCCTGAGTTTCCAAATCTATACCTTCTCTCTTGGTACTCTAATACATTATTTGGGATTTCAGTATAATCTATATGCAGATGACACTCAAATCTACCTCCCTGCACCAGAATGATCCCACTCTCTTCTAGCTAAAGTCACCAAATGCCTCTCTAGCATATCCTCCTGGATGTCCACTCGTCAACTGAAATGCAACATGTCAAAGAATTGAGCTCGTCATCTTCCCACCCTCTTCCAAAGCTCCCACTCTTCACATATCTCTCACTGATAATGCCATCATCACACCCACCTGTCAAGCCCATGGTCTTGTGGTTTTACTGGATCATGCCCTATCTTTCATTCTTCATGTACAATCAATCATTAAATCTTGTCATTTTCACGTAAAAAAATATCTCCAAAATACGCCATTTCTTTTACCAGACACAACCAACATTCTAATACACTCTCTTATCATATCCTGCCTCAAATACAGCAACTCTCTTCTTGCTGGTCTCCCAATCACCCATCTCTCTCTATTTCACTCCATAATGAAGACTCATGTGCCATACTTAACGCTCAGTGTCTGCAGAATCCCTCTGTCAACATATAAAGACCTCAACAATAATGTACACTCTTATATCTCTGCTCTTATCTCTAAATACTCTCCCAACTGTTCTCTTAGCTCTGCTAATGACCTTCTTCTTTCTTCCACTCATCACCTCCTATCGTTCCAATGTTCAGGACTTTCTCATGCTGCTCCTTTACTTTGGTACTCCTTGTCTCGCTCCACTAGAGTATCCTCCTGCCTAAAACCTTCAAAACCTAATTGTTTTTGATGTGTATCTACTCTGTACAGCAGTATGTTGGCACATTACAAAAAAATATAGTAAAAATAATAAAAAATATGAAGGGATGTAATAATATTTATCAGTTCAGCAGTAAGCATCAATATGGCTTGATGAGGTTCTCTATCACCTTGTGAGTTAGTGAATCTTGCACCAGCATGCACCTGTACATTTTGAATAAAGGAACACTCAAAAAACCCTACAAATACATAAATAGTGCCATATTAAATTCCAGCCTCAGAGATATGAGGTTTGCACTTTACATATTCAGGAATCGGTCCTCGCAAACAGTAAAAAACTGTCTTTTGCGAGGACAGAGGGAACTACAAGGTCTAATTTAATGAGGCTTATAATTAGTAGATAGATAAAGAGTTAGGGAGAGCTCTGTGAGATAAATGAGATACAGCATCTCACTGCATTAACTAAGAAAACTATTTTCACTACAATTTTTACCGACTCACTGCAAATCTTGAGCCCCATTCAATTGGCCGAATTTGAGATCCAGAGGTCCGTAAGTAAGCTCGCAGGCAAATTTGCTATTAAATTGGCGTCTTTTTGTGGGCTCGGATCGGGTTACGAGTAATGAGCTTGAAAAGATGGCGTCTGACAAACTTGTGACTTGCAGTCTCCAGAAGCCTTTGATCTGTCACTTTCGCAGGGCTAAAATCGCAAATCGCTATTCAATTGCTCCAATTCCCCAAGCTCGCAAACGTATCCACACTAGTAAGCCACAAATACAGGAGAAAATCATACATGTGCTTGAGAGAACCAGCAAAGGTGTTAAACACCAAATCGTAGCATTGTAAATGCAAATAAAAAAGTAATCATGCACTGTAAGTTACGGTGAGAGCAGTGAAAGACATTACATTTAATTGCACAACAGTCTCAAGCCCGCAAAACTGCAGGAAAGGAAATTCATATTTTTGTGTCGTTTTGGTGTTAAATCGATCTCAGGTATCAATGAGTTAATACATATCAGGCCACCCGTATGGACTAGTATTGGCATTCATTTTCATAATTCTGTATTTCCTTTGTTTTGCGAGTCTGATAGCCAATGGGATCCCCGAACCTTATTGATTAACATGTAACCTCCATGTTATACTGCCATACATATAACAATCTCATTTTCTATTGGCCGATTCGAAATGGGCCAAAATTTATGTGGTTGCCGCCCACAACTGCTCCAAACCAGTGCATGGTTTACGAAGCTGGCTTCAAGATCGCAACTCGCGACCTGGAGCAACTGAATAGCTTCGCAAAAGGAGACCGACGGGAGACCCCGACTCAATCGCAGACATGCAGATGTCTGTGATCAAGTTACAGGCTTGGAATTGATTGAATAAACAAACTCTGAAAAATCCATTACAGATTATGGACAAATATATTGCATCAATTTGAGCAAAAACATATTACAAATATATTTTAAAGTGTCTGCAAGCATACCATTAAATTGTATGCAACCTAGTGGCATAATTGTACTCCCTTTGCTTATATCTCTGCCTTTTGCAATTTATGCTATTATGATTTACTACACTTTGAAGATACCTCTTGACACTGACCACCTTTACATAGTTAGCTATCTGTCACACTTTACTTTGTCTTTGGATACATCTAAATGTAAAACATAATTTTTTATTGAAAAAGCCTATCAAATGTAGCCAATTATATATTAAAACTAGAAAGACACAAATTAAAAAAATGTAAAAAACAGGAAACTCCCATTTTGTTAAGGTTATCAGAAGAGATGTCGCGGACAGTTCGCCCGCGGACTATTCGCGATGATTTTGGCATGTTCGCGTTTGCAGTGGACGGCGAACACATGTGCTTTTCGGTTCACCCCCTATACTTTATCATTGAGGAAACTTTGACCCTGCACCTCACAGTCAGCAGACACATTCTAGCCAATCAGCAGCATACACTCCCTTCCAGAGCCTTCCATCTGAAGGACAGCATACATTTTAGAATCATTCTGAAGCTGCATTCGTTGTGAGAGGACAGATAGTGTAGCTGCTGGAGATTTAATAGGTAAATAGATAGCCAGACTGTGTATTTAGCTTCCACTACAGACCTGAAGGACTCATATGATATCTGCTGCAAGGACAGCAACCCAAAAAGCCCTTTTTAGGGCTAGAACATCATTTATTTATTTTTATATTTTTTTTCTGTGTAATCTAATTGCATATCGCTGCCTGCCAGTGTGTGTGTGTGACAGGCTAACACCTAACAGCTTATATTGTGCTTATTTTCACTACTCATACCTGGTGGTTTACCATACATTGAAAACAACCATTTTTTCCTGTAATCTAATTTCAGTTGCCTGCCTGTGTCAGGCTCACAACTTATATTGTGCTCAGTGAAATAAAACAACACTTTTTTGACTGTAATAGATTGAATAGCAATTGCCTGCCTACAAGCATGTGTGTGAAGCCTATTGCATCTACTCTGCCAACTTTTGCCAGTGCACAGTAATAAGTCATATCTGGTGCAACCGTAGTGTACAGTGACATAAAACAACACTTTTTTGATTGTAATCAATTGAATATCAGTTGCCTACCTACAGGCGTGTGTGTGAGGCCTACAGCGCCTACTCTGCCAACTTTTGCCAGCACACAGGGACACTCATATCTGGTGCAACCTAGTGTACAGTGAAATAAAATAACCCTTTTTTACTGTAATCAATTGAATATCAGTTGCCTGCCTACAGGCGTGTGTGTGAGGCCTACAGCACCTACTCTGCCAACTTTTTCAGTGCACAGTGACACTCCTATCTGGTGGCACCTTAGATTGCACGTGCAGTGCCCCAAATTTGAAGTGAGGGGACCGACCAAGCATCTTTTTCCATCTCCCTGTTCCAAAATTCCATGCCATATACACGTCCCCATAGGAATAGTACTACTTAACAGTACACACCTTATAATAACGCAGCCAGAGGCAATGCAGAGAGAGAAGTCTGAAGAAGAGGAGTCAAAGGAGGAAGGCGGCTTTGAGGAGGTGGAAGACCAAACACAGCAGGTATCCCAGGGGGCTTGTTGTCACCTTTCGGGGACCCTTGGTGGCTGGGTGGAGGAAGAGACCTTCAATGACATCAGTGAGGACAAGAAACGGGACATGGCTAGCTTGGTATCCAACCTTGTGCAAATGGGGAGTTTGCGGTTGTGCAAAGGGACTGTTTGCGGTTGTTTGCGGTGCATTAAACAGGGAGATTGGTCTGTTACTGTGAAGCGGGTGTAACCCTTACACTACCTGATCGATACAACATCATACCTGATGTTTTAAAGCATGTTATTCCAAACAATTTAGGAATGTTAGGTGATTTATGCCCTTTATGACTCAAAACCAGACTCTTTCCGTGGGAGTTTTGCCATGGATCCCCCTCCGGCATGCCACAGTCCAGGTGTTAGTCCCCTTGAAATAACTTTCCCATCACTATTGTGGCCAGAAAGAGTCCCTGTGGGTTTTGAAATTCGCCTGCCCATTGATGGAAGTTTGCGTCCGCTGTTCTCGAACCGAAAATTTGATGTTCGCGACATCACTAGTTATCAATATTACTATTTAAGCTATATGGGTAAGCATCATGGGTAAGAGGCATCTCCCCTCTGGCTCTGAGCTGGACCTCAAAAGGTTAACCCCCCAGCTACAAAGGGCCATTTACTGGCTCTATCTGTTTGGTGGTTAATTAATTTCCCACTGAGTTTATATAGTAGGAACTTCCTGAGATATAGTACAAAGGAATTGTCATTTGCTGTTCCTGGTCCCCCTCAAGGAAAGCTGACCCAAGGTGAAGGACATGCAGGCTGTGTGGCTCTGAGCAGGGGGCATGACTTTGGGGTCTGAAATGTATAAAACTTGGGATTCAGAAAAATAAAGGGCTCAATATGTCATACATAATTTTAAGTGTGTGCTCATTATTGAGGTAAGGGTTAACTCAGATAATAAGGTTTAACAACTGACATCGCCTTACCAGGAAGTTTTTCTGGCCTGGGATTAATCGTGATATCACTAATTATGTAAGTCTTCTGATGCCTGTCAGCATTATGTTCACCCAAGAAAGGGGACCAGAGTTCCTCTTTCATCCCTGCCAGTTGTGGATGCCGCTTTCCAAAGGGTGGCTATCAATATTATAGGACCCCTAGCCATAGCTAACAGGACAAGAAAACAGTTGATTCTTACCATAGTGGACTATGCAACCTATTATCCTGAGGCTGTCATGCTAGCTGAAATCTCTGCTAACAAGGTGGTAGAGGCATTACTGAGTGTATTTTTTAGGATGGTTTCCTTGAGAAGATTCTATCAGACAGTGGTACCCAGTTCATGACTAGTGTCACCCAGCAATTAAGGGAGTTATGCGCTATTAAACATCTGAGCTTGTCTGTATATCACCCCCAGAAAAAGAGGTTTTATGAAAAGTTCAATGGGACCCTAATGAAGATGCTTTGTACATTAGCAGAGCAGGAGAAGGATTGGGAATGGTTGCTCCTAGATCTTCTCTTTGCCTATAGAGAAGTACCTTAGGAGTCCACAGGATTCTCTCCCTTTGGACTCCTGTATGGTAGACAGATAAGGGGACCCTTGAACGTGATCAGGGAGGCATGGGAAGGGGATTATTGATCAAACCAGGTGTCGGCAGCCTCATATGTGGTGGCCTTCTGGGAGAAAATAGGCACACTAACTGGGTTGGTCAGGGAACGCATGTCAGGGGACCAGGCCAGAAACAGACAATATAATAACAGGAGAGCTAAAGATAGGCACCTGGAAGTGGGGCAGGAGGTGTTCATCCTGGTACCTCAGTCCCAGGATAAATTACAAACCACCTGGGAAGGCCCCTACGCCGTCATAAAAAAGTTAAATTCCCACACATATGTAGTGACTGTAGACTGTAGACTGTAGAAAAGGTGTCCATATCAATAGGCTCAAAGAGCACCAGAAGGAGCCTCAGAACTTGTTAGTGGTACGGGCAGTGCTAAATACAAGCAGTGAACAAGAGGGGGGAACCTTACTAAATTTACTAAATTCTTGTGTTCCTGTGATGGTCCTGAGGGTCCAATAATGGTCTGGCTCTGTCTCTTCTAGAAGGGATAAAAACAAGAGCCCTCACATATCGCTGGGTGGGTCAGAACTAGGTTCTGGTTGAGCCCAATTAAAGCAGCAATCGTCACATTTATAGTGCACAAAAATATATATTCTTATTTATTATTCAATATGGAGAGGAACCTGTACTAAGTAAAATTAGGTGACAAGGGCCAGAGTCTATTCACCCTTAGTCGAATTTGCATTAGGGAAAGTCAAATAGTACTGGCAATGCAACTCAATCATAATAGACAACCAAGAAACTAAAACTATGACCCTCAAAAGATTCCTTATGGAAGGTGCTAACATTTGTTTCACCACATTATATGGTTTGATTAGGGGGAGGTGGAAACTAAACTCCATCTTCCATATATTCTCTTTTCTTTTCATCTTATTTGTAACCCATTATGTATGGACAGTAAGCAATAATAATCACAGAGGAATAAAGTAATAGCTAAAACAAATTTGTAATCATAATTTTGTGTAACATTTTCCATAATAATGACTTAGGACAACCAATAATGTTTGAACCTAGAATCACCTAAAGTATAACATTAAGTAAAAAAAAACACCTTAAATCACACATGTTTCATTATAAATATACATCTTCTCCATGATGATAGATCCAAAGTTGAAAAATATCCAATGATTTAGAAACCTTGAAAGAAACTACCTTGTCATGACTTAATTAAACAGATCAAGAAAAGAGAAAGAAAGAAAAGCAACCAACTCCTTTAAATGGTAGATCTGCAATATATGCTATGACCAAAGATCTACAAATTATTATAACTTGTCTGATTTTAAATTACAATGCCATCATAGACCTATTGAATAAGGGTTTCTCCTTTGTCCTTGTATCAAAAATGGACCACATTCATCTTGATAAACTACATTACTTTGCTAGAAATTAGGCACTGTATAAGTACTTTAAATGGAACAGCAAAGGGAAATGTCTGGGCTGGGTATTCTTCTAGAGAATATGCAAGCTCAACATGATTTACTAGCTTTACCATATACTACATTAATGGATTGAAGTAAAAACATAGTAGTACAGATAATATACAATATTTCTATACAGAACTCACAAAAAATATATAAATATCTATATTTTGGTGAATATGTGAAAAATATAAGAATGTTTTAATGTTTTAGGACAGCAATACATAACACTTGGATTGTTTGCAACCTCTGATTGTGTGGTGAATATATACCACTCTGTGTTTAATCCATCCTTAATGTATTAGTATTTGCAGCTAGAGATATTCCTTTTACACTTAATATGAGCATTTTTTTACTAATAATAAATACTACTTCTACTACTAATAATAATAAATAAATACTAGTAATTAATACAGAAATTCTGTCCAAGAAACCCATGGTAACGTTCAAGAGAAACAGCAACATTAAGAACCTGATTTCCTTTAGTGAACTAAGAACAAATCTGAAAAAAAAAACAAAAGGGTCTCTTATCCATTTTAGAGGCTTTTATATATGCAGCATTAAAGGTGTGGTGCTTGTACACACTTAAAGAAAACAAATATTTATATTTTTTTATCTATGTGATATATATATATATATATATATATATATATATATATATATATATACAGGTTTCCCCACATGAGGCTTCAGTATTTAGGTCCTCTAGATCTGCTAGCAGGAAAAAAAAAATATATTATATATATATATATATATATATATATATATATATATATATATATATATACTAATATAAATATATACTAACGACTTGCCCATCACAAAATGACGGTCAATAAAATTGTAAGGCTGGAACACAATGTAAGGTTTCTGGATGTCTGAGCACCTTCGGCGCTCATTGCAAACCCCTCCCCTGGTATACTTTTGCTTCTCTGACCATCCTCTGGGCTCATTGTGAGCCCCGTGCTAAACGTCTTTGGCACTCATTGCGATCCTCTCCTCTGCTGTACTTTTGGTTCTCAGAGCACCCTGTGCGCTGATTGTGAGCCCGCAAGCATTAGAAACAACCCATATTGTTCACAACTATATATATACTAGCGACTTGCCCGTCAAAAAATGATGGCAATAAAATTGTAAGGCAAGTAATGCTGTGTTGGTGGAGACATTAATTTTGTTGGTGGTCCGAGATCGTTCAGCGCTCATTGCAAGGCTGTTGGTTGTAATATTTTTTTTTCTGATAGGCGATGAGTTTTTTGCGCTTATTGCAAGGCTTTGTGTGCTATGAGCAGTGTTGGCCCCCGTTTTGAGTCGAGCAGGGAATGGCTTTTGTGTTTATTGTGAGAGTGTATTTTTTTGTTGTGTATATGTTTTTTTGTATACTAATGTATGAGAGAGGAAAAGCCGGGTAGCTGTGTAGTTACGCATTGTGTAAATTAGTGTTGTAAAATGGCGGGGAATGTGTGTGGTGCGCGGCTGTGCATGATGTAGCGTCCTTGGTAAGAGTGTATCTTCTAGCTCGTATGAGTTTTTTGAAAAGCCGGATGTGCGTGGTGGTGTTTTGCATCTTTAGAGTCTTGTAGCCTCATTTTCGTTTTTTTCGGCGGCCATTTTTTCTCTCGCTTAGGGGATTTTCGTTTGTCTAAACTCTGGAATTTGGAGTTAAATTGAGGTGTAACTTCACTTGCATAGGTCCTTGGTCCCCCCCCCCTCTTGCTGGGGGTAATCTTTTTATGTATTTATTGTGTTTTTAATGTTTTCAGGTGACCACGGTTTGGCCGTTAAAGTCGTATTTTTGCGAGGTCGTAATGTTTTTTTTTGTAAGTCCCGCGTCTCGTATTTTTTTATGCTAAGGCCGTAAATTTTCCGTTCTAAGTCCTGCAGTTCGTATTTTTTGTGTAAGTCCGTATATAGTGATTGCGTGTTAGTTGTATTTTGGTAAAGTGACGCTTGTGTGTGTGTTTGTAACCGCATGTGAGTTAACGGCTCGTCTCGCAATGTGAGGCTTGCAGGCAATTAGAGCAAAGCGTGATGACGTCTCTAAGTTTGACAATTATAATATGTGATACTTTACTGTAAATGATGGGGAAAGTGATGAAAGCCAATAGAATTAATAGCACAACAGTCTCAAGCTCGTAAATCGGCAATAAAAATTGGTTATATCGATCTCGGGAATCAATGAGTTAATACATATCAGGCCTCTCACATGGACTAGAACAGTATTGGCATTCATTTGTATTATTTTGTATTTTGAGAGTTTGCGAGTCCCATCGCATATTGGACCCCGAACCTAATTGATTGTCATGTAACCTCCATGTTTTACTGCAGTAATGATGGTGGTCTTATTTTCTATTGGCTGTTTCGAAATGGGTGGTTATGGCCTTGCTTAATTGATCTTGTCCTCGCCTTGAACTGCTACTCACGAATGCATGATTTATGGCTTCAGAGTTTGCTCCGTGATTTGCAGGCTTGTTTAATTGAATAGCACTGGAATAGGAGACGAACGGGAGTCTGCAGCACTCCTGTAGATATATGTCCTGTATACGGGGAGATGTGGGCTTGCAATTTAATCAGGCTCTATGTTTATAAATGTATGACTTACTAGAGATCCATAAATTGCGATTTGGGCTCACCAGTCTTCTGTGTAACTTACTACCATCTAAGTAAGACTTGAAATACCTTAAGTAAACGTTATCAAACTTGTGTTAGCCGTATACTAGATGATTAGATTTCTAGTATTACTTCAAAAGCACTCATAGTTGTATGTCATACTACATAACCCATTATAGGATATAGAGCGCTGGATAAGATTATTTTATTATCTAACAATTCCTGTATTCCCGAAAGAGTACCTAAACTTATTATAAATGACTTTCCAAGATTAGTTAATACATTTTTGTATGGCGCAAAGTCGCAGAGATTACACCCCTTTCTATGGTTACCTGAATTAGAACTTAAGAAACTATTTAACCTTCCCCAAAAAATACTTCCTCTATTAAAAATTTGGTATACATCCAGAGAACAATCAGTGTCTCCTACTTATCCCTCATTATTGGTCCCATTGGAAGTTTGACTTATAAGAGTAAACTTTCTTGTTTCTCTAAATTAAAAAAGGGCCATCTGAGAACTATAGGAGACCTTTATCAGGGGGGTTCATTGGTATCGTTTAACTTAAAAAAAATGCTTTCAGAGAAACTCTCCTGGTTAGATTACTAAATTACTAAAATTATGTACTGTTTAGAACATTTTAGGGATCTTTCTCCATTGAACATATGATTTTGAAAGATCATGGAGCACATAGGATTGCTAAATGTTATAATATTATTAGAGAAATAACAGAATCATTAAGTAAGTTTACCAGAATACGAATTTGGGTAGGAGAACTAGGGAGAGAATGGTCAGGAATGCTGAATTGGTGCTTTTATAATAGTTGAAAAACAACTGATTCAAATCCTTTATTGTCTTACTTAATCTCTAAATGGAAAATCTGGGACACAAAAGGGAACTATTGAAAGAGTGAAATAAAGAAACTCCTCTGTTTTTTTTTTCTTCCTATTTTTCTCTTTGCTCTCTCTTGATTCCTATTTGTATTTTGCAATTTGTGATTAAGCTTGACTTGTAAAACATTATTTGTTCCCTCTCTTTTTTTCTTTGTTCATTTTATGTATCTGTATATTTTTTTCAATAAAAAGGAATAATAAAATACAAGAAAAAAAATAGATTAAGAATCCTCGCCTAAGAAGACCAAAGTATAAGATAGATTTCCTATTCATATATTTTCTCTTCTAGATCTATTTTCTACATCTTCTAGTATAATCTTAAGGTAACTTTGTTCTTCTTTTAGTATGATCATTTCCTCTTTCATCTCCATGTGTTATTTATGAAGATTGTTGCATTTATCTTCTAGCTCTCTAACTTTAGTATCTACAGCTTTTATTTCTGCTGTTAGTTCCATTGAAACATTTTGTATTTCCTTTTTTTATTTTTGTTCTGAAGGATATGATTAACTTCAGATCTTGGATGCCTTCTCTGGTACTTGGAGTTGAGTCATCTAAGCTATTTTTTTGTGATTGTTCAGGTGATGTTGAAGGTTGTTGAGAGGAATGCATATTTGTTTTTGTAGCATAATAGTCTTTAGTATCTTTTGAAAAGCACACTTAAGAAATATCAGCCATCTCCCTTGTTAAATCTTTTAATTAAATATTAATATTTTTCACTTGTAATTGTTATTGTCCCTATATAAAGTATGGTTGGTCTCTTTACATTTTTAATAGAATATTATGTTGTTTTAGAATTTCTACATAAGTTGGGAGCACATTTTAATTATATTGTTCATGTAAATACATTTTTATTAGTTATGTATCCGTTTGAAATTTAATAAAAGTTCCAAAAGTTAATGCTTTCTATTTATCTTATTTAATGCATAAGATTGTTTTTCTGCATCGATAATTTAATATTCAAATATTTAGAGAGAACAATTAAGTTTAGCGGCCTTCTTGTTATCTTTTGTGGTTTCCAAGGTAAATATCAGTGAACGCATATTTTTTCTTTATCAATTGGTTCATAAATAGTTGGATAAGATATTAAACTGATCAGATTCATAGTTCGCATTTGTACTTATCTATTTACAAGTCTGGATCAGTTTCTGTATTGTTGTGGATTGTTTAAAGCAGCTAATGGTGATTCCGTTTGTTTATAAATTGCTTTCGGTTTTTTCAATTATGTTATGATATAATTAATTAATTTGATTTCATTGTCAGATTTGTCAAAATCTCCTAAAGTTGCCAATTGTTCTAAAGTTTTTGATTTCTTGGCTAACAGGGTTTAATAAGATCAGATTTATTTTGTCAACATTATTGTTTGTTGTGTATCAGAATAGCTTTATATTAGTTAAATGTTGTTTCTGTTTCTCTCTCAATATAAGTTACCAATTGTATAAGACACAAACCTTTTATTTTTAGTTGAATTAGATATCTTTTGATTTTTTATATTCAACCACTTTAAAAACTTACATTAGAATATTGAATTAAGTTAATTTAATAAATGTATATACAATATTAAATACAATATTATGAACTCAAATGATTAGATGTTGCAAAAATCCAATTTCTCTTTTTCTGTTGATATTGCATAATATTTTAATATATTGAAAATTAATTGATGAATACAGCAGAAGAAAAGACAATAGGCATAGTGAGGATAATGACAAATCAAAGGTAGCTTTAAAAAAGCACACAAGACAAAGCAAAGAGATATGTTTTCGTTGCAAAAAGGCCAGTGACCTAAAAAAGAACTGCTCAATATGGAAAGCTGAGCAGTGAAGAAAAAAGTAACTCATGAGAGAAAGAGTTAAAACGGCCACAAAGGAAACTGCACATGCATCATTGAATGACACCTTTAATGTAACTCAGAATAGCACATCATATGGATGGTGCATAGACTCAGGGGCAACAATTAACATGACAAGTGATAACATGTTCTTTACAGAAATTGATTACAGTATAAAAGATAAAATATTCCTAGTGAATGCAGAAAGTATCACAGCAGAAGGCAAGGCTCAAGGATTCATGAATTGCATCACACAATCAGGGAATAAGCAAAGCATCCTTGTAAAGAATATTCTGCGTGTTCCATGGAAGGAAGTCTCCTGTCAGTAAAAACCCTTGCTAAAAATGGACTCACAGTTCAATTCCGAGGCAATACATGCATCATTTCGAAACAGAAAAAAAAATCCTAGCAAAGGGAAGGTTGAATGAACACCTATACAACTCATCACTGCAAATTAACAAGCCAAAGCGAAAAGGTTAAGTATATCCACCTATGGCACAGAAGATTGGGGCATCGTAACCCAGAAGCCATAAAGGATTTTGCAAAGAAAGCTCTCAGTAAGAAAGCAAGATTGCCTTCAGCTTACAAAGGAACTTTCTGTTGTAATAATAAAAGATGCAGATAGACTGTTCACTTATGGCAGATTGCAATTACAATAAAAAAAGAAGAGAAGCGGAAGTCAGAGTGGAGAAGAACAGAATTAGAAACTGATCCCTGAGCTCACCCTAACAATGAATAGACGAGAGTGTCAGGAGTACCTTTGTTTGAAGAAAGAGAGAGAACAAATTGACCTGGAGTGCCTGGTTTGGCATAAGAATTCAAAAGGGGAATGGTGGCATGTCTCAGATATGGAGAAGAAAGAGAAATTGATTGAGGATGACCTTTTTTATGTTGATACAATTCCGGCTGCACCGTGTTTAAGGAGAGATCCTGGAAAACCAGTTGTAACATCTGGTTATAATGCTCCTAAAACAATTCTGGTGTTGAGCCGGAAAGCACAAGGAAAAAACAGACTGACTGACAAAGCTAAGAGGTGGAGCAGCATGGAGGTGGGCGATACTTCATGCATGTTGGAAGAACTTTCCAAACAGGAAGGCCTTGATTGCCCAGATAATGCTGAACAGTGACAGACAGCTAAAATCCAGACATATGCTGCGGAGGAATGTGAATGTCATATAATAATGTACATGCCGTTGAGAAGGGGTGTTGGAAAATACAACAGCATGTATTACACATTATATAATGTTAAGGTTATGTTTACTGTATGTGTAATTGTGTCCAGTCAAAAGAGATGTGACAGTTATAGAATACTGCTTGATGCTGCAAGTACTGTTTATGTTTATAATCTGACATATGTTTTGTTGTTTTATCCAAGTTAGTAAAGCCATATATTAATCTTCACTATGTACCATTGTCTCTTTGTGGACTTCTGAACCAACAGGAGGGACAAAGGTGGGAGAAAGGAGGAAGGGAGAGAGGGTGGAGAGAGAGGGAGGGAGAGAGGGGGAGAGAGATGGAGGGAGGAAAAGAGTGAGAAAGAGAGGGGAAGAGATGGGAGAGAGAGGGGGAGGGAGAGAGGGGTATAGGGAAGGAGTAAGAGAGAGGGAGGGAGAGAGATGAGGTAGAAATAGGGGGGAGAGAGAGAGGGTGGAAGAGAGGAGGGAGGAAGGAGAGGGAGGGAGAGGGAGAAAGAGAAAGAGAGGGAGGGGCCAAGGGAGAAGGAGAAAAAGGGATGGGAGGCAGAGAAAGAGGGATGGAGGCAGAGAGAGAGGAAGGGGAAGGCAGAGATAGGGAGGGGAAGAGAGAGAGACAGAGAGCACACAGTGCAGGCAGAGGGAGAGACAGTGCAGAGAGAGAAAGCACAATGAGAGAGACATCGCACAGAGAAATAGAGCAGAGAGAGAAAGAAGGCAAAGAGAGAGATACAGAGGGTTAAAAAAGAGAGGACGAGAGCACATAAAGAAAGACAGCACAGAGAGAGACAGAACAATTGAACATAACCTATAATATCATCATTTATAAAAAGGCAAGTAACTAGTTCTTACATATTACTTACTTAAAGTACATCAACAAAATCACAAATTTAAGATTTTTTCAAGATTTTCAATAAACCCATATCATTTCAAATTAAATATATAAACTTTAAATGATAATACAAACATCTATCATTCATCACTATGTTTACTCCCTCTGTCCAGCTATATAACCAATAGTCCTGCTATATCACCAATCCGCACGATTTTAATACACATTAGTAGTGATTAATAGATGGCCACATAGATGGAGCTACTAACGGTGCAGACGGTGCAAGGCACCGAAGCCCCTGACCTCTGAGGGGCACTCACAGACCTCCTGTGGGTCACCTGTAGCCCCTGTGGCCACCCTGTGGCCACCCTGTGGCCTGTGTGGCCCGCCCATGGCCCCTGCAGGTCTGCTGTGACCCCCATAGATCCTCTGTAGCCCCTCACATGGCCAAGGGGCTCCCTGTGGCCCCCATGGCCCCTTATGGCCCTTGTGGACCTCCTGTGTGTCCTTCTACCCTTAAGGCTAACTGTAGCCCCCCAAAAGCCCCAGGGTCCCCAATCAGGCCCTGTGGCACCCACGTCACCTTATGGTCCCTGCTGACCTCCCATGGGTTCCATGCAGTCCCTTATGTTTCACTGGGCCCCCCACAGGTCCCAGGGGCCCCCTGCGGGCTCTAAGGCTCCTACAACCCCTTATGGCCCCTGTGGACGTCTCGTGGGTCACCGGCAGGACTTTATGGCCCACTGGGGCATTCCACTGTTCCCCTGCAGGCCCTGTGGCCTCTATGGCCCCTTATGACACCCGCAGACCACTTGTGGCCCCTTACAGAACTCTGGGGTCTCCCTCAGCCCCCTGTGGCTCTTTGCGGACCTCTGCAGCCTCCCTCAGCCCCCAGTGGCCCCCACAGACCCCAGTGGTCTCCCTCTGCCCTTTGTGGCCCCCTCGGTCCTTGCTGCCCTATGCAGCCACCTCGGACCTCTATGGCCCCCCTTGACCCTCTGACCTGCAGTGGTCCCTTCTCCCCCCAGGAAGTGGAATGCAGCACCGGGCAGGTAAGAAAGTATTTATAGTACTCTTGTATATATAGATGTATATGTAAATGTGTATGTTTATATATATATATATATATATATATATATATATATATATATATATATATATAGTGCATCTGTGTTCACATTTGAATAAGCTAATAAACCTGCTTCCAGCTTATGCCTGCTGCATTACACAGCTTTAATGCAAAGCCAAGGCTGGATTTTACACAAGCTGAGAATCATATCCATGTACAGCTGTTTCAAGCTTACTGGCTATTATCAGCATGGAGCGGAATCTCAGCTTGTGTTGTGGATCTTATGAGTAGGTAGTTCACCACAACAATCACATATAATAGTTGTCAAACTGTGATTCGTCGTCACGCTTACGAGCTTCGCAAAGCGAGGCGAGACGGTAGCGAATAGAAGCTTTCCGAGCTCATACACAACACAGGGGGACAGCCAGGACATCTGGGAGTGAGGTTGCGTGCAAATTTAAGCCAAATTTGCTGAGTTTCAGCACACAAAAATCGGCTAAGTGAGAAAAAAATGTAGTCGAAAAAAATTAAAACAAAGCTACACAACCCCAAAGTGCGCAAAACACCGCCAGGCACATACGAGTTTGCCAGGGACGTACGAGGTATAAAAAATACACTGTTCGGAAGGATGGAAAATTACTCGCAAGCCATGTAAGACATAGAATATGGCCATCATTTTACAACACTGACTTGCAAAAAAAACATTACGAATTTGAAATGTCCTTTTTTTTCGCCTAAACCAACGTTTTTGTCTTCCGCACACTGCCTATATATTATTATTATTATTATCTTTTATATATAAAGCGACAAGATATTCCGTAGCGCTGTACATAAGATAAGTTCAAGACAAAGATGCATACAAATTAAACTTAGCAAAGCAAGAAGGCCCTGTCTTTGAACCTCAAATTCATAGTGTCCATAGTACTTTCCCTAAAGCACCTTGTGGGATTGAAACTCGCAGACTTACAACCTAAAGTACTGCACACTTGGCACATTGCTGACACTGTCTCCTCAGGAAAATCCAAAGAGTTTGTTAGCGCTTCAGAATATTGATTGCTGCCTATTAATTACAAATAGGTAAAGTATATACATTTATTAATAAATTAATTAATAGTGAAAAAAAATATTAATTATTATAAAAAATAAATATGAGCAATCTTATATTTTACACTGCCTTTACTGTATGAATATATTAATGCTTAGCTCTTTCTAATAGATTAAGTAATTGATTAATTAATTAATGTACATTAAATTATTATTAATTAGTAATCATTATCAAAAATGATTTACTAGTAAAAAAGTATTCATTATTATTTAAAAAAATATGAACAATCATATATTTTACACTGCCTTTAGTGTATGAATACATTAATGCTTAGCTCTTTCTAATAGATGTATTTATTGATTAATGAATTATGAATGTACATTAATTTATTAATTATTAATTAGCAATCATTATTTTTTAAAAATATTGTATATTTTACACTGCACTAAAAAATATATATATTTCATACTGCACTGCTCATTGCCTGACAGGGATAGTACCCTCAAAGCAGTTAAATATTTAAATCACTTTATTATATTCTTACACCTGCTAATTTAAAATTGTATACTACATTTATTTATGAATATATCCATGCTTAGGCCTTTACGTTTTGCATGTATTCCAATTAAACATTTAAATGATTCATGAATTCATTTGATCCAAACATTAAAAATGCTTTTCATGTCATTTTACAGGTATATGATTTAATGATGCTCTTCTTTAGGAAAAAATTATTAAGTCTTTTTGATTTAGAACGATGACAGTTATTGATTAATTAATTAACGTATATTAATTTATTAATGAATTATAAATTAGTAATTTTACTCTGCACTTATGTATCTGGATTACTGCTCATTAACGTATATTAATTTATTAACTATTAATTGCATTACTGCTCATTGACTGACAGGCATAGGACCCTCAAAGCAGTTAAATATTTAAATCAGTTTATTTGCATCTGACACCTTTATTGGGGGAGGACTATGGCACGTTAATCAACTCATAATATCAATATCTGTATAACTGCTCATTGGCTGACATGGATAAGACCCTCTAAGCAGTTAAATATTTACATCAGTTTATTAGGCTCTGACACCTGCTACATTTAATATTGTATACTGCTTTTATTTATGAATGTATCAATGATGAGGCCTTTACTCTTTGCATGTATGCCAATTAAACATGATACTTTAAATGATTAATGAATTAATTGAATCCAAACATTAAAAATGTGTTTCAAGTTATTTTACAGTTTCCTTGTCTCTGCAGCTGCCTGAAGACAGAGAGTGAGCTCTGCTGGATTTGATCTGAAATAAGATGCTCTTCGTTAAGAAAATAGGATTATTTTTTTTTTTTTTTTTCATTGATGATAGCTATTGATTAATTAATTAACCTATATTAATTAATTAATTATGAATTAATTAAAAAAAATACATATTTAGGAATACATATATGTTTAGTCATTTACGTTTTAATGAATGCAAATTAAACCTCATAACTTGATTGATTAATTAATTAATTTAATCAAAACATTAAAAATCCTTTTCAGGCCAATCTATAGTTTGCTCATAGCTCTTTGTGTTTGCCATTCTTTAGTAAAACATTGTTATGATTCTACTCTATCACTGTAGGACCAAGGGTTCTTTTTAAAATCCCTTTAAGCAGCAATGAATTCAACACAGCATAACGGTACCCAGGACTGGCAGGAATCCAAGTCAGCAGAGTTCTCCCAGTGTATAGGAGCAAAGTATCAGATAGGATCCATTGCCATAGTTCTGTTATCTTTCCAGATTAAATCATACACAATGCTGATGTATGTTTAAACTGTCTCTCTTACATCCCTTGGTTTAGGACATAAAAATAACATCCATATCCTTGTGTAGTTCAAGCAGACTCAGTTTATTATTTCAGATCCAGTATCTTTTACCACACTTTCCTTACCCACCGGCTAACTCCTTTCATACCTATCCCTCCTTTCATAGACCAGTGTTTTTTGTTTTTTTCCTGGCTGACATATCTTTACTCACACCAGATGTCTCAAGCTTTGGGAGGGTCATTGTTAGGGGGCTGATTCACTTTTATGACCCATCTTAGACCAGATAGAGGGGTCTGGTAATATATTATGCTCTGATTGCAAGATCCTGTGTTTTTACTATGTGACCAGCTTAGACCAGATAGAGGGGTCTGGAAATGTATTATGCTTTGATCAGTTGCAAGAGCCTGTGCTTATACTATGTGACCTGCTCTTCTCAGGTCATGGAGGGGAAAGAGACAGGAGTGTTAGTAATTCTTGTTGTCAAGACATCTGGGGAGTTTATGTAATTTGGGGTCAAGGACCAGTCAACATGGCCCCAGGTAGACAAAATGGTTGATCGCAATACATAAATAACAACACATACATATTAACCCAGAACCGTGATGTACTTTATGTGCACCATGTCCAGCTGTCCATCTAGTTATGACAAACATGATTACCTCTTCAGGTTTGGCATTGATGACAGATAGTGATTAATTAAGTAATGTATATTCATTTATTAATTACTTAATAACTAATTATAAAAAAAATAAAAACATATCCCCTTAACTTATTGATCACTGTGTAGATGCTTAGCTCTCTAAGGCTTTCATGTATTCCAATTAAAAATAACACATTGATTGATTGATTAATTAAGTAATTAAATATAAAAAATACTTATGCATTTCAAGTAATTTTACTGTTTCATTACTTTAGGTTTTGCATTGATGACATAAAAAAAAAATATGTACGACAAAAAAATGGCAGATAACGCAGAAGACAAGAATGAGCGTCAAAGAAGAATGGCAAGGGAACGGAAGCAAAGATGGAGAGTTGCACAGTCCCCCTAGACTTCGCAATGATTAAGAGAAGAAGACAGACAGAGACTTCTAAATAAAAGAAAAATGAGTAAAAAAGGACAATTTGAGTCTGATGGAACGTCAATGAAAAGAAAAAGTAAACAAAAACATGACTGTAAAACATTGCCTAATGACCCAATAATGCCTCATGACACCAATGTTCATGCAAATGAGATTAATGTTTATATACACAGTGGTAGTGATAGCTATGTTAAAGAAGCCCAGGACAGTCCTTTATTTACATCACTAACAGTAGACACTCATTATATCGGATTAATGAATGTGGTTTGTCAGCTTTGTGGGGCCGATCATTTTCTGAAAGAAAGACCAACTGATGGAGAGTTTATTAGTTGCTGTCAGAAAGGAAAGGTAAGACTTTCAGAAAGAAACACATTTCCAGAACATTTACAAAGTATAATGAGTTATCCAACATTTCCAAATTATAGCAATTAAAAAAAAATCAGGTTTTAACAGTGCAATTTCATTTGCTTCGATTGGTACTACATTAGCAGAAAATGTGCCAGGACATAACGCGTACTGTTTTAGAGTACAAGGACAAAATTAACCGCCGGACTTCACATTTAAACCCACAAGAAGGAGAGCAAAGGAAATTTGCACAGTTATATGTCCTAGAGAGAATGGAAGCTGTTGAACAATGAATGACACTTCCTGAAAATAAACAATGTTTACCCTTAGTCTTTGAACAGCTGGATAAAATGTACAAGCTTACTAGCCAAAGGCGCTCCTTGCAAGCAACTGAGGCCCTCGCAAACTTTACGTTGCAAAGCAAACAACACGACACACCAATTACGACCCTCGCAAACTTTACCTTGCAACGCAAACAACATACGGCACACGTTAACACACATTACGACCTCGCAACACTCAGACGCAACTCGCGAACATTACAAAATTCAAAACACAATACATACACACAGCACATACATAAAAAACTTACCTACAGCAACAGGGAACATCCAGGACCTCAAAAAAGCAACTTACACCTTGATTTCACTCAAAATAAAAGAGTTTACACACTAAAAAATTTGCTAAGCGACAGAAAAAATGGCCTCCGAACAAAACGAAAATGAGGCTACACACGCAAACACCATACGAGACATGTTAGCACACATTACGACCTTGCAAAAATCAGACGCAACACGCGAACATAAAAACATTTAAAACACAGTAAATACACACAACACAAACATAAAAAGCTTACCTACAGCAAGAGGAACCATCCAGGACCTCAAAAAAGCAAGTTACACCTTCATTTAAATCAAAATAAAAGAGTTTAGACACAAATAAAATCGCTAAGCGAGAGAAAAAATGGTCGACGAACAAAACGAAAATGAGGCTACAGCACTCTAAACACGGAAAACACCACAACACACTCGCAAAACACCACAAGAAAGTCGCAAAACACCACAAAAGACCTACGGATAATCTGCGAACACGCATACCACACATTACCCGCCATTTTACGCCAATGCGGAAGTACACCACTACGCTAACGGTTTCGTGTCTCGCACACACAGTATTACACTGCACACATTCACCCCGCTTACACAGCAGCTCCACAGCACTAATGCTGCAGCAACATCAAAACAGATTGCTAGCTCTTCAACACAATGCTTCAAAATAGGTAAAGTATATTCATTTATTAATGTATTAATGTATTTCATTATTACACACCAAACAGCATTAGCTCACTTACAATTTCATTGCCGTCATTTTTTGACGGGCAATTCGCTAGTGTTAAAATAAAAACAGAATCTCAGTTGATTAAAACATCACATGAATTTTCTAACTTGATTAATAATTTTGATCTCCTAGATGCATGGAGAGTACTTCACCCGTTCGAGAGAGACTATACTTTTTTCTCGGGCCAGTTTAGTTCGTATTCCAGACTTGATCACATATTTGTAGACCTTCAATCCCTGAGAAGGGTACAAAAATTTGAAATAAAGACATCGGTATGGTCAGACCATTTGATGCTTATAAATATGATAAATTATACCACGGAAAGACGTTCAAAAATTTTTTGGAGAATTGATCCCTCTTTGTTTAAGGACCAGTCCTTTCTTAAAACTTTAAGGGAAGAGATAGCTAATTTTTTTGGGCTCAAAAAAGAGACGGTCAATTCCCCATCTATAATATGGTGTGCAAAAAAGGCCTTTGTGAGAGGATTTCTGATCGCCAAAGCAATAGAACAAAAAAAGAAAAGAGGCAAACCCCTGAGGGTCTTCTATATTGAGTTAGAAAGAACATTAGATCAAAATAGGATAAAGCCAAATAAAGAGAGTCAAAAACTAATTAATTCATTGAATTTGCAGATTAAAAAAATATTACAAAATCAGGTTGACAATCTTTTGTGGAAATATCAGATATCACATTTTGTTTTTGGGAGCAAAACAGGGAAGTTCTTGGCAAATTAGCTAAAAAAACAACAAAATCTAAATAGAATTCTAAGGTTAAAGGGCCAAGATAATAAGCTATATTCTCATCCAGATAAGATATCCAATATTTTTATGAACTTTTATAAATCTTTATATAATCTGGAACAGGACCCACTCTTTAGAAAACCAGACCTAGAGAATATTAAAACATTTCTATGTCAAATTAATTTGCCCTCAATTACAGCAGAAGAACATATAAATTTCCATATAAAGATTAGTAGTGAGGATATTTTAGAAGTTATAAAAAATGGTAAAAAAAACAAGGCGCCAGGACCAGATGGTTTTGATCAACTATACTATCAAATATTCTCAAAAGAGATCTGTGACCATTTAGGCAATATGTATAATGAGATTAAAACAACCGGTAAATTAAGAGCAGAATTATCTAAAGCTAAAATAATAAATATTTTAAAACAGGGTAAAAATCCAGAATTTAGTACAAGTTATCATCCAATCTCTCTGATAAACGTAGATATAAAAATATATGCTAAAATATTAGCAAATAGACTAAATATTATTATACCTAAATTAATACATCTAGACTAGAGATGTCGCGAATAGTTCGCCGGCGGACTGTTCCTGGCGAACATAGCATGTTCGCGTTCGCGGCGAACTGCGAACATATGCGATATTCGACCCGCCCCCAATACTTTATCATTGAGCAAACTTTGACCCTGCATGTCACAGTCAGCAGACACATTCCAGCCAATCAGCAGCATACACTCCCTTCCACACCCTTCTACCTCATGGACAGCAGCCATTTTGGAATCATAACTAACTTGCAGTCTTACTGAGAGGAGGTAGAGTGTAGGTGATACTGCATCAATAGGGAAAACCATAGCTAGGCAAGTTTATTCAGTGTCCAGTGCAGTGCTGAAGGACTCTTGTGCATTATTATTATTATTATTACTACTATATAATGTGTAAATGTACCAGCTGGGCATGCATTATTATTATTATTATTATTATTATTATTATTATTATTATTATTATTATTATTATTATATATTGTGTAGATGTACCAGCTTGGCATGCTCTTGTGCATTATTATTATTATTATTATTATTAGTAAAATACTACTAATAATAATAATAATAATGCACAAGAGCATGCCCAGCCGGTACATCTACACATTATATAGTAATAATAATAATAATAATAATGTAGAAGAGCATGCCCAGCCGGTACATCTACACATTATATACTACTACTACTAATAATAATAACAATAATAATAATGATGCTCAAGAGCATGCCCAGCCTGTACATCTACACATTATATAGTAATAATAATAATAATAATAGCAATAATAATAATAATAATATAGAAGAGCATGCCCAGCCGGTACATCTACACATTATATAGTAATAATAATAATAATAATAATAATAATAATAATAATAAAGCAGAAGACCTCCCCTGTGTCTCCCCCCCCCACTCCGTCCCATGTGTCTCTCTCCCCCCCTCTCCCCTGTGTCTCCCCCCACTCCCTCCCATGTGTCTCTCTCCCCCCTCTCCCCTGTGTCTCTCCCACCCTTGCCTGTGTCTCTACCCCCTCTCCCTTCCCCAGTGTTTCTTTCCCCCCTCTCCTGTGTCTTTTCCCCCTTCCCTCTTCCCTGTGTCACTCCCCCCTCCCCTGTGTCTCTACCTCCCTCTCCCTTCCCGTGTTTCTTTCCCCCCTCCCCTGTGTCTCTCCCCCCCTCATCTGTGTCTCTTCCCCCTTCTCCCCTGTGTCTCTCCCCCCTCATCTGTGTCTCTTCCCCCTTCTCCCCTGTGTCTCTACCCCCTCTCCCCTGTGTCTCTACCCCCTCTCCCTTCCCCTGTGTTTCTTCCCCCCTCCTCTGTGTCTTTACCCCCTTTCCTCTCCCCGGTGTCTCCTCACCACTCCCTCCCATTAGTCTCTTCCCCCCTCTCCCCTGTGTCTCTACCCCCCACTCTCTCCTGTGTCTCTCCCCACTCCCATGTGTCTCTTCCCCTCACCTCTCCCTTACCCTGTTTCTCTTCCCCCCTCTGCCCTGTGTCTTCCTCCCCTACTCCACTGTGTCTTCCTCCCCCTCTCCCCTCTCCTGTGTCTTCCTCTCCCTCTCCCCTGTGTTTCCTCCCCCTCTCCCCTCCCCTGTTAGCTTCTATACGCATACATACATACGATAAGAAATCTGGGGGGGGGGGGGGTTACCCCTTACCCCCCCCCCCCCCCGTTCCAACACCCTTGTGTACTGTATAATATTGTATTGCATTATGTTATATTATATCACTAGCGACTTGCCTGGCACAAATGACGGGGCAATAATAATAAATAAAAAAGTTTGAAGCTATGGCAATGCTGTTTGCCACACAATGTGATGCTTTTTGTACTCTGAGGACCCTCTGCGCTCATTGTGAGCCTCTTCCCTCATGTCCTTCATGTTTCGTGCTTTGCAACGATCAATCTTCGGTGCTCATCGCAAAGACAGATATATAAGTACAGTGTTAAATATATAATTTTTTTTGTGCAGTGTAAATTAAAAAATGTATTCAGGTCTCAGAGCATAATAAAGTGATTTAGATTTGTAACTGCTTTGAGAGTGCTATCGCTGGCAGCCAATGAGCAGTAATCCAGATATATAACTGCAGAGTAAAAAGTAAAACATTTTAGTGTAGTGTAAAGTCTACATTTTTATTTTCCATTACTAATTAATACTTATTAAATGAATGCACGATAATAACTATTGTGAATGAAGAAATGTATTAGGAAGTGCGAAGCGTTAATGTATGTAAAGTAACAGCAGTGTAAAATATGCTATTAAGTGTATTTTTTTTATATATATTTTTTTTAATAATAATTAATTAATTAATTACTAAAATACTTTACCTATTTGTAATTAATATATCCAGTGATCAATAACCTGAAGAGCTAACTAAAAAAGATTTTCCTAAAAAGCCGTACGAGGTAAAGATACACAATTAACAAGGACGCTAAATCATCCACACCCGCTTACCACATACACACTCCCCGCCATTTTACAACACTAACTTACACAATGCGGAAGTACCCAGCTACCCTAACGGCTTCCACTCGCGCACGCAGCCTATTTACACTACACACTGCACACATTGCTGACACTTACACAGCAGCTCCACAGCAATGAAAACCTACATTGTATGCTGCAGGAACATGAAAACAGATTGTCAGCTCTTCAGCACAATGCTTCCTGCATATATTACTTACAAATAGGTAAAGTATATTCATTTAGTACTAATTTCATTAGCACACAAAAATACATATACACAAAAAAAACATTATCACATTAAACATAAAAGCCATTCACTGCGCGCCTCACAACGAGTGCCAACTGCTCATAGCACACAAAGCCTTGCAATAAGCGCAAAAAACACATCACCGCCGACCAAAGAATAACAGCAAAAGCGCCTATCAGAAAAAAAATACAACCAACAGCCTCGCAATGAGCGCCGAAGGATATCCGACCGCCAACAAAATGAATGTCTCGTCCAAACCATTACCTGCCTTACAATCTTATTGCCGCCATTTTTTAACGGGCAAGTCGCTAGTAAATATATAAAGATCAAGATAATAAAAGTATCAGGAAATGTAACACAAAGATGCACGCGCATCTGAATAATACGACAAATACGGATTTTTGTCATAAATGATATGATCGCAGTATTGGGTCATAAACCCTAAACACTGGAATCTGTTACATACAATTTACTGATGATGTCATTAATGGGCTTCAAGGGGGGGGGATCTCTTTTCATACTTTTTGAGAGGTGAAAATCCAAGAGCAGAAACACCACATCTGTGGGACACACACAAAGGGGTTCACTTTGGGAGAAAAAAACAAACAAAAATGAAATATTTAATAATCATATTTTGATGTTACCAACAGATAAGGAAACGAAACTGAGGTTATTATATCTAATAGTAGCAAGCCTGGGAGTACTAGGAGTAATAATACTGCAGCAGGAGGTCAGGACTAATGTCACCTATAGACCCCCAGACAGATAAAGGTCAGTACTAATGTCCCTCTATAGACCCCCAGTCAGATAAAGGTCAGTACTAATGTCCCTCTATAGACACCCAGTCAGATAAAGGTCATTACTAATGTCCCTCTATAGACACCCAGTCAGATAAAGGTCAGTACTAATGTCACCTATAGACCCCCATTCATATAAAGGTCAGTACTAATGTCACTGTATAGACACCCAGTCATATAAAGTTCAGTACTAATGTCCCTCTATAGACCCCCAGTCATATAAAGGTCAGTACTAATGTCACTCTATAGACCCCCAGTCAGATAAAGGTCAGTACTAATGTCACCTATAGACCCCCAGTCATATAAAGGTCAGTACTAATGTCACTCTATAGACACCCAGTCAGATAAAGGTCAGTACTAATGTCCCTCTATAGACACCCAGTCAGATAAAGGTCATTACTAATGTCCCTCTATAGACACCCAGTCAGATAAAGGTCAGTACTAATGTCCCTCTATAGACACCCAGTCAGATAAAGGTCATTACTAATGTCCCTCTATAGACACCCAGTCAGATAAAGGTCAGTACTAATGTCCCTCTATAGACCCCCAGTCATATAAAGGTCAGTACTAATGTCACTCTATAGACCCCCAGTCAGATAAAGTTTTGAAATGTTTCTTGGATAGCATTGGGGCTAAATGAGTTTTGGCCATCAGGTAGTCTAAAGATACCGTATATTATGTCCTCTCTTGGGGGGTAAAGACACTAATAATTCCTCCAATAAAATTCAGTTTTTTTATGTGGGCAAGGTCCCTGGTTAGCCCATTGGGTTATCTGTTAAAAAGAGTGGTGCTGTTAGCCTCCTTGTCCCCGTGTGGCCGTTTAGAATCCCTGCTGCTGCATGTTTCAGCTTTATTAAGGTGTAATTGTACAACGTTTGACTCAAGTAGCTGCCTGTGCTGGGTCAGTTTGGCTTAATTGCTGGGCCCTTTTCCTGCCAAGATGGCGACCGTCAGTCCATGGGCCTCTATGTCCCCTTCACTACCTTTGTCCCCGCTTGTGTGCTTATTTGGGATGGCCCCCCTTTATATCTCCGACCCGTGGCCTTCTCAGGTCCCCCCCTCAATCTCTGAGTGTGGGTATGCGGGCTGGGGCGTTGAATCAGGCCTACCTTCTTCTCTGCTCGCTGCAAGATCAACAATACCTAATTTTTCAGGCATGTGTACATGCCTAATTTTTCTGGCCTCTGGTGCTGCACTGTGCCTTCAACAACCAAACCCCAAAAAAAGGCACATAGCCGGGATTAAACTGATAGGAGTAGTACTACTTAACACACCACTCATATCTGGTGTAACAGTAGTGTACATTTAAAACAAAAAACATTTTTTCTACTGTAATAGATTGCATAGCAGTTAGTTGTCTGCAAGCGTGTGTGTCAGACCTACAGCGTCTACTCTGCCAACTTCTGCAAGTGCACAGTGCCACTCATATCTGTTGTCACAGTAACTTGAACGCATAGTACCAATCTGTCAAAACCGGTAATGATGAATGAGGTCTAGAGTAGCCTGGTTCGCTTATCCTCTACAGGTTGAGACCTAATGTTTGGGTGTCTCCAGACCAACACATGAGTACAAGCAGCACACAAAATCAAAGCCGCCATCCTCCTCCTGGTCCAGCATCATCAGCCACATCAACCACTGCTGTCCTCCTTGCCCCCTCTCAACCATCCGCCACTGCGTCTCTCGCCTTGAGCAGTTCCTGCTCATTTGCCCATTGTCAGGTGCCTGTAAAGGACATGTTTGAGCGTAAGAAGCTAATGTCTCAAAGTGCCACAAAATTGAAGTGATACGACCAACAAAGCATCTTTTTCCATCTCCCGGTTCTAAAAATCCAGGCCTTATACACGCCCCCTGATATGTGCTGTAACAGGTTTTAAACTGATAAGAGTAGTACTACTTAACACACCTTATAATAATGCAGAGAGAGGCAATGCAGTGAGAGGAGTCTGAAGAAGAGGAGTCAGAGGAGGAAGGTGGCTTTGAGGAGGTGGAAGACCAAACACAGCAGGCGTCCCAGGGGGCTTGTTGTCACCTTTCGGGGACCCTTGGTGTTGTACGTGGCTGGGTGGAGGAAGAGACCTTCAATGACATCAGTGAGGACAGGGAACAGGACATGGCTAGCTTGGTATCCAACCTTGTGCAAATGGGGAGTTTGCGGTTGTGCAAATGGACTGTTTGCGGTTGTTTGCGGTGCGTTAAACGGGGAGTTTGGTCTGTCACTGTGAAGCGGGTGTAACCCTTACACTACCTGATCGATACAACATCATACCTGATGTTTTAAAGCACGTTATTCCAAACAATTTAGGAATGTTAGGTAATTTATGCCCTTTATGGCTTAAAACCAGACTCTGTATCAACTATGTAATTTTCCGTGGGAGTTTTGCCATGGATCCCCCTCCGGCATGCCACAGTCCAGTTGTTAGACCCCTTGAAACAACTTTCTCATCACTATTGTGGCCAGAAAGAGTCCCTGTGGGTTTTAAAATTCGCCTGCCCATTGAAGTCTATGGCGGTTCGCCGATGTTCGCCGGTTCGCAAACATTTGCGGCAGTTCGCGTTCACGGTTCGCGAACCGAAAATTTTATGCTTGCGACATCACTAATCTAGACCAATCAGGCTTTGTCAAGGGAAGACAAGCTTCGGATAATATCAGACGTTTGGTAGATATTATGTAAATAGCAAGGAATAAAGATCTATCCATAATGGCCCTGTCTCTTGACGCTGAAAAAGCATTTGACAGGGTCAGCTGAGACTTTTTAGATAAAGTTTTAAAACAATATGGTATGGGAGATTTTGGAACTAAAGCTATTAAGGCTTTATATTAAAGTCCGTCAGCGTATATTTCGGGACCAGGATACGAGTCAGAGAGTGTTACCATCAGTAACGGTACACGTCATGGATGTCCTCTATCTCCTCTCCTGTTTATTTTATTTATGGAGCCTTTAGCGAAATCCATAAGAAATAATGTCTTGATCAAGGGAGTGGAGATAGGAGAAGAGGAGTTTAATATCATGCTTTTTGCTGATGATATTCTGCTAACACTTATGAATCCTCAGAATTCATGTGTTAAGTTAATTCTTATGGAATTTGGTAATGTTTCATATTTTAAAACAAATTCCTCAAAATCTGATATAATCCATAGAAAAATTAAGGACGAAATAAAGATATTTTTAAAACAACAATTTATGTACAACTGGAATTCTAGATTAATAACACATCTGAGCCTGAAATTTTAAAAAAATTATTAGAGGGAAAATCTGAGCAATCTTCAAATTTATATAAAAAAAATTGTTAAATGAATGGAAAACTCTATACCTGACTTGGTCGGCCAGAATAGCAGCAATTAATATGTGTATCATTCCGAAGTTAAGCTATGTATTTAGATGTATACCAGAGAAAGTTCCCAATACCTCCCTAAGTATGATTCAATCGTTCATAGATACGTTTATTTATTTGGGGGAAAAAGCAAGAATTAAGAGAGCCATAACATGTAAAAAATTTGAAAAAGGAGGCATGGGCCTACCGTCAATACAGGATATTCCTGATAAAATTCTGATTTAAAAATTAATGATTTTGAATATCCAAAGTAATAGAGCTATCTGGAAAAGCATAGAGGATAATCTTTTGGGAGATATAAACCATAAATCAAATCTAAGTGGTGGACACAAAACAGGATAGTATAACAAATATTGGTAACATATAGAAAATGGAACAATGATTCCTGTTTAGTCTGCCCCTAAACCATAAGCCAAACCTCTAACCCTAAAGCATAAGCCGAAACCTACTATCCCAAAAGTGGCGCACACAAAAAAGGAAAGTATAACAAATCTTGCTAACAGATCAAAAATGCAACAATCATTCCTGTTTAGTCTGCAACAACCTCTAACCCTAACCGATCACGTAAATCAATTATCCCAAAAGTGGGCGACACAAAACAGGATAGTATAACAAAGATTCATAACACATACACAATTTAAAAAAAAAAGACTCTTTTATGTGGTAAAAACTACAACACTAAACAAATAATACAATTACAACAGTGAGGTACACAAAACAGGATACTACTAAAGAATTGCCAGCGCTGCACGCTTTCACACACACTCTCAAATCTGCACTATTTTACAGACAACACAGAAAACCAGAATGTGAATACATTAGTTTCCCAAAAAGAAGATGCTTTTGTTCAACTAAATATTTCTATAAAATAACATTTATCTTTATCCTTTACAACAGACACTGCCTGGATCCAGTGCCAACAATACACAACTAACACTTCTAACAATAGAAAGAATACAATCATGTTTGCTGTATACCAATGTCAAAATGAAAAATACAAGAAAATAATAAGCAACGACTAGCAATAATGAGACTCCTTCAACAAATATTGGTCACACATTTCAAATTTCACAAGGAATCCTCTTTTAGCGCCAACAACCTGTAACACTAAGCCGTAACTTAAATCTCTCATCACAAACGTGGTGCGCAGAAAACAGGATGGTACAACAAATAGTCTGAACACATAACAAATTCAACAATAAATCCTCTTCTCTCACCACTATCCTACAACATTAAACCCACAATCTAAACACACCCAGAAAATTGGATACTACAACAAATATTAGTAACACCTACAAAATTTAAGAATAAAGCCTCTTTTATGGCCCACACCCTAGAAGCCAAAAAGTCCAACCTAATCCTCCACTAAAAACAATCGGCTACAGAAAACAACTAACTACAACAAATATTGCTAAGACTTACAAATAGTGATGTTGCGAACATCACATTTTGGGTTTGCGAACAGCGAACGCAAACTTCATCAAATGTTCGTGAACGGGCGAACATCGGCGAACCGACATAGACTTCAATGGGCAGGCGAATTTCAAAACCCACAGGGACTTTTTCTGGCCACAATAGTGATGGGAAAGATGTTTCAAGGGGACTAACACCTGGACTTTGGCATGCCGGAGGGGGATCCATGGCAAAACTCCCACGGAAAACTACATAGTTGATGCAAAGTCTGGTTTTAAGCCATAAAGGGCATAAATCACCCAACATTCCTAAATTGTTTGGAATAACATGCTTTAAAACATCAGGTATGATGTTGTATCGATCAGGTAGTGTAATGGTTACACCCGCTTCACAGTAACAGACCAATCTCCCCGTTTAATGCAACACAAACAACGGCAAACAGTCCCTTTGCACAACCGCAAAATCCTCATTTGCACAAGGTTGGATACCAAGCTAGCCATGTCCCTATCCTTGTCTTCACTGATGTCATTGAAGGTCTCTTACTCCACCCAGCCACCAAGGGTCCCCGAAAGGTGACAACAAGCCCCCTGGGACGCCTGCTGTGTTTGGTCTTCCACCTCCTCAAAGCCACCTTCCTCCTCTGACTCCTCTTCTTCAGACTCTTCTCACTGCGTTGCCTCTCTCACCAATTTCCATCTGAAAGAGAGAAGGTGGGATTTATTTTTTCACTATTCAAAGATGAAGCCCTGGCTTGGAGCTCCCCCCTTCTGGAACAGGACAGTCAAGTCTTGGGTAATCTAAATGACTTTCTTGAGGCCATGTGCCTAGTTTTTGATGACCCCAATCGATGTGCTACAGCAGAAGCCACTTTATTTGCATCAAGGGAGGCGCTCTGTGGCTGAATATGCTACTGAATTCAGACAGTGGGTTGCTGATACTACCTGGAATCAATCAGCCCAGAGGTTCCACTTCAGAAAAGCTCTCTCAGAAGCTATAAAAGATGAGCTAGCTTGTGTTGATCTTCCTGCTGACTTTGATGCATTTTTGCGTTTGGCTATCCGTATCGATCGGAGACTTTCTGAAAGAAGATTGGAAAGACAGGGCTCTTTTAGACCAAGTACTACTCCTATTTCCTATTCAAGAATGTCTACACCGACCCCACAAACACCTACAGACTCTGAGCCTAAGGCTATGCAGGTAAATCCAATAAGAGGGCCATTATCCAATGAAGAAAAACAGTGGCGACGAACTCACAATTTATGCCTGTATTGTGGTAGTGCAGGGCACTATGCCATCAATTGCCCTAGCAAATCCAAAAGAACAATAGCTATGGCTGCTGAGGGCGCACAGATTCGACACCAATTCCAGATTGCAGATCAACTGGATTCTGTCACACAACCCTTGTTTTCTCTGGCTCATGGTGAAGAGGGTATGTTGACTCAACATCCTCATTTTGTTGTGCCTATCACATTGCAATTTGGTGATCGTAACATTTCAACTACAGCTATGATAGATTCTGGAGCAGGCGGAAACTTTATGGACATTAAATTTGCAGCAGGAAATATAATTCAGTCTATCCCTAATTCTTCACCTGTGTTAATGGAGACAGTGGACAGTTCTCCACTTACGTCGGGCCCGGTTACACATGAGACTGTGCCCTTAAAGTTGACTCTGGAAGTGAATCACCATGAGACTATATCTTTCCACCTAATTTCCTCAACACAGTTTCCAGTGATTTTGGGGGTACCTTGGCTTGCTCTGCATAACCCTCAAATTGATTGGAAGATCAGAACTTTGTCCTTTCCTTCAGAACACTGCTTAATGAATTGTCAACCCACTAAGGTAACACCTGTTGCCACAACAATTAATGAAATGGTTGCTACAAACTTGACTAAGCTTCCTCTACAATATCGGGATTTTGCAGATGTCTGTGATAAGAAGAATGCTGATCAGCTTCCACCCAACAGGCCTTATGATTGCCCAATAAAGCTGTTGCCTGGGGCTACTATCCCATTTGGCCATATATATTCCCTTTCTGAACCTGAATTGAAAGCTCTTCGTGTATACATACAAGAAAATCTTGCCAAAGGCTTTATTCGACCATCTACTTCCCCAGCAGGAGCTCCTATATTCTTTGTAGAGAAGAAAGATGGCAGCCTACGGCCATGCGTTGATTACAGGGACATTAATAACATCACTGTTAAAAACCGCTACCCCTTGCCTCTCATTCCTGAACTTTTGGAGAGACTTCGCTCAGCTAAAATATTTACAAAGCTTGATCTTCGGGGGGCATATAATCTGGTTTGCATAAGACCAAATGATGAATGGAAAACAGCTTTCAGAACCAGGTACGGGCATTACGAATATCTAGTAATGCCATTTGGGCTTTGGAATGCCCCTGCAACTTTCCAACATCTTATCAATGATGTACTACGAGATCTCCTGGATTAGTTTGTTGTGGCATATTTGGATGATATCCTAATATTCTCTGATAATCTTGAAAACCGCAGAAAACAGATCTGTATAGTTCTGGAGCGCCTTCGTACCCACCGCCTATACATTAAACTAGAAAAATGTGAGTTTGAACAAACAGAAATTCAATTCCTGGGGTATGTAATAACTCCTAAAGGTTTAACTATGGACGCAAGTAAAATTAAAGCTGTGCTGGACTGGCCCATCCCCAAGAATGAAAAAGATGTCCAGAGATTTGTTGGGTTTGCCAATTTTTACAGGTGTTTCATTAAGAATTTCTCTGCCGTTATTACACCTATCACTGAACTCACACGTAAAGGGACTCCTTTTCAGTGGTCCGATAAGGCTGATACCGCATTTTCCCGATTAAAGACTCTGTTTACATCTGCCCCCATCCTGGTACATCCTCAGCCGGAATTACCATTTAATGTGGAAGTTGATGCTTCTGATTCAGCTGTTGGTGCTATACTGTCTCAAAGGACTGGACCTAAAATGCTGTTACATCCGTGTGCCTTCTATTCCAGCCACATGGTGCCAGCAGAAAGAAACTATGATATAGGGAATAAAGAACTATTGGCTATAAAAGCTGCCTTCACCGAATGGAGAGAGGGAGGGAGCTACCCATCCAATTACTGTCCTCACACATCACAAAAATCTGGAATGTATTTGATCAGCTAAGAGACTGTCAGCCAGACAAGCACGCTGGTCCCTATTCTTCTATTTTTTGGTTACATACCGTCCTGGCCCCAAGAATGGTAAGGTGGATGCCTTGTCTAGAATAGCTGACCCCCTCCATGCTACCGTAACCAAGACCACCATCTTGCCAGAGGATATATTTATAGGAGTTACATTTCCTTCTGATCTGATGTCTCGCATTAAAAAGGGCTACGCTGAAGACCCAGTTCTTCGTGATCCTGCTCGTGATCTCCATATGACGATGCTTAATGGGTTTTGGATTTTTCAACAACGTCTGTTTGCTCCGGAGTCAGTGCGACTGGACCTTTTACGTCTCTACCATGACTCAAAACCATCAGGTCATCCAGGAATCCGAAAGACACAAGAGCTACTTGCCCGATCCTTGGCCGAAGTATCATGAGGATGTTAAGAAGTATGTGTCCTCTTGTGATGTATGTGCCAGACATAAGACTCCTCGCTCATCCCCTGTTGGCTTGCTTCAGCCTCTTCCGATTCCTCATCGTCCCTAGGGATCTATATCCATGGACTCTATTGTGGAACTACCTCCCTCTAAGGAACACACTACCATTCTTGTTGTTGTGGACAGGTTAACTAAGATGGGTCATTTCATACCAGCTCCTGTTTTCCCTTTAGCGAAACAGACGGCTGACCTGGTTATTCGGGAACTATTTCGCTTGCATGGAGTGCCTGATGAAGTAGTTTCTGACAGGGGAGTGCAGTTTACATCTCGTTTTTGGAAACATTTTTGTTCTAATCTAGGTATTAATGTAAATCTGTCATCAGCTTTTCATCCGCAAAGTATTGGACAGACTTAGTGAACCAACCAGACTTTGGAGCAATATTTGCGGTGCTATATTAGTTACCTGCAGGATGACTGGCTGGATTTTTTACCCACAGCGGAGTTTGCCTATAACAATGCCCAAAACTGCTCCACTTCTCTGATCCCATTTTTTGCCAATTATGGTTACCATCCAACCTTTCTAGTGAGTCTCCCGATTACTACTCCCGTTCCTGCAGTCACTGACCGGCTAACCGCCTTACGTGATTCCCAAGCACTGTTGAAAGGGACTCTTTTGGAGGCTCAGGAATGTTACAAAAGAGCTGCTGATAGGCATAGAAAGGAGGCCCCAGTCTATCATGTTGGTGAAAAGGTGTGGCTGTCAACAAAGAATCTTAAGCTTTGGATTCCTTCTCATAAATTGGTGGCAACAGCATGCGTTGACTGGCGTGCTGTCTGGCTGACCCCGGATGCCGATGCATGCTGTCTGACTGTGCCACTAGCTACTTGTGACGACCTCCCCCTGCTTCCAATTCATCTCCTCCTCCTCTCTGTCTCCCCATCTGAACTTTCCTCCTGCTCTTCTTCTCTTATAGCGGGCACCCACGTGACATCCACGGACACATCGTCATCATCAACCGCTTCACTTGTATCTGACAACTCAACAAAGGAAGCAGCACCGGGTACAACATCATCATCATCAGACCATACATCCATGTGTGTAATGCTGCCTACTGGGACATATCCCTGTTATCTACATCCTCTGGCACTAATGTTTGCGCATCACTCATTTCTTCCAGCGGATGTGTAAATAACTCTGCTGACGGATCAAATGAAGCAGCTGTGGTGCTAGTGTTGGTGGTGGCGGCAGGCGGGCGAGTGGTAACTGGAGAGGTGCCCGAAGCTAAGCTGGAGGAGGATGGTTCATCTAGTTCCCGAGCAGAAGCTGTAGAAGATAGGGTGTCCTGTGTGAGCCAGTCAACCATGTCCTCAGAACTTTTTGAAGTTCAGGGTACGTTGTCTCTGAAAACTGGGCATTATTCTACGGCCAAAGGGAATCACAGCACCACGACCACGACGGTCCCTGCGGGGTGGCCTGCCTCTGCCTGTCATTTTTTTTCCGATTAGTGGTACTATGCGTGCAAGCTACTGTGACACCAGATATGAGTGTCACTGTGCACTGGCAAAAGTTGGCAGAGTAGATGCAATAGGCTTCACACACACGCCAGTAGGCAGGCAACTGAAATTCAATCGATTACAGTCAAAAAAGTGTTGTTTTATGTCACTGTACACAACGGTTGCACCAGATATGACGTATCACTGTGCACTGGCAAAAATTAGCAGAGTAGATGCAATATGCTTCACACACACGTCTGTAGGCAGGCAAGTGCTATTCAATCTATTACAGTAAAAAAAGTGTTTTTTTATGTCACTGAACATGATATAAGCTGTCAGCCTGACACAGGCAGGCAACTGAAATTAGACTACATAAAAAAAATGGTTGTTTTCAATATATGTTACACCACCAGGTATGAGTAGTGAAAATAAGCACAATATAAGCTGTTAGGTGTTAGCCTGTCACACACACACGCCGGCAGGCAGGCATAGATTACACACAAAAAATTATAAAATAAAATAAATGAAGTTCAAAGTTTCCTCCATGATAAATTATAGGGGGCGAACCGAAAAGCACATGTGTTTGCCGTTTGCGGCGAACGCGAACTTGCGAATATCGCCGCGAATAGTTCTCCGGCGAACTGTTCGGGACGTCACTACTTACAAACTTTACACAAAGAGTCAGTTTTGTCTGCTATGCCTATAAGGCAAACCTATAAAGCTGCAATCTAAAAACTACCGTCCACAAAAAAAAATAGGACAACAAATAGTAGTAACACATAACATTTTTGACTATCAAGACACTTTCAGCTCCAATAACCTATAAGCCGAAACACACAACCAAAATATATAATGACAACACTGTTGCACACAAAACAGGATAGAACCAAAATAACAAAAAATGCACTTACTAAACTAATTACAATCAATAACCAAAATAATAATACATTCTTTTTATTTACAGATTAAGATGGAAGATAGTGACAAGAAACAGGAAAAGATAAGACGGCAAACTAGAGAACAACAAAAAACATGGGCAAAGCAGCAGACGCCGGAGCAGAAGGAAGTTCGCCGAGAAAAATAACGCAAACGACTTGCAAGCAAAAGACTAGCAGCTGAAAAAATAAAATCAACCCCTAAGAAGGCAACAAAAAAACAAAAGCATTTAGAACCTGTTGCTGAACAATCACATAACATTTCTACTGATGACTTAGAGACTCAGATTGACATATGTTCTTCAAATTGTCCTTTACTTAAGTCTTTAGCAGCAGAGGTTCAGAATTGTGGGGAGATGAATATTCTCTGTCAGTTTTGTGAGGCTTATCATTTAAAACAGGAAAGACCCAGAGATGGCGAGTTCATTAGTTGCTGTCAAAAAGGCAAGGTCAAACTTCCACAAAGACAACAATTCCCACCATATTTACAAAGCATTATGACTGAGCCTGCTTTGACCAACTACAACAATTTCAAAACAAACATAAGATCATACAGTAGTGCCATATCCTTTGCATCTATGGGTGCAACATTAGCTGCTAATGTGCCAGGACATGGCCCTTACTGCTTTACAATGCTAGGCCAAATTTACCATCGCACTTCCCATTTACATCCAGAGGAAGGAGACCAAAAATTTGCTCAACTATATGTCCTAGATACAATGGAAGCTGTTGACCAACGTTTGCAGCTTTAAGAAAATAAAAAATGCTTACCCATTGTCTTTATAGAGCTAGATAAAATTATGGCCGATAACCCCTACACTCAAGCTTATAAAAAAATAGCAGAAGTCGAAAAGGAACAACAACTTCATGCAGAAATACATCAATTGCCATTCCCAAAGGTCAATATGGTGCTTAAAAGAGATTGACATACTGATAAACACCATTATAACTTGCCAACATCAAATGAGGTTGCAATGGTGTTTCAAAATGATGAAGGAGAACCACCATTTCAGAGAGACATTAGAATATATCCCAGAAACGAGGAGCAACCTTTCATTAATATAAGTATCTTAAGTACAAATTTAGATCCAATGACATATCCAATATTTTTTCCACACGGAGAAGCAGGTTGGCCAACCCAAATTAACCCTTCAGAGTTACCCAAATTCTAAAGTACGAGTGCGAAATAATATTTCCATGCTTAAATTTAATGTGGCTCAAATTGCCATTTGAAATGGATTCAATCCTATTTTATCTTGTGGAAAACTAACACAACAATGGATCATTGATTCCTAATTGCAAGTTGAAGCTAATAAATTAAACTTCATAAAATATCAACAAGATAAACTACTAGAACAGTATTGTGGATTCATGGATTATGTTGCTGAGTTTGCTACAACCAGAGACATGATAGCTGGCAAAGCTATCATTTTACCATCTTATTTCCAGGGATCTCTTTGCAATATGCGAGAAAGATACAATGATGCCATGGCTATCGTAACTAAATTTGGTAAACCAGATTTATTTATTACATTTACATGTAATCCACAATGGCCAGAGATTACACAGAATTTGCTAATTGGCCAAACTGTTTCCAATAGACCAGATTTAGTGGCCAGAGTATTTAAAATAAAATTAAATGAAATAATACGTGACATAACCATAACTCAGTTATTTGGCACCATCGAATTTCAAAAAAGTGGACTTCCACATGCACATATTCTTATAATCCTTCATGAAAAAGATAAGTTCGATACTGGTGACAAAGTGGATTCAGCCATTATTGTTGTACTACGAGATTCAGAACTACATGGTAGACTATATGAGATTGTAACTCATCGTATGATTCACTGACCATGTGGAGATATTAATCCACAGTCACCATGTATGGAAAATAAGACATGTATAAAAGAATTTCCTAAAGATTATTGAGACAAAACTTATGCTAATTGTGATGGCTATCCATTATATAGAAGAAGAGAAGGACAAACTGCCATTATTCGCGGCAAAAAGGTTGAAAACATATATGTGGTACCATACAATTCACATTTACTAATGAAGTATAATGCACACATTAATGTTGAAGCCTGCACTTCTATAAAATCCATTAAATAAGTCTACAAATATATTTACGAAGGCTATGATGCAGCTACTGTAGTTGTCAAAAGTGCTGAAAATAACCAACCCAGTGAGTTAGTACATGATGAACTTGCATCTCATGTAGATGCTCGCTATGTCAGTGCGCCAGAAGCTATGTGGTGTCTTCTAAAATTTGAAATGCACGATCGATCACATGCAGTATATCGATTAGCTGTACATTTGCCACAAAGACATTTAGTGTATTTCCATGATGGAAATGAAACAAATGATTTAGCACAAAGTGAGCAGCACGACGCTACACTAACTGCATGGTTCCAATTAAATTCTACTGACATACAGGCAAGAGGATTCTTATACATTGACATGCTATACCATTATGTTTTTGTTAATGGGTTATGGTGAAAAATAAAAAGGTGTGGAAATAAAATAATCCCAATAATTTACACTGTAAGTCCAAGAGACCTTGAACGTTTCTGCTTATGACTACTACTTCTAAATGTTCCTGGTGCACAAAGTTTTGAACACTTAAGAACTGTTAATGACATAGTATATGAATCTTTTCATTTAGCTGCGCGCCATAGAAATTTCCTAGCTGATGATACAGAATGGGAAAGATATCTAGAAGAAGCAGCACTATGTCAAATGCCACGGCAGATGAGGGAACAATTTGCATTTATTTGTATCTTCTCAAATGCTCCAAATGCATTAGCTTTGTGGGACAAGTTTAAAACTAATATGGCTGAAGACTTTTTTTTTACAATGAGCCTATTGCACAATTAAAAGCATGAATTGAAATCTCAGAGGTCTTTTTAACTCATGAATTAAGTTGTGCAAGTTTTAATCTGCCAGATCCAGGTCTTATAGACGACATCATCTTTGAAGACTATGACATTCAACTCTAAAGAGAAAGAACTGAAGAAAGACTTGCAACTTTAAATACATTACAATTTCAAGCATTTATTGCAATCAAAAATGCCATAGATGATGACATGGTCAAAGAGCGTTATTTCTATCTAGATGGACCTGACGGATCAGGAAAAACGTATCTATATAATTTATTGATGATTTTTGTACGAGCACAAGGTGAAATAGCGCTGGCATTTGCAACCACAGGAATTGGCGCACTTTTGTTAGAAGGTGGAAGGACTGTGAATAGTGGATTTAAACTGCCAGTGCCTATTTTAGAAACATCAGTGTCCGATATGCGAATGACATCATTAGAAGCAAAAAAAATAAAAAAAGTAAATTAATTATAATAGATGAGGCTACAATGATTTTATGCCATGCCCTACAATGTACTGACCATTTGCTTTGTGAGGTCATGGATAATACTTTGCCATTTGATCAAAAGTCATGTTGTTAGGTGGCGATTTTAGACAAACATTATCTGTCGTTGTACATGAAAATCGAACCGACATTATCGAAACATGTATAAAGTCAAGCACACTATGGAAAATGTTTACCCATCTTCAATTACAACAAAATATGAGATCAGAAGGAGAAAATGATTTCAATGATTGGCTTATTACAATTGGAGAAGGAAAAACAAAACAAATCCAAAATTTACCTGAGGACACTGTGCACATCCCAAATTATATGATTTGCAAACAAGATCTTTTTTTTTTTTAAATATATTTATTTTTTTCCACATAAAAAACTTACAATTTGCATACAGGTATAAAATATACACTTCTCAAAAAAATAAAGGGAACACTTAACAACACAATGTAACTTCAAGTCAATCACACTTCTGTAAAATCAAACTGTCCACTTAGGAAGCAACACTGAGTGACAATCAATTTCACATGCTGTTGTGCAAATGGGATAGACAACAGGTGGAAATTATGGGCAATTAGCAAGACACCCCCAAAAAAGGAGTGATTCTGCAGGTGGTGACCACAGAACACTTCTCAGTTCCTATGCTTTCTGGCTGATGTTTTAGTCACTTTTTAATGCTGGTGGTGCTTTCACTCTAGTGGTAGCATGAGACAGAGTCTACAACCCACACAAGTGGCTCAGGTAGTGCAGCTCATCCAGGATAGCACATCAATTCGAGCTGTGGCAAGAAGGTTTGCTGTGTCTGTCAGCGTGGTGTCCAGAGCATGGAGGCGCTACCAGGAGACAGGCCAGTACATCAGGAGATGTGGAAGAGGCCGTATGAGGGGAACAACCCAGCATCAGGACCGCTACCTCCGCCTTTGTGCAAGGAGGAACAGGAAGAGCACTGCCAGAGCCCTGCAAAATGACCTCCAGCAGGTCACAAATGTGCATGTGTCTGCTCAAACTGTCAGAAACAGACTCCATGAGGGTGGTATGAGGGCCCGACATCCACCGGTGGGAGTTGTGCTTACAGCCCAACACTGTGCAGTATGTTTGACAACTGTGCTCTTCACAGATGAAAGCAGGTTCACACTGAGCACATGTGACAGACGTGACAGGGTCTGGAGACGCTGTGGAGAACATTCTGCTGCCTGCAACATCATCCAGCATGACCGGTTTGGCAGTGGATCAGTAATGGTGTGGGGTGGCATTTCTTTGGGGGGCCACACAGCCCTCCATGTGCTCGCCAGAGGTAGCCTGACTGTCAATAGGTACCGAGATGAGATCCTCAGACCCCTTGTGAGACCATATGCTAGTGTGGTTAGCCCTGGGTTCCTCCTAATGCAAGACAATGCTAGACCTCATGTGACTGGAGTGTATCAGCAGTTCCTGCAAGACAAAGGCATTGATGCTATGTACTGGCCCGCCCGTTCCCCAGACTTCAATCCAATTGAGCACATCTGGGACATCATGTCTCGCTCCATCCACCAACGTCACGTTGCACCACAGACTGTCCAGGAGTTGGCCGATGCTTTAATCCAGGTCTTGGAGGAGATCCCTCAGGAGACCATCCGCCACCACATCAGGAGCATGCCCAGGCATTGTAGGGAGGTCATACAGGCATGTGGAGGCCACACACACTACTGAGCCTCATGTTGACTTGTTTTAAGGACATTACATCAAAGTTGGATCAGCCTGTAGTGTGTTTTTCCACTTTCGTAATGGGGGTGACTCCAAATCCAGACCTCCATGGGTTGAAAAATGTGATTTCCATTTTAAAATTTTTGTGTGATTTTGTTGTCAGCACATTCAACTATGTAAAGAACAAAATATTTCATAAGAATATTTAATTCATTCAGATCTAGGATGTGTTATTTTAGTGTTCCCTTTATTTTTTTGAGCAGTGTACTTTCTCCATACAAAAAATACATAAACATAACAATATACACACAAAAACATTCAAAATGCTGCCATTGCTTTACATATTGCACTTAAATAATCTAATACAATGGTAAACCTTGGCCGATATTTTACTTTCACCTTCTCTTATCTCTTTACCTTTCCTTTACTTTCTTGTATTTCCTATATATCATCTCTATTTGGTTATAATCTATTCTTATTCTCTATGAGTTACTGTTATATATTGATCCCAATAATCCCAGTTTGCACATAGCTGCCAATTTAGGGGATTACTTTCAAAATTGCTCTTCATAATCTCCCGGGTGATTTTTATTGTATTTACTACTTCATTCCATGATGCAATTATCGGTTGCTTCCAATATTTTGATAAAAGATTTTTTACAATTAAGAGAATATGAGATATTAGAAATCTTTCATGTGACGCAAACCAAAATGTATCTCTAAATGAAATAGCGCCATCTGAAGGGTACCTATTAGATGTTTATTACAGCTCTTTGATATTTCTGAGAAGCACTTTACTCATAAAGCGTTATTCTTATCACATTCCCAACATACATGTAATGTCGTGCCTATCTGTCCACATTCTTTCCAGCATCAATCGTTTCGTTGGAAATTTAATTTTCCCATAAACTGGGGAGTACAATACCACTTCTGTGTAATTTTAAAAAAGAGCTCCAGATATGAGGTATTAATCGCTGATTTTTTTACTAATTGAAATGAATTAGCCCACAAAGAGGGCTCAAAAGATATATTTAAATCTGCTTTCTAAGCTAATATGGCGCTCGATTTGATAAAAATAGGTTAATCAGACATTGCCCTACTACACTTACGATATAATTTTGGAGTCATCCTCTTTAGTTGCCATAATCTCCAACTTGTATAAACTATCTTCATTCAATGGTTTGAAGCTCCAAAGCATCAGCTGCGTTTTTATTGATTCAAAATCGAGCCATGAGATTTTACTAATATTCAATTTGTTGTGTGAAGTACTTAAATCTATTAATTCTCCTTTTGAGAACATATCCCCTATATATCTAATACCTTTATTTTTCCAATATATAAGTGTTTGATAGTTCTCTTTAGTTCTTATAATTTCAATGTGCGAAGCCAAAGAAGGAAAATTAATTTGATTTTTTTTTAGTCTGATTTTTAACCAAAAAGTCCTCCTGGTAAGTTATTAAGGGGAATGACTTCGATATTTGGCTGCCACATAACCGTTTGGATTGGTATTTCTCCCAAAAGATTATCCTCTATATTTTTCCAGATAGCTCTGTTACTTTGGATATTCGAAATCATAAATTTTTAAATCAGAATTTTATCAGGAATATCCTATATTGACGGTAGGCCCATGCCTCCTTTTTAAAAAATTTTGCTCTCTTAATTCTTGCTTATTTTCCCAAATAAATAAACTTATCTGTTAACAATTGAATCATACTTAGAGAGGTATTGGGAACTTTCTCTGGTATACATCTAAATACATAGCTTAACTTCAGAATGATACACATATTTATTGCTGCTATTCTAGCCGACCAAGTCAGGTATAGAGTTTTCGATTCATTTAACAATTTTTTTTTATCATTTTGAAGATTACTCAAATTTTCCCTCATAAAGTTTTTCATAGAGAAAGAACATTTCAGGCCCAGATGTGTTATTAATCTGGAATTCCAATTATACATAAATTGTTGTTTAAAAAATATCTTAATTTCGTCCTTAATTTTTCTATGTATTATATCAGATTTTGAGGAATTTGTTTTAAAATATGAAAGGTTACCAAATTCCATAAGAATTTGATTCAACTTAACGCATGAATTCTTAGGATTCATAGGTGTTAGCAGGGTATCATCAGCAAAGATCATGATCTTAAACTCCTCTTCTCCTATCTCCACTCCCTTGATCAAGACATTATTTCTTATGGATTCCGCTAAAGGCTCCATAAATAAAATAAACAGGAGAGGAGATAGAGGACATCCTTGACGTGTTCCGTTACTAATGGTAAAACTCTCTGACTCGTATCCTGCTCCCGAAATATACGCTGACGGGTTTGTATATAGAGCCTTAATAGCTTTAGTTCCAAAATCTCCCATACCGTATTGTTTCAAAACTTCATCTAAAAAATCCCAGCTGACTCTGTCGAAAGCTTTTTCAGCGTCAAGCGACAGGGCCAGCATGGATAGATCTTTATTCCTTGCTATTGACACAATATCTACCAAACGTCTGATATTATCAGAGGCTTGTCTTCCTTTGACAAAGCCTGATTGGTCTGGATGTATTAATTTAGGTATAATAATATTTAATCGATTTGCCAATATTTTAGCATATATTTTTATATTTATGTTTATCAGAGAGATTGGACGAAAGCTTTTACTAAGTTTTAGATTTTTACCCTGTTTTAAACTATCTATTATTTTGGCTTTAGATAATTCTGCTCTTAATTTACCGGTTGTTTTAATCTTATTGTAGATATTGCCTAAGTGGTCACAGATCTCTTTTGAGAATATTTGATAGTATAGTTGATCAAAACCATCTGGTCCTGGCGCCTTATTTTTTTTACCATTTTTATAACATCTAAAATATCCTCACTGCTAATCTTTTTATTGAGATTTTCAAGTTCTTCTGCTGTAATTGAGGGCAAATTAATTTGACATAGAATTTTTTTAATATCCTCTAGGTCTGGTTTTCTAAAGAGTGGGTCCTGTTCCAGATTATATAAAGATTTATAGAAGTTCATAAAAATATTGGCTATCTTATCTGGATGAAATACATAATTTATTATCTTGGCCCTTCAACCTTAGAATTCTATTTAGATTTTGTTGTTTTTTTAGCCTATTTGCCAAGAACTTGTTTTGCTCCCAAAAACAAAATTTGATATCTGATATTTCCACAAGAGATTATTAACCTGATTTTGTAATATTTTTTTAATCTGCAAATTCAAAAAAAAATTAGTTTTTTACTCTCTTTGTTTGGCTTTATCTTATTTTGAACTAATGTTCTTTCTAACTCAATATATAAGACCCTCATGGGTTTGCCTCTTTTCTTTTTTTTTGTTCTATTGCTTTGGCAATCAATAATCCTCTCAGAAAGGCCTTTTTTTGCACACCATATTATAGATGGGGAATTGACCGTCTCTTTGTTGAACCTAAAAAAAATTGATATCTCTTCCTTTAGAGTTTTGACAAAGGACTGGTCCTTAAATAAAAAGGGATCAATTCTTACCTTTTTTTATGTACGCCTTTTCGTGGTGTCATTTATCATAATTATAAGCATCGAATGGTCTGACCACAACGATGTCTTTATTTCAACATTTTTTACCCTTCTCAGGGATTGAAGATCTACAAATATGTGATCAAGTCTGGAGTAAGAACTAACCCGGCCCGAGAAAAAAGTAAAGTCTCTCTCGAACGGGTGAAGTACTCTCCATGCATCAAGGAGATCAAAATTATTAATCAATTTAAAAAAATCATGTGATGTTTTAATCAACTGGGATTCTGTTTTTATTTTAATATTTCCCACTCTATCCTTTTCTGCATCGATCACATGTTAAAATATCCACATATATTAAAAATATCCTTTCCTTATTTTCTGGACCTCTCTCAAAACTTTTTTTAAGGTATGAGATCATATATTTAATGAATATATGTTTACTAAGGTTATAATTTTGCCATTTATGGCTCCAATCCAAATTACATATCTCCCATTTAAATCAATCCTGGAAAATTCTTCTTAAATGCTTAATCTGTTATTAAAGAGAATTGAAACCCCTCTAGATTTATTATTATATGTGGCATCTATTCTTAACTTATAATTACAATTATTTAGATAGTGTGTTGTCGTCCCTTTCAAGTGTGTCTCCTGTATGCATATAATATCCGCCTTATATTTTTTATATTGCATAAAGGCTAATTTTCATTTTGAAGGGGAATTAATTCCATTAACATTATGTGAGATAATTTTAATACTCATTAAATTTAATTATATTCTATTTTAAAGGGAAAGTTCTTGTGTATATTATGCAATTTCGGGCAAGCTTCTATAAAATTTTGCAGCACTTTCATACTAAACTCATACACACTAACACTCATTTTCCAAAAGGGGAATTGATTAATGACCCCCTCTAGATTCACCAGGGTGATTTTTCCCATATTTAGAAATGATGGAATTAGATGTAAAAAAATCTTGGATGGAGGATTGATACTGATCTTCATTTAACTTCCCTTTATCATGGCATAAATCACACTAAAAAATAAGCCTTGTTTATTTAGCCTATATATTTATAAGTTTACCACGCTCAATGTTTGAGGCTAATATCGTAGATACTTTTATATATTCCAGCATGAATCTATTTATTTCTCTATAAAATACTTCCTTCTATATGGATTGATACTAGACGTGAAAATATTTTAAAGTGAAGAAGAATTTTAGACAAACATTACCTCATCGTTGTACATGGAAATTGAACCAACATTATCGAAACATGTATAAAGTCAAGTACACTATGGAAAATATTTACCCATCTTCAATTACAACAAAATATGAGATCAGAAGGAGAAAATGATTTCAATGATTGGCTTATTACAATTGGAGAAGGAAAAACAGAACAAATCCAACATTTACCTGAGGACACTGTGCACATCCCAGATTATATGATTTGCAAACAAGATCTTATATCGGCTATGTTCGAAAGTACAATAAATAACAAGGACTATGCAGAACTTGCTAACAAAGTAATACTAACATGCAAACATAAGGATGCAATGCTCCTCAATAATCAAATATTTAAAAAAATTAATGCACCACAAAAAAATTATCACAGTGCTGATAATGTACTTGCTGATGACAAAGAAAGCCAGGCAAACTTTCAACTGAATTCATTAACTCATTAACTCCTTCTGGAATGCCACCACATATTTTGCAGCTAAAGAAAGGTGCAATTGTCATGTTACTGTGAAATATGAACCCAAAAAAAGGCCTATGCAATGGTACAAAATTCATTGTTCAACAATTAAAGGACAATTTCATAGATGCGGAAATTCTAACTGGTACCCATAAAGGAGAGAGAGTTTTCATACCAAGAATAGATTTGGCACCAAGTGAAAGTAGCCTCCCTTTTGTACTTCAAAGGAGACAATTTCCCATCATCATGGCATTTGCCATGACCATTAATAAATAAGGACAAACTTTCAAATCTGTGAGTATATTCTTAGAACAACCAGTATTTGCACATGGCCAGCTGTATGTTGCCTTCTCAAGCTGCAAGAATCCACAGGCTATTAAAGTTTACATTGAAAACAATGAAAGTCAAGGTGATTTATTAGATGATGAATACATTTTTTACAAAAAATATTGTCTACTATGAAGTACTGTAACTTTCATTCAAACAAACACAACACATGGAACAGAAACAGCAACCAAAAATAACAAATTACCTCTATGACAATTTCACAACCAAAAAAGGGTGGTTTCATTTCAAGAATTACTTTTTATGTCACTCAGACTCTGTTTTCACCATCACGATTTCCATAACAAACTCTATACAAAACACATGGAGAACAATGCCGATGTACTTTAATGTCTCGCATTCTCTTTTTAGAGAACCACTATTCCATTCTATGTGCCATTTTCAACAATTACACCAACAACAACAAAATGTCAACCATCAAAAACCAACAACGACAAAAGATATGATTACTATTTAATGGAAGTAGACTTATTGCATGATTAGCCCCACAAAACACTTGCCTTGCATTTTAAAACAATTACAGTTTCAATGTTGCTTTGGTATGTTACTGTTTACAATGTTCAAAGTTTTGACAAAAAAAAGGCACCTTTTTTGAATTGCAGATATTTTACATTTTATGTTAACAGGAGAAGGAGGTTATGTTATACAATGTACATGTATTATTTAATGAAAAATATTAATCCAGGGACTAATCCGATTGCCAGTTAATGGGGTCAGGAAGGAATTATTTTTTTTCCCACTTTGATACAATTGGCTAGCTTTCAAGGAGGGTTTTTACTATTTGCCTTCATCTGGATTCAATATATATTTCGTTTAACAGTTGTTAATCTACAAGTCAAATTTGCAATACTCATTAATACATTGTTCAACTGTTCTTACATTCAAATGTTACTACTTTTACAAAAAAAAGGTTAACAGTTCATCACCAAAAAGTTGCATGTTAAAACAATAAACATGTTTCATATAATAATTGTACTTCTTTCCAGATAACAAAAAGGTTACAAGTGTCAAATATGCATATTACCGACAAAACAGAATTACAAACATACACATTTAATTGCCGTCATTTTTTGACGGGCAAGTCGCTAGTAGTTAATAATTTGCAAATATTAATATTGTTAAAAAGTTTACCACTCATTGAACTACATGGTGCACATTAAAAATCAATATGTAATGTTTTACAATAGTGATTCATACAAACTTGACCCATTGTTATATTATTCATGTATACCTGAATATTAAAAAAGTTAATATTGTTCAATTACAATTTGCATGTTAAAAAAATAAACACTTTTAATATAATTTTTGTACTTCTTTGCAGATAATGAAAAGTGTCAGAGACTCACATTGTGTGGCAAACAGCATTCCCAGCCTTAAAATGTTCTTGCCATAATTTTTTGACAGGCAAGGCACTAGTCATTTATAATATGGTGGACAAAAGAGCGATATATGCTTCCACTGTACAGTAGTACAGTAAATAAATAGTACATCTGTGTTCACATTTGAATGTCTAAAACAAGTTAAAAAACCTGCTTCCAGCTCAGATTTCTGAGAAAAACACTGGATTAAACAAAAGCTGAGTATTTTATCCATGTACAGATGCTTTTCTTTTTTTTTTTTATACCATTCAGTCATTGATCACCTTCATTTTTCGCAAAATTGCCAGGTCAAGGTTTTATAACTTTTACATCATCATGGTATGTTAAAAGAAAAGGAAATTTACTAGGTCGAAGTAGGTCAAATTTAAAACAAAAAAAAACTATCTTTCCCTATAAAATCCTAGTAAAAAACTCCTATATGTTCCCTTTTTTTCCCCATATTTCTTTCTATCACTTATTTGATATTAAAACCCTATCCCAAAAGGATAAAAAGAATAAAAAAATGGTAAAAAGGTAAAAAAATATAAATTTTTAAGGAAAAATTAAAATGATAATAACCTGTTCCAAGTATGCAACTTCCATATCTGTTCTGCTTTGTATTTTCCTATTTGTTTTTTATCCCTCCAATAATAAATATATAATAAACTAAAAGCGTATTTTATACAGTCCTGGGGTAAAAAAAATTTATTTTTAAAATAATAAAATATTTCTTGCTTTCCAAAAAGCTTCTTTTAAACAATTAATAATTAACCAATTTTCTAAAAAGCTCTCTTTCCCTACGCATAGCATTCTCCCATATAAAACAGTTTTGTGGTTTAAAATTCTAGGATTACCCACCCAGTTTAAAAAAGGTCCAATAGTTTTCCATACCTCCTGTGTAAAAGAGCAATTCCAGAATATATGTAAAGGGGTTTCATCAGAATTATACTCCAATCTAGGGCACCTCGCCGGGTGATCAAACCACATCTGTGCTGAAATTCTCTCGTAGGGAGACAATCTGTAACAGCTGCCTAAGCCAGATCTTTCTGGCTATTACACAATAGGTATTTAGGTAAATTATACCAAATTTGTTTTGATACATCACTATTAGTGATGTCCCAAACAGTTCGCATGTTCGCGTTCGCAACGAACGGCAAACACATGCACTTTTCGGTCCGCCCCCTATTCTTTATCATTGAGGAAAATTTGACCCTGCACCTTACAGTCAGCAGACACATTCCAGCCAATCAGCAGCATACACTACCTTCCAAAACCATCCATCTGAATGACAGCCTCCATTTTAGAATAATTCTGAAGCTACATTCGTTGAGAGAGGACATATATTCTTCCTGCTGCTGATTTAATAGGGAAATAGATAGCCAGGCTGAGTATTTAGCTTTCACTACACACCTGAAGGACTCATTCGATATCTGCTGCAAGGACAGCAACCCAAAAAGCCCCTTTTAGGGCTAGAACATCATTTATTTTATTTTATTATTTTTTTCTGTTGATTTAATAGGGAAATAGATAGCCAGGCTGTGTATATAGCTTTCACTACACACCTGAAGGACTCATTTGATATCTGCTGCAAGGAGAGCAACCCAAAAAGCCCTTTTTAGGGCTAGAACATCATTTATTTTATTTTATTATTTTTTTCTGTGTAATCTAATTGCATATGCCTGCCTGCCTACAGGCGTGTGTGTGAGGCCTATTGCATCAACTCTGTCAACTTTTGCTAGTGCACAGTGACACTCATATCTAGTGCAACCGTAGTGTACAGTGACATAAAACAACCCTTTTTTTCTGTAATCAATTGAATATCAGTTGCCTGCCTACAGGCATGTGTGTGAGGCCCATTGCATCTACTCTGGCAACTTTTGCCAGTGCACAGTGACACTCATATCTAGTGCAACCGTAGTGTACAGTGAAATAAAAGAACCCTTTTTTGACTCTAATCGATTAATAACAGTTGCCTGCCTACAGGCGTGTGTGAGGCCTATTGCATCTACTCTGCCAACTTTTGCCATTGCACAGTGTCATTCATATCTAGTGCAACCGTAGTGTACAGTGAAATAAAAGAACCCTTTTTTGACTATAATCGATTGAATATCAGTTGCCTGCCTACAGGCGTGTGTGTGAGGCCTATTGCATCTACTCTGCCAACTTTTGCCAGTGCACAGTGACACTCATATCTAGTGCAACCGTAGTGTACAGTGAAATAAAAGAACCCTTTTTTTTCTGTAATCGATTGAATATCAGTTGCCTGCCTACAGGCGTGTGTGTGAGGCCTATTGCATCTACTCTGCCAACTTTTGCCAGTGCACAGTGACACTCATATCTAGTGCAACCGTAGTGTACAGTGTAATCGATTAAATATCAGTTGCCTGCCTACAAGAGTGTGTGTGAGGCCTATTGCATCTACTCTGCCAACTTTTGCCAGTGCACAGTGACACTCATATCTAGTGCAACCGTAGTGTACAGTGAAATAAAAGAACCCTTTTTTGACTACAATCGATTGAATATCAGTTGCCTGCCTACAGGTGTGTGTGTGAGGCCTATTGCATCTACTCTGCCAACTTTTGCCAGTGCACAGTGACACTCATCTCTAGTGCAACCGTAGTGTACAGTGACATAAAACAACCCTTTTTTGACTGTAATCGATTGAATATCAGTTGCCTGCCTACATGCATGTGTGTGAGGCCTATTGCATCTACTCTGCCAACTTTTGCCAGTGCACAGTGACACTCATATCTAGTGCAACCGTAGTGTACAGTGAAATAAAAGAACCCTTTTTTGACTCTAATCGATTAATAACAGTTGCCTGCTTACAGGCATGTGTGAGGCCTATTGCATCTACTCTGCCAACTTTTGCCAGTGCACAGTGAAACTCATATCTAGTGCAACCGTAGTGTACAGTGAAATAAAATAACCATTTTTTGACTGTAATCGATTGAATATCAGTTGCCTGCCTACAGGCGTGTGTGTGAGGCCTATTGCATCTACTCTGCCAACTTTTGCCAGTGCACAGTGTCATTCATATCTAGTGCAACTGTAGTGTACAGTGAAATAAAAGAACCCTTTTTTGACTATAATCGATTGAATATCAGTTGCCTGCCTACAGGGATGTGTGTGAGGCCTATTGCAACTACTCTGCCAACTTTTGCCAGTGCACAGTGACACTCATATCTAGTGCAACCGTAGTGTACAGTGAAATAAAAGAACCCTTTTTTTTCTGTAATCGATTGAATATCAGTTGCCTGCCTACAGGCGTGTGTGTGAGGCCTCTTGCATCTACTCTGCCAACTTTTGCCAGTGCACAGTGACACTCATATCTAGTGTAACCGTAGTGTACAGTGTAATCGATTGAATATCAGTTGCCTGCCTACAAGAGTGTGTGTGAGGCCTCTTGTATCTACTCTGCCAACTTTTGCCAGTGCACAGTGACACTCATATCTAGTGCAACCATAGTGTACAGTGAAATAAAAGTACCCTTTTTTTACTACAATCGATTGAATATCAGTTGCCTGCCTACAGGCGTGTGTGTGAGGCCTATTGCATCTACTCTGCCAACTTTTGACAGTGCACAGTGACACTCATATCTAGTGCAACCGTAGTGTACAGTGACATAAAACAACCCTTTTTTGACTGTAATCGATTGAATATCAGTTGCCTGCCTACAGGCGTGTGTGTGAGGCCTATTGCATCTACTCTGCCAACTTTTGCCAGTGCACAGTGACACTCATATCTAGTGCAACCGTAGTGTACAGTGAAATAAAAGAACCCTTTTTTGACTCTAATCGATTAATAACAGTTGCCTGCCTACAGGCGTGTGTGAGGCCTATTGCATCTACTCTGCCAACTTTTGCCAGTGCACAGTGAAACTCATATCTAGTGCAACCGTAGTGTACAGTGAAATAAAATAACCATTTTTTGACTGTAATCGATTGAATATCAGTTGCCTGCCTACAGGCGTGTGTGTGAGGCCTATTGCATTTACTCTGCCAACTTTTGCCAGTGCACAGTGACACTCATATCTAGTGCAACCGTAGTGTACAGTGAAATAAAAGAACCCTTTTTTTTCTGTAATCGATTGAATATCAGTTGCCTGCCTACAGGCGAGTGTGTGAGGCCTATTGCATCTACTCTGCCAACTTTTGCCAGTGCACAGTGACACTCATATCTAGTGCAACCGTAGTGTACAGTGACATAAAACAACCCTTTTTTGAATATAATCGATTGAATATCAGTTGCCTGCCTACTGGCGTGTGTGTGAGGCCTATTGCATCTACTCTGGCAACTTTTGCCAGTGCACAGTGACACACATATCTGGTGCAACCGTAGTGTACAGTGAAATAAAAGAACCCTTTTTTTTCTGTAATCGATTGAATATCAGTTGCCTGCCTACAGGCGTGTGTGTGAGGCCTATTGCATCTACTCTGCCAACTTTTGCCAGTGCACAGTGACACTCATATCTAGTGCAACCGTAGTGTACAGTGTAATCGATTAAATATCAGTTGCCTGCCTACAAGAGTGTGTGTGAGGCCTCTTGCATCTACTCTGCCAACTTTTGCCAGTGCACAGTGACACTCATATCTAGTGCAACCGTAGTGTACAGTGAAATAAAAGAACCCTTTTTTGACTACAATCGATTGAATATCAGTTGCCTGCCTACAGGTGTGTGTGTGAGGCCTATTGCATCTACTCTGCCAACTTTTGCCAGTGCACAGTGACACTCATCTCTAGTGCAACCGTAGTGTACAGTGACATAAAACAACCCTTTTTTGACTGTAATCGATTGAATATCAGTTGCCTGCCTACATGCATGTGTGTGAGGCCTATTGCATCTACTCTGCCAACTTTTGCCAGTGCACAGTGACACTCATATCTAGTGCAACCGTAGTGTACAGTGAAATAAAAGAACCCTTTTTTGACTCTAATCGATTAATAACAGTTGCCTGCTTACAGGCATGTGTGAGGCCTATTGCATCTACTCTGCCAACTTTTGCCAGTGCACAGTGAAACTCATATCTAGTGCAACCGTAGTGTACAGTGAAATAAAATAACCATTTTTTGACTGTAATCGATTGAATATCAGTTGCCTGCCTACAGGCGTGTGTGTGAGGCCTATTGCATCTACTCTGCCAACTTTTGCCAGTGCACAGTGACATCCATATCTAGTGCAACTGTAGTGTACAGTGAAATAAAAGAACCCTTTTTTGACTATAATCGATTGAATATCAGTTGCCTGCCTACAGGGATGTGTGTGAGGCCTATTGCAACTACTCTGCCAACTTTTGCCAGTGCACAGTGACACTCATATCTAGTGCAACCGTAGTGTACAGTGAAATAAAAGAACCCTTTTTTTTCTGTAATCGATTGAATATCAGTTGCCTGCCTACAGGCGTGTGTGTGAGGCCTCTTGCATCTACTCTGCCAACTTTTGCCAGTGCACAGTGACACTCATATCTAGTGTAACCGTAGTGTACAGTGTAATCGATTGAATATCAGTTGCCTGCCTACAAGAGTGTGTGTGATGCCTCTTGTATCTACTCTGCCAACTTTTGCCAGTGCACAGTGACACTCATATCTAGTGCAACCATAGTGTACAGTGAAATAAAAGTACCCTTTTTTTACTACAATCGATTGAATATCAGTTGCCTGCCTACAGGCGTGTGTGTGAGGCCTATTGCATCTACTCTGCCAACTTTTGCCAGTGCACAGTGACACTCATATCTAGTGCAACCGTAGTGTACAGTGACATAAAACAACCCTTTTTTGACTGTAATCGATTGAATATCAGTTGCCTGCCTACAGGCGTGTGTGTGAGGCCTATTGCATCTACTCTGCCAACTTTTGCCAGTGCACAGTGACACTCATATCTAGTGCAACCGTAGTGTACAGTGAAATAAAAGAACCCTTTTTTGACTCTAATCAATTAATAACAGTTGCCTGCCTACAGGCGTGTGTGAGGCCTATTGCATCTACTCTGCCAACTTTTGCCAGTGCACAGTGAAACTCATATCTAGTGCAACCGTAGTGTACAGTGAAATAAAATAACCATTTTTTGACTGTAATCGATTGAATATCAGTTGCCTGCCTACAGGCGTGTGTGTGAGGCCTATTGCATTTACTCTGCCAACTTTTGCCAGTGCACAGTGACACTCATATCTAGTGCAACCGTAGTGTACAGTGAAATAAAAGAACCCTTTTTTTTCTGTAATCGATTGAATATCAGTTGCCTGCCTACAGGCGAGTGTGTGAGGCCTATTGCATCTACTCTGCCAACTTTTGCCAGTGCACAGTGACACTCATATCTAGTGCAACCGTAGTGTACAGTGACATAAAACAACCCTTTTTTGACTATAATCGATTGAATATCAGTTGCCTGCCTACTGGCGTGTGTGTGAGGCCTATTGCATCTACTCTGGCAACTTTTGCCAGTGCACAGTGACACACATATCTGGTGCAACCGTAGTGTACAGTGAAATAAAAGAACCCTTTTTTTACTGTAATCGATTGAATATCAGTTGCCTGCCTACAGGCGTGTGTGTGAGGCCTATTGCATCTACTCTGGCAACTTTTGCCAGTGCACAGTGACACACATATCTGGTGCAACCGTAGTGTACAGTGAAATAAAAGAACCCTTTTTTGACTCTAATCGATTAATAACAGTTGCCTGCCTACAGGCGTGTGTGTGAGGCCTATTGCATCTACTCTGCCAACTTTTGCCAGTGCACAGTGACACTCATATCTAGTGCAACTGTAGTGTACAGTGAAATAAAAGAACCCTTTTTTGACTGTAATCAATTGAATATCAGTTGCCTTCCTACAGGCGTGTATGTGAGGCCTATTGCATCTACTCTGCCAACTTTTGCCAGTGCACAGTGACACTCATATCTGGTGTCACAGTAGCTTGCATGCATAGTACCACTAATCGTAAAAAAAATGACAGGCAGACGCAGGCCACCCCGCAGGGGCCATCGTGGTGCTGTGATTCCCTTTGGCCATAGTATAATACGTAGTTTTCAGAGGCAACGTACCCTGAACTTGAACAGTTCTAAGGACATGGTTGACTGGCTAACACAGGACACCCAATCTACTACAGCTTCCGCTCGAAACCTAGACGCACCATCCTCCTCCAGCTTAGCTTCGGGCACCTCTTTAGTTACCACTCGCCCGCCTGCCGCCACCACCAACACTAGCCACTTTACTTGATCCGTCAGCAGAGTTATTTACACATCCGTTGGAAGAAATGAGTGATGCACAAACATTAGTGCCAGAGGATGTAGAGAACAGGGATAAGTCCCAGTCAGGCAGCATTACACACATGGACGTACGGTCTGACGATGATGATGATGTTGTACCTGGTGCTGCTTCCTTTGTTGAGTTGTCAGATATAAGTGAAGCCGTTGATGATGACGATGCATCCGTGGATGTCACCTGGATGCCCGCAATAAGAGAAGAAGAACAGGAGGAAAGTTCAGATGGGGAGACTGAGAGGAGGAGGAGACGAGTTGAAAGCAGCGGGAGATCGTCGAAAGTAGCTAGTGGCACAGTCAGACAGCATGCATCGGCACCCCGGGTCAGCCAGACAGCACGCCAGTCAATGCATGCTGTTGCCACCACCAGAATGCCGTCATTGCAGAGCTCAGCAGTGTGGCAATTTTTTCGTGTGTCTGTCTGTGACAACAGTGATGCCATTTGCAACCTGTGCGAAAAGAAACTGAGTCGTGGGAAGTCCAACACCCACCTAGGTACAACTTCTTTGCGAAGGCACATGATGTCACATCACAAACACCTATGGGATCAGCACATGAGTACAAGCAGCACACAAAGTCAAAGCCGCCATCCTCCTCCTGGTCCAGCATCTTCAGCCACGTCAACCACTGCTGCCCTGCTTGCCCCCTCTCAACCATCCGCCACTCCGTGTCTCGCCCTGAGCAGTCCCTGCTCATCTGCCCACAGTCAGGTGTCTGTCAAGGACATGTTTGAGCGTAAGAAGCCAATGTCACAAAGTCACCCCCTTGCCCGGCAAATCACAGCTGGCTTGTCTGAACTCTTAGCCCGCCAGCTTTTACCATACAATCTGGTGGAGTCTGAGGCATTCAAAAAATTTGTAGCTATTGGGACACCGCAGTGGAAGGTACCCGGCCGAAATTTCTTTGCACAAAAGGCAATCCCCAACCTTTACTCGATTGTGCAAAAGGAAGTAATGGCATCTCTGGCACACAGTGTTGGGGCAAGGGTCCATCTGACCACTGATACCTGGTCTGCAAAGCACGGTCAGGGCAGGTATATCACCTACACTGCACATTGGGTAAACCTGGTGACGGCTGCCAAGCATGGAATACGTGGCTCTGCAGAGGAGTTGGGGACACTGCCACGACTTGCAGGAAGGCCTGCTGCCACCTCCTCTACTCCTCCTACTCCATCCTCTTTCATATCCTCCTCGGCTAAGGCCTCTTCTGCTGCTGCTACGTCTTGCTCCACATCAACGGCACCTCCCCAGCACCACAGGTTCTATTCCACATCCCGGATACGGCAGTGTCACGCCGTCTTGGGGTTGACTTCCCTGAAAGCAGAGAGTCACACCGGACCAGCACGCCTGTCCACCCTGAACGCAGAGGTGGATCAGTGGCTGACTCTGCACCAATTGGAGATCGGCAAAGTGGTTTGTGACAATGGAAGAAATTTGTTGGCGGCATTGAATTTGGGCAAGTTGACACATGTGCCGTGCATGGCACATGTGTGTAATCTGATTGTACAACGCTTTTTGAATAAGCACCCAGGCTTACAGGATGTCCTGAAGAAGGCCAGGAAGGTGTGTGCCCATTTCAATCGTTCCTACACGGCCATGGTGCACTTTACAGATATCCAGTGGCGAAACAACATGCCAGCGAGGCGCTTGATTTTAGACAGCCCGACACGTTGGAATTCAACACTCTTAATGTTCGACCGCCTGCTCCAACAAGAAAAGGCCGCTAACGAGTATTTGTATGACCGGGGTGCTAGGACAGCCTCTGCGGAGCTGGGGATTTTTTTGCCACGTTACTGGATGCTTATGCGCAATGCCTGTAGGCTTATGCGTCCTTTTGAGGAGGTGACAAACCTGGTCAGTCGCACCCAGGGCACGATCAGCGACATCATACATTTGTTTTCTTCCTGGAGCGTGCCCTGCGAAGAGTGCTGGATCAGGCCGTAGATGAGCGTGAAGAGGAAGAGGAAGAGTTGTGGTCACCATCACCGTCACCGTCAGAAACAGCCTTATCAGCATTGCTTGCTGGACCTGCATCAACGCTGGAAGAGGATTGTGAGGAAGAGGAGTCAGAGGAGGAATGTGGCTTTGAGGAGGAGGAGGAAGACCAATCACAACAGGCATCCCAGGGTGCTCGTTGTCACCTATCTGGTACCAGTGGTGTAGTACGTGGCTGGGGGGAAGAACATACTTTAAGTAAGATCACTGAGGACGAGTAACGGGACATGACTAGCTCGGCATCCAACCTTGTGCAAATTGTGTCTTTCATGCTATCGTGCTCATTGAGGAACCCTCGTATATAAAGGATGAAGTAGAACGACCTGTACTGGGTGTCCACGCGACTAGACCCCCGGTATAAGCAGAAAGTGCCTGAAATGTTAACGAATTACCACAAGTCGGAAAGGATGCAGTACTACCAAAATAAATTAAAAAGTATGCTTTACACAGCATTTAAGGGTGATGTCAAAGCACAACGGCAATCTAACAGTGGAAGAGGTGAACATAATCCTCCTCCTCCCACAACCACGCCGGCAAGGAGAGGACGCTTTACAGACGTGTTGTTGATGGAGGACATGCAGAGCTTTTTAAGTCCTATGCATCGCCACAGCCCTTCGGTGTCCGCCCTCAGAGAACGACTCGACCATCAGGTAACAGAATACCTCGCCATAACTACAGATATCGACACTATGAGGAGCGAAGAACCCCTTCACTACTGGGTTTGCACGTTTGCCCTGTGGCCTGAGCTATCCCAATTTGCCATAGAACTTCTGTCCTGCCCCGCTTCAAGTGTCCTGTCAGAAAGGACCTTCAGTGCAGCAGGAGGTTTTGTCACTGAGAAGAGAATTCGCCTAGGTCAAAAAAGTCTAGATTACCTCACCGTTATTAAGATGAATGAGGGATGGATCCCGAAGGGACTGACAGTGGGCGATACATTCGATTAAAAAAGGCCTGATAGATGAGCTGCCTTTAGCTAATAATGGTCCACAAACTAACATAAATTTTTCTGGTCGCTGCAACAATACTTAATTTTAGCAATTAAATTCTTTTATTGGCAGAAGGCGTACAGCATGTAATGAAAAATAAGGCATTTTTTAACAGTTTTGCATAACAGTTGGGCAAAAATACATATTTACAATAAGAACATTTTGTGAAGGTTAGCTGGTTATTCCTTCTTATTTTTACTTTTTAGGTTAATAATTTTTCTTATTTTTTACTGTGATTACAATTTAAGAGATACCTAAAACATGGTAAAACAAACAATAGTAAAGAGTATATCTGCAGGAAACACCAAAGTCCTATTAGCTATCATCCCTCCAGCAGTATTAGCTTATTATTTACAATATCTAACCTGGGCAATCACCCTTGGGTTACCCTAGGGCAGGCTTCAGTAAGCGACCTCTCCTTTCCTGGGAAGATCCTTGACCTCCACCAGTGTTGTGATGTTGTGCTCATGTGTTTCGGGGCCTTAGGGTGGTCAAGAATTGGGGTCATTTTTGTGGATCCAGGGAACAAACCCGTGTGTTTCTTGGCATATTTCCAGTATGATAGTGAGTGTCTTAAGGCTCTGAGGCAATTCTGATAGCCAAGCCACCTTGTCCCAGGTTATGGGCCTTAAAGTGTGGTTCTCTAAATAGGCCAGTTGATGACATATAGAATGTGCTATTGGGAGGAAAGATAGGTGATGGAACAGGTATTAAACTGCTAGGAATAAATAGTACAACATAATACACCACTCCTATCTGGTGGCACCTTAGATTACACGCACAGTGCCCCAAATTCGAAGTGGTAGGACCGACCAAGCATCTTTTTCTATCTCCCTGTTCCAAAAATCCATGCCATATACACGTCCCCTGATAGATGACGTAACAGGTATTAAACTGATAGGAATGAGTAGTACAACTTAATACATCACTCCTATCTGGTGGCACCTTAGATTGCACGCGTAGTGCCCCAAATTTGAAGTGGGAGGACCGACCAAGCATCTTTTTCCATCTCCCTGTTCCAAAAATCCATGCCATATACACGTCCCCTGATAGGTGACGTAACGGGTATTACACTGATAGGAATGAGTAGTACAACTTAATACACCACTCATATCTGGTGGCACCTTAGATTGCACGCGCAGTGCCCCAAATTCGAAGTGGGAGGACCGACCAAGCATCTTTTTCCATCTCCCTGTACCAAAAATCCATGCCATATACCCGTCCCCTAATAGGTGACGTAACAGGTATTAAACTGATAGGAATGAGTAGTACAACTTAATACACCACTCCTATCTGGTGGCACCTTATATTGCAAGTGCAGTGCCCCAAATTCGAAGTAGGAGGTCCGACCAAGCATCTTTTTCTATCTCCCTGTTCCAAAAATCCATGCCATATACACAACCCCTGATAGGTGACGTAACAGGTATTAAACTGATAGGAATGAATAGTACAACTTAATACACCACTCCTATCTGGTGGCATATTACTTTGCACGCGCATTGCCCCAAATTCGAAGTAGGAGGTCCGACCAAGCATCTTTTTCCATCTCCCTGTTCCAAAAACCCATGCCATATACACGTCCCCTAATAGTGGACGTAACAGGGATTAAACCGATAGGAATAGTACTACTTAACAGTACACACCTTATAATAAGGCAGACAGTGGCAATGCAGAGAGAGGAGTCTGAAGAAGAGGAGTCAGTGGAGGAAGGTGGCTTTGAGGAGGTGGAAGACCAAACACAGCAGGCGTCCCAGGGGGCTTGTTGTCACCTTTCGGGGACCCTTGGTGGCTGGGTGGAGGAAGAGACCTTCAATGACATCAGTGAGGACAAGGAACGGGACATGGCTAGCTTGGTATCCAACCTTGTGCAAATGGGGAGTTTGCGGTTGTGCAAAGGGACTGTTTGCGGTTGTTTGCGGTGCATTAAATGGGGAGATTGGTCTGTTACTGTGAAGCGGGTGTAACCCTTACACTACCTGATCGATACAACATCATACCTGATGTTTTAAAGCATGTTATTCCAAACAATTTAGGAATGTTAGGGGATTTATGCCCTTTATGTCTTAAAACCAGACTCTGCATCAACTATGTAAATTTCCGTGGGAGTTTTGCCATGGATCCCCGTCCGGCATGCCACAGTCCAGGTGTTAGTCCCCTTGAAACAACTTTCCCATCACTATTGTGGCCAGAAAGAGTCCCTGTGGGTTTTTAAATTTGCCTGCCCATTGAAGTCTATGGCGGTTCGCCGATGTTCATCCGTTTGCGAACATTTGATGGAATTCACGTCCGTGGTTCGCGAACAGAAAATTTGATGTTTGCGACATCACTAATCACTATTAAAAGGTTCTTACAATTAAACCATTTCATTTAATCTAAAATTTGTAAAAATATTCTTATGATTTTTTTTTATTTCCACACTAAATTTTTATAAATTATATTCTCTTATTATTTTTTCTAAAATAACAAAATGTTTTGGAGGGCTAAAAGCATACATTTTATTTAAAGACAAGCCCATCCACCCATATTTCCAAAATAAAAAAAACAATAGAAAATGTTGTAAAATAACTAGCTATACAATCATCAGTACTAAGAGCCATTTTGATATTAAAAGCAAGACATTTTAAACTCAAAAACATTTTTAAATCAATACATTTTTTTTCTCCATTTGCATGTAATTTACACAATTTTACCCTTTTAAATTTTACCATTTTTGAACCCCATAAAAAATAAAACACTCTCTAATAATACGTTTTAGCCACAAAATAGGAGGAAATTAAACCATGGTAGTATATAAAATTAAAGGTAAAATAATTTGCTTTATAATTAAAATTTTCCTTCAAATGTTAATCCCCATAAAGGTATTTTTTTCTTTATCTTTTTCAACATATTATTCCAATTTATGTCATCTATCATGTATTTTGTGAAATAAATACCTAATATTTTTATTTTATCTCTTTGTATTGAGATAGTGATATCTAAAATACTTTCCCACATTTCATATAACATGCATTCACTTTTTTCAATATTCAACTTCAAACCAGGCACTCCAGAAAATCATTGAGCCACACACTCACTGCTCTTTTTATGGAAACAGAATCCCAACACGCAATTGTTGTATCATCCATATATGAGAAAACTTTGGCTTGTATACCACCAGTGCCTGGCACTGGAATTCCTTGTATTACTTCATCTTTTTTTATTTAATTTAAAAAAGGTTCTATACAACATATAAATAAAAGTGGGGAGAGGGGACAACCTTGTTTCACAACAGCATTTATACTGATCCAATCAGTCATAAAATCATTCACACTAACACAACAACATCCATCCATCATACACACTTTTAATTTGCTTCAACATTCTCACTGGCAAACCCATTCTTTTTAAAACTTTAAATAAAAATCTATGTGATACCCTACCAAACGCTTTTTCAACATCAAAATTAATTAATGCCAAATCGTGTCTTCTCTCTAAACTATAATAAATAATGTCTTTATTAGCACTCAAATTTTGGGTAATATTTATACTAGGGATACCACATACCTGGGAAGGGTCTATGATTTTGGAAATTACAGATTTTAAATGAGATGCTAAAAATTTTGCAAACATTTTATAATCAGAATTTAAAAGAGTCATAGGTCTCCAGTTTTTAATGTTTTATTTTCCCCCTTTTTTATAAATTAAAACTGCCACCCCCTGCTTCCATGAAGCTGGTAAAATATTGGTAGTGGAGACTTTCTCAATTAAATTTGAAAAAATCTTTTTTTAAAACATTCCAAAAAGTGATAAAATATTCAATAGGTATCCCATCATTTCCAGATCTTTTCCTATAAAAAAAACTTTTAATTGTATTTAAAATTGCAGTGCTATTAAAATTGTTTTCTAATTGTTTTTTTATCGTCAGTGTTAACTGAAGATTCTATTTTATCTAAAAAGCATTCCTCTAAAAATATATCCATTTTTTTTAAAGAAAATAAGTCAGAATAAAAATTGTAAACTATTTGTTGATTTTTTTAAATTTCTGTTTCTCCTTCTATATTTTCAATATTGTCTTTCTTATCTTTTACTTTTTTTTAAATAATGGGAACACTTTACATCTTCTTCTAAAACTTTTACTCTAGAAATAAAAATGATTTGTTTGCCTTTTTCTTTTAAAAATGTTTTTATTTCTTCTTTTACTTGAGATACACCTTCCTCAACCTCAAAGCCCTGACTTCGGGCTTTGTATAGTGCCTGAAGGCAAAATTGAAAATTTTTTCTTGCCTTTTCTTGTCCAATTTGTATAAAATAGTGTTTAATTTTTTTGTTTAATCTTGTCCCACCATAAAATAATATCTTCTATATCTCTACAATTATTCCATTGAATATATTGTTTTTTTTAAATCCTCTCTAATTTCTTCTTCTTCTAAAAATCACATATTTAGCTTCCAATAAGCGTTTTTTTATGTGATTTTTACTGAGATTATGCATTCACATTCTAATAAATTATGGTCCAAAAAGATAATTTCACATAATTTACTATTTAAAATTTTAAAATCCTTTGATAAAAACAAATAATCTATTCGAGATTTGGATAAAACATTGCTCCACGTAAAGCCTTCATTCATACCTTCTCACAATCTCCATCCACCCTGTAAGCTATCATCCTCTACCATTCCTTTTAAAATACTCGCAAATCTATCATTTCTTGTTTCAGTACTTTCACTTCCTCTACATTCACCAGGCCATAGACAGTTAAATTCTCCTCCTAAAATCAAAGGATTATTGTCAGCTAAAAATAGATTAAGGATTTTTAAAAAAACTCAGATCTCTCTTTTTTTTCCAGTGGGGCATAAACATTTATACACTTAAATTTAAAATGATAAAATTGAACAAAAACAATTAAAAGATGCTCTGGAATTACTTCCTCATATTTTTAAAATTTAAAATTATTACTTTTAAATAAAATACCAACTCCTATACATTTATTTTCATAACCTCTGGACCACACTTGCGGTCCTTTTTCCCAGTCTTTTTCTATATCACTGTATTCAAATAATTTTTCAATTCCACACTCCTGCAAAAATATTATATCATCTTTTCTTATTTTTAATAAATCATACAGAGCTGCCCTACATACAGGGTATTTTAGGCTCCGTACATTTAATATTCTAACTTGGAACATTCGTAGATGTAAAAAAATGTCTTACCTGGCACCTTTGGCACCAAAGTCCCCGCCCTCAGACTCAATTTCACTGGATGCAGGACTATTTTTCATTTTCGTTCCAACTGTTAATTTCTCAGTATCTGAGGATGATATATCCCCAATCACCCCTTCGAAAGAATTTTCTGACTCAAAGGCTGTAAGAGCAGAATTTTCATTATTATTGATATTATCAGGTGATAGTACGGGAAAAACAGTGGGGTCCACCTGTATTTCTGTAGTGAGATCTGTTTCAGACCTACATTTTAAAAAAAAATCTGGAAAGTTAAATTGCTGAACCTCTCCTCCTTTTTGATTGAGGAGGGTTTTCAGAAATGTCCATGCTTACCCCAGTTGATGGAACAATTGACTCCTGGGTTGTTGTTTTTTTTTTTTCACAGTTGAGACTGGATATGGGTTAGGGACTGCAACTATACACTACCCGATTTTATCCTTTTTATATCCCGTTTTTCACTTAGAGTGAGCTTCTGTTCATTACCCTTACAAGGCTCCTTTTTCTTGGTTTCAGTTTTATCCTTCCTTCTGGAAAAAGATTTTTCAGGACAATCCTTATGCAGATGGTCAGACTTTCCACAGAGATCACATTTTTTTGTGTGCAGTTTTTAGCTTCATGTAGCATCACTTCCACAGAATCTGCACAGTTGGGTTTTGGCACATACATCATGTCCATACATTTGGCAGTTTTTATGATAAGAGGGTGTTTGGTTAAAAAAAAGGAAACCTCTATTCATCCCTATTTTGAAGACAGGAGGGGGTCGCATATACCCATTCCATCCCTTAGGGTCAGCAATAAATGTCCCCCAAAATTTCCTCTTGCCTGTCCATACTCCAAGTCCATTCCTCACTACTCCAGCAAATCTGATATTCAGACAATAGCTGCTCAGAAATCTCATAATTTCTTCATCTGAAACGTGAGAATTGTACATATACACCATTATCATTTGTTCTGTATCTTCGAACAATGATGTTACTTATATACCTTTGATAATTGTGGAATCCACTTGGCTTCTGCACGACTCTAAAATCCGGTTTGCCTAATACTCAGAAATCAGGGTCAGGTCATAAGTCACCTTCCTCTGAAATTCCTGAAAACAAAAACATTTGTCAAAGCACAAACCAAGAGTCTCCTGCAAAAGCCGTTTTTGTATGTAATAACCATTCTTTTCAGTTTGGAACGCAGGTTGAATTTCAAAACGAATGGTGTCGTTTCACGAATGGTCCTTCCGGACACCAGGTCCACCTCATCCTCTCTCAGATCTGGTTCCAGGTCCTGCTTGGCCTCCAACTCCTCCCGTAGTAGAATGCTCCACCATAATAGCAGTGCTGATCATCACTCGTTTATCCAGCTAGGCACAACTCCAATAGCCAACTGGCAGACAAGCGATTCGAAAACCTACTGACAGCTGTTTCAAGCTTACTGACAATTATCAGCATGGAGTGGGATCTCATATTGTGTTGTGGATCTTATGAGTAGGTAGTTCACCACAACAATCATTTATAATATGGTGGGCAAAAGAGTGATAGAAGCCCTCCACCGTACAGTAGTACAGTAATTAAATACTATATTTGTGTTCACATTTGAATGTCTAAAACAAGTAAAAAAACCTGCTTCCAGCTCAAAGTTCTGAGAAAAACAGTTATTATACTGCATTCTGGGAAGCTGAGCTGGGACATGCAAATATGCCCACAGATGCCTCGCTCTTCAATCCATAGCCATTTTTAAGCATGGCTTCCTTGCAGCATTACACAGCTTTTATGCAAAGTCAATGTTGAATCAAACACAAGCTGAGTACCCTATCCATGTACAGCTTTTTCAAGCTTACTGCCTATCATTAGCATGGAGCAGGATCTCAGCTTGTGTTGTGGATCTTATGAGTAGATAGTTCATCACAACAAACACATATATAGTTGTGAGCATTATGGGTTGTTGCTAACGATTGCAGGCTCACTTTAGAAGTTTAAAACCTGCAAATTACAGCAAATAGGTAAGCTATAATTAATTAATAAATTAATAATAAAAAAAAATAAGGTTTTAAATATTGCCAATAACAACATTATTCATGTACAGAAGCATTTACAAGACATTATTTATGTATAATAACATTGGAAAGATACATACATTTTTAGAATTAATTAATAAATTAATAATAAAAAAATAAAAAAATAATTGGGTTTTAAATATTGTCAAAAACAACAATATTATTGTACAGAAGCATTTAGAAGACATTATTCATGTACAGTAAGATTTAAAAGACAGTTAAGTGTTTATGTTGGTTAAAATGGTGTACATTTTAAAATAATAAAAGAGACATTTAAAGCAGAAAATATATTTTATTAAGACATATTTGAAAACATAATTTATGCTTTTAGCAAAAGAAAAAAATATGAATATTTACAGTGGATTTCAATATTTGCATATTTTTCTGATTTTCAACAGAAGAGTATCACTGACTAATTTGCAGCAGTGCACGGTTTAACACAGACTGTAAACTCTTTTTACAAACAACAAATTAAACCCAACAAGTAACGTACAAAAAATACATTCGATTAAAAAAAATAGTATGGGTTGAAAAGTTATTTCAACATTTGCATCTCTGTCTGTCATTTTCAAAAGACACTACCTGAAGAGTGTTGCAAGAAGATTGGCAGCATAGGACCCTCTGTCATTTATAGACAACAAATTCAAGACAACAGGTACAGTATAATAGGTAAAATAAAAAACATGATCTATCCTTTTTGGTGTGAGCCAATGTGGAAACATACTGCAACCTAACTAACCATTTAAGCCTAACCCCATAACCGACACCAATAATGGCAACATTGCCGCACACCGAAGAGGATAGCGCAAAAAAAAGGTACCCTAACCCCACACAAAACAGGATACTACAACAAATGTTGTAAACACATATAAAATGGAAGGATCTAGCCTCTTTTGTGTGCCCCAACCTCTAAGCCTAACCCCATAACCTAAACCTCGAATGCCAACAGTGGCGCACAAATATAGGATACTACAACAAACGTTGTTAACACATATAAAATGAAAGAAACTATTCTGTTATGTGTGCACCAACCTCTAAACCTAACCCCATAACCTAAACCTCTAATGCCAACAGTGGCACACACAAAACAGGATACTACAACAAATGTTCTTAACACATAATACATGGAAGGATCTATCCTCTTTTGTATGCACTGCGGTCTAAGCTTAACCCCATAACCTAAACCTATCTGAATACATACAAAATGAAAGTATATATCCTGTTTTATATGGTCTTAGTACTAAAACAAATTGATTGAAATGTTATTTTACCATTTGCATCTCTCTCTGTATTTTTCATCATCTCTACAGGAATTTATACACAACACATTGAAGACAAAAAGTAAAAAAAAAAAAATTCAAGTACTGCTTTTTACACATAGAAAATGGAAGGACCTATCCTGCTTTGTGTCTTCCTTCGTGGGAATGTACTGCAACCTAACTAACACTCTAAGCCTAACCCCATAACTGTAAACTCCTAATAACAACATTGGTGCATGCAAAACAGGATACAAAAAAAGGGGGTACCCTAACCCCTAATGACAACAGTGGTGCACACAAAACAGAAAAGGACAATGGTGTTAACATATACAAAATGGAAGGATATATAGTATTTTGTGTGCATCACCCTCTAAACTCATCTCCATACCCTAAGCCCCTAATGACAACAGTAGCGTACAAAAAACATAACTAAACCCATAATGATCACACTGCCACACACAAAACAGGATAACACAAGAAATGCTGTTAACACATACAAAATAGAAGTACCTATCATGTATGATGTGCTCCTTTCACAAAATAGACTACAACCTAACAAATCTGCTAAGTCCAACCTCATAAAGCTAACCGCATAATGCAAACAATGGTGCACACAAAACAGGATAGGAGAAAAAATAACCAACAAAGTAACAAAAAGTTAATTTAAAACAAATAAATAAACAAAGGAGCAAAAGCACTAATGTACTACTTTTATTTACAGATTATTATGAAAAACAAAGAGGGAAAGAAAATATGTCAAACTAAAGAATGCCAAAAAAGATAGACATTTCAACAGACACAAGAGCAAAAGGAAATTCGGCAACAAAAAGCATTTAGAAAATGTTGCTGAACAATCTGACACCAATTCTAATGATGATTTAGAGAGTCATATTGATATATGTTCTCAGAATTGTCCTTTAGTTAAATATTTAACAGTAGAGGTTCATAATTGTGGTATCATGAACATTGTAAGTCAATTTTGTGGGGCATATCATTTTCAACAGGAAAGATCCAGAGATAGCCAGTTTGTTAGTTGCTGTCTAAAAGGCAAGGTAAGACTTCCACAAAGACAACACTTCCCAACATATTTAAAAAGCATTATGGCTAAGCTTACTTTCACTAATTTCCAAAATGTAAAAACAAACATAAGATTGTATAATAGCGCCATATCCTTTGCATATATGGGTGCAACGTTAGCTGCTAATGTGCCAGGACTTGGCCCTTACTGTTTCAAAGTACAAGGACAAATTTACCATCATAATTCTCATTTACATCCAGAAGAAGGGGAGCAAAGAAAATTTGCTCAACTATATGTCCTTGATACAACGGAAGCTGTTGAACAACATATACAGCTTCCAGAAAATAAAAATAAATGCTTAGCCATTGTTTTTATTGAGCTTGATAAAATTATTGCCAAATAACCCCTACACTCAAACTTGTAAAAAAGTGTCAGAAATGGAAAAAGAACAACTAATTCATGCAGAACTACATCAATTATCAATACCAAAAGTCAATATGGTCCTTAAAAGAGATCGCCATACTGATAAACACTGTTACAACTTACCAACATCAAATGAGGTTGCATTGGTCTTTCAAAATGATGAGGAAGCACCATCATTCTACATTCTTCTTTCCAAGGATCTCCTCTCAATAAACGAGAAAGATACAATGATGCTATGGCTATTGTAACTCAATTTGGAAAACCAAATGTATTTATTACATTTACATGTAATCCACAAAGGCCACAGATTGTACAGAATCTGCTAATTAAACGAACTGCTTACAATACACCAGACTTAGTGGCAAGAGTCTTCAAAATCAAATTCACTGAATTAATACATGACATAACCATAACTCAGTTATTTGGCAAATGTCTGGCTTGTGTTTTGTGTGGGGTTAGGATACCATAGAATTTTAAAAAAGAGGCCTTCCACGTGCACATATTATTATAATCCTTCAAGAAAAAGATAAATTTGATACTGGTGACAAAGTGGATTCAGTAATTATTGCTGTACTACCAGATCCAGAAATACATGGTAGACTATATGAGATTTTAACTCATCGCATGATTTATCGACCATGTGGAGATATTAATCCACAATCACCATGTATAGAAAATAAAAAATGCACTAAAGAATTTCCGAAAGATTATAGAGACAAAACATATGCTAATTGCTATAGCTATCCATTATATAGAAGAAGAAAAGGCCAAAATGCCATTATTCATGGAATAAAAGTTGATAACAGATATGTGGTGCTATACAATCCACATTTGCTCATGAAGTATAATGCACACATTAATGTGGAAGCTTGCACTTCTATAAAATCCATTAAATATGTCTACAGATATATTTACAAAGACTATGATGCAGCTACCGTAGTGATCAAAAGTGCAGAAAATCCAGAACAAACTGACATCTTTGCAAGCAAAAAAAATTAAGAAAAGTTAATTATAATCAATGAAGCTACAATTATGTCATGCCATGCACTACAATGTATTGATCGTTAGTTACATTAAGTCACGGATAATGATTTGCCTTTTGGTGAAAAGGTGATGTTGTTAGGTGGAGATTTTTAGACCTGTTGTTGTTTTTACCTGTTGCTGTTCATGGAAATTGCATAGGCATTGTAGAAACATGTATAAAGTCAAGTGCACTATGGAAACTCTTTACACCTCAAATTGGAACACAATATGAGATCAGAAGGACAAAATGAAAACAATGAGTAGCTTATCAATTTGGAGAAGGAAAAACAGAACAAATTAATAATTTACCTGATGATACCATGGAAATTTCATTGCAAATGATTTGCAAACAGGACATTATTTCGGCTTTATTCCATATACAAATACAATAATGACGAGTATGCAGCGTTTGCAACAAAAGTATTATTAACATCCAAAAATAAAGATGCATTGCTTCTGAATAATGAAATATTAAAATTTATAGATGCACCACAAAAAATTATCACAATGCTGATTGTGTACTTGGTGATGACAAGAAACTCAGACAAACTTTCAACTGAACGTATTAATTAATTAACTCCATCTGGAATGCCACCACATATTTTGCAGCAAAAAAAAGGTGCAATTGTCATGTTACTGCAAATATGAACCCAAAAAAGGGACTATGTAATGGGACTAGATTAATTGTTTAAGAATTAAAAGACCATTTCATAAATGTAGAAATTATCAATGGTACCCATAAAGGTGAAAGAGTTTTCATACCAAGAATATATTTGGCACCAAGTGAAAGTAGCCTATTTTTGTACTTCAAAGAAGACAATTTCCCATCATCATGGCATTTACCATGACATCAACTTTTAAATCCATTTGGAAGAACCAGTATTTGCCCATGGCCAACTGAATGTTGCATTTTCAAGATGCAGTAATCCAGAGGAAATTAAAGTTTATATTGAAAAAACCCAAAGTCAGGGTAATTTATTGGATGATGGCTGAATTAAAAAAAAAACATGTCTACTATGAAGTACTATAAATTAAATGAGAAAAAAGAATAACAATACAATTGATTTACAAATAACCCAATTAAAAAAAGGAACAGTGCTCTTATATCTAGGACAAATTCACAAAAAATACCACAACAAATATAGAGAACAGTGTTTTTTTGGATGCAATTATGTCACTTGGGCTCTTTTAAGAGGACCACTATTTCGCTAAGGAAACTTTATAAAATGGCAAAAAACATAGAGAACAGTGGTTATACCCCACTGACGAACTTTGATGTCTGGCGGTCTCTTTTTAGAGGACCACTATTTCACAGAGGAAACTCTATGTGCCATTTTCAAGAACTACAAGAATAACAACAATAAGTGAATGAAAAAAAAACACATCAATAAACAGTGGTTATATCCCATAGACAAAATTACAAGTCTGCTAGGCAAAAAAATAGTGGAATGTCTTGGAAGTCACTTTTGCCAGGACTGGCCCCACAAAACAGTTACCTTGCATTTTCTTAAATTTCCTGTTTCAATTTTAATACATTAAGTTCATATTTGTAATGTTAAAATTGTGTTTTCCAAGGAATGAAACATTGTTTAAACTTATGAAATTAAGGGTACACGTTAGTAGGAGCATGATCATTTGTTGTAAAATGTAAATGTTTAATTACATAGAGAGTATTAATCCAAGGAGTAAACAATCGCCAGTTAATGGGGTCACAAAGAAATCAATTTTGTTGCCCACTTTCAAACAATTGACCAAGTTTCACTGGGGTGTTTTTGGTTTGACTTCCTCTGGATTCAGTATTCAAGATCACTGTATTATTTTACAATTTAAGTTTAAATGGTATTACATAACGTTAATGTTTGCATTCTTAACATTGTATTTTAAAATGTTTGAAAAGTTGTTTTATTGGATGTTATTAAGGGTGTATGTCAGTAGGAACATAATCATTTGTTCAAAATTTAAATGTATAATTAAATAGAGAGGATTTATCCAGGTAGTAATAGGATCGCCAGTTACTGGGGTCAGGAAGGAATTACTTTTTTTATCCCTTCTTTGATAGAATTGGCTAAGTTTTAATGTTTTTTTTTTACTGTTAGCCTTCCTCTGGATTCACATTCAGTGTTCACATTTGAATGTCTAAAACAAGTTAAAAAACCTGCTTCCAGTTCAGAGTTCCGAGAAAAACTGTTATTACACTGCATTCTGGAAATACACACACACATATATACATATATATATATATATATATATATATATATATATATATATATATATATATGTGTTATATGTACATTTTTATATATATATATATATATATATATATGTTATATGTACATTTTTTTATATATATATATATATATATATATATATATATATAGACCCACATATTTATATATTTATTTTTTCTATATATTTTCTATATATTTTATATATGTACTAAGTTGAGGTTGGAGGGGGTTCGGGAAGTGCAAAGAGAAATTGTGCCCTCCCACTCCTTGCACCGGGGCCCACATAATAAAACAAAGGTATATCAGCTAATCACTGGAGACAATTGACAAAGCTGTGTGTGGGGAAATTCTTATGGAATAAAATCATCATTTTATTTCCTTGGCGGTATGGTAACTTTTTCTTTTTTTTTTACTTAATTTGTTTTTAGTTTATATTTAATTATTTAAGTGCCTTAGTGTTTTAATTTACTTATTTTATTTGGATTTATTTTAATTATTTCATTAATAAAAGTCTCATTTCAATACAACAGTCCACAATAACAGCCTTATTAAATTGCTATTCGGTAAATTTAAAAGGGCTCTAATTAAGCACACAGCATATTTTTTTTTACAGAAGTGTTTAGTTAGTGAAGACCTTGCTTTTGGATAGAAGTTCACTAACTAAACACTTCTGTAAAAAAATATATGCTGTGTGCTTAATTAAAGCCCTTTTAAATTTACAGAATCGGAATTTAATAAGGCTGTAAATATTGATACATTCTGTAAGGGTTACTATTAAAAAGATGTTGCAAATATGCAACCACATTCTTTTTCTTATTTATTTATCTTTTTGCAAATGCCATTCTTATTTAGTTTAAATTTAATGAAATTTACCAGACCATAAAGAATTCCTTAGATGAAATGGCTGGTTTCCAGGCAATGTTACTATTCTGCTGATTACAATGCATTCTGACATTTATGACAGTTTTATAATTCTTGTATTCTCTACTTCACTGTGTTCTGAAGTGTCTCTGCACTGCTGAAGGCTTTCTCCTGGGAGATGGCACTAAAGTTTTGTGGGCAGAAAAGACAATAAAACATTTTGAATTGAAAAATGTCTATGTAATGCCAGTCTTTTGATTATTTTTATTATATAACAATGCAGAAGTGATATTAAACAAAGCAAGCACAAGCTAAACAAATATAAATGTTACAGTGAGAATATTTAATAAAAAATCAGTATTCATACTGTTAAATCATTTTTAGAAAGTGGATAGCATAATTTTGTTATACTAGAGATACTGTATATAAAACAAACATGTAAGGGAAAAACAGACAGAAGAGATCATGCATTGGGGTTTAAGGCTAGAAATGTATTGTTAGATTTACTTTACAGACTGATTCATAGAAGTAACTGGTTCCAGAATACTTACAGAAGACATATTCAAAAATATATTTGATTACAATATTTTACATATTATTAAGTTCACAGATCAAAAAGGATGAGAATTTCACAATTGCTAAGAGAAACTCTTACTAGAAGGATATTAACTTACAGGCTTGTGCTATATTTGTGGATGGGACCTCAGGGTATAAAAACCCACTAGCCCTAAGACTTCAACTCCTTTTTTCGATCTGACCAAGGAGACCATGAGGTTTCATCCTTCTATTACATCTATCACACTTTATTCTCATCATGTTTCATTCTTGTCCATAATCATCCCCTATTTATTTACTAAGCATCCCTAACATCAATTACAAATTTATTCATCAGAAGTTAAAGAGACCATGATAACCAAAAACTGTCTATGATTGCAGATTTTGTGATCTTCTACCAGTTAACCTCCCTACTTAATTCTATGAAAATATTAAACTATTTTACCCTGATCACAAACTATAAAATGAATATAACTAAATTCCAAATTAATCCAAATTAATGCCCATAAACATCTCCCATAGTCAAGTAACTCATTTTAAAGCCAGATTTCCTTATTGCTGCAAATCAGCCACTGTTAAATATCTAGGCATATAGGTAACTAAATCCTACTGATCACTTAAAATATATAATATTCCATAATCAATTGGACAGGATCCCTTCAGCTAGTCACAAATGGCTAGCTGAAAATTCCAATTCTCAAAAGATTTTCAAAAATCGATAATTCACAACAACCAATTTAATTTGGGCAGGAAAACATCCATGTATATTCTAGAAGAATTTACTGATGTCTGGAGATCAAGGGGGCCTTTTGATAATTGACATTAAGAGATATTATCTACTGGCCCAACCTAAGCAGATTACATGATAGATCCTCCCAACAGGCATGAAAAAATAAAGAACGCTATTGGGCACCACTAAAATCGCTATCTGCCTTTTTTTGTAATTATGCACAAGGTGAAATGTTTTAACATTCCTAAGCAGCATAAATTAGCACCCTAATACTCCTCCAGCAAACCTTAAATAATCTTGTTCAAGAAACCTACTTCTCTAAAGCCCACCCTCTGAAGTCTTTGCATAAAGACATTCCTAGGTTTTGTCTTTCTTCTTATTCAACCAAGAGAAATGATAGTCATATTACAAAATAACTGAGATTGAAAAAAATTTTTTCCATGAAGTTCAACCTTTTTAGATCTCCTCTGATCTTTTTAATGTGTAGATTAATTGTCAACTGATCCAGAGGAAGGCAAACAAAAAAATAAAACATTGAAGCATTGACAATTTTCACAGGGGAAGAAAGCCAAATCCTTTTTTTTACCCCATATACTGGCAATTGGATTATTCCCTAGATAAATATTCCTCTTCTAGTTATCCATATAACCCTGAATGACCCTTTTATTGAAAAATAAAAATTCAAAAGTTAGCTTTTGAATCTGCCGTCACAATCTCCATTGGAAAAGAAATCCACAGTTTAATTGCCCTTACTGTGAGGAACCATGTTCTTTCCTTAAGGTGGAATATTTTTTTCTTTTAACCTATCTATTTGTAAGTCTATAATGCCTTGGCACAAAAAGTTAATTTGACAAACCCTTATATTGACCCTAGATGTATTTTTAAGATAATCAAATTCCCTCTTGAGCAAATATATATATATATATATATATATATATATATATACTAGGAACTTGCCCGTCAAAAATGATGGGATTAAAATTGTAAGGCTGGCAATCCTGTTTGCCAAAAATGTGAGGCTTTTGCTCCTCTGAGCACCTCGGGCGTTCATTGCAAGCCTCTCCCCCGTGTACTTCAACTTTCCTGCTTTGCACTAATCACCTTCGGTGCTCTTTTCGTGGCTCACAATGAGTGCCTTCAGCGCTCAATGGAAACCTTTACTCCAGCTTACTGTACAACCTGCAAGTTTTGTTCTTGGGAATGCCATGTGTCTCTTTCCACTATCTCCCCCTGTCCCTTCCCTGTGTTTTTCTCCTGTGTGTGTCTGCTGAAGGCAGATTGTTTCATTTTCAAATTCTTTCGGGCCTGTCTTTGCTCAGCCTCATTTTCATCCAGTTTCAGAATTTTTTATGTTTTTCATCCACCTAAGTCCTGCACCATACACGGCTCGCCTCGCAAGGCTTTGCAGACCAATATCACAAATGTTACAGACAGTGTTCTTGCTCAAAAACTATTATAGTGATATATATATATATATATATATATATATGTATTGTGAGACGATGCCCCAGAGGATGGTGCAAGATACAGCACTTTGAAGAATTCTATGCAGGAATAGAATTCTTAAACGCCTGTATAGTCTTAATTGGCTCAGGTGGAACAGTGTTAAAAGGTCTGGAAAGGAGAGACTTGACACAGTGAGTGCTTAAAAGGCCTGGCGGACTTCACACAGTGAGTGCTGAGGCAGGAGTGGAGACTGCCAGTTTGATGAGAGTCTGTGGGACTGAGAGAGACAGACAGTTTGCCAGTGTGTAACGTTGAGTTACTGGGAGAGGAAGGTTTTTGCAAGAGCTGCTTGAAAAGACACAGAGAGAAAAGTGTTAAAGATGCTGGACACAAGAGCCGGAGAGTGAAGGCTGTTTGGACTGCTGGAGTTCCCCCAAAGCTGAGAGAGAGAGAGAGACCCCGAGAGGTGGACACCAAGGCTGGGTCAAGGGCAAGTGGCTTAAAGTGACAGACAATGGATAAAAATGTACCAAAGTATGTACTACGTTAAAACCCAGGAAAAAGTCTGAGAGGGTAAACTTCCTGAGCAGCATTGGTATAAAAGGGTCCCTGGAGGTTTGGGTATCTGAAGAGGGCGGGCCAGAAACCCACCCCTCTGTGTGAAAAGACTATTGTTTTACATTGAAGGCAGAGAAGCGGTTTAAGGGCTAGTCAGAGGGTTCCTGAAAATAGTAAGCCCATTTATGTAGATAGTTACATAGGTACATAGAAATTGAGGTCAAAAAAGAGTTTCAGTCCATCAAGTCCAACCTTTTTAAGATCTCCTGTGATCTGCAATATGTGGTTTAGTTGTTAATTAATTAGTTGCTAATTATTGATACAGAGGAAGGCAAACAGAAAATAAAAACAAGTGAAACTTAGCTAATAGTCTCAAAGGGAAAACAAATTGACTCCTTGAAACAGTAAGCTTGTACAGTAAGCTTGAAACATCGGTACATGGATAGGATACCTGTGTTTAATCCAACCTTGGCTTTGGATTAAAGCTGTGTAATACAGCATCATAAGCTTAAAGGAAACCATGTTTGATAATGGCTATGGATTGAAGAGCGAGGCATTGGTGGGCACATTTGCAAGTCACCGCTCAGCTTCCCAGAATGCAGTATTATAACTGTTTTTCTCAGAATTCTGAGCTGAAAGCAGGTTTTGGAACTTGTTTTAGACATTCAAATGTGAACACAGATGTACCAATCAGCTCATAAAATATAACTTTTAATAATAACTATATATAAAAATGGGGAAATTCTGTATAAAATATAGACAAATAAATACAATAAGGGGGCATGTGGGAAAGAATACAGCCTTGTGTGCAGCACAATCAAATACAGTGGACATATATAAAGGTCTCAAAAAACAATAACAATTATCATAAGCATAAGGCAAGTACTCCCATGACCTTGTATAGACAACACCTGTGTAACCAATTTAAACTTTCACAATAGGAACACAATGGAGAGACACATACCCTCCTAAGGTGTTGCAGTATGCAGAGTACAAAACAGAGCCCAATAATAATGGGATCAATAATGCAGGGAAAAGGTGGACTATATTAATCTAATAGCGACCATGGATCAATTGGTCTTAATAAATAAAGGGAAAAACCCTAAGTTCTCAGTTGGTGGAGCACAAGAAGGCTTTTTCCTACCTTGATACGACCGTACCGGGGGCGAGTGCCAATTGCTAAGGTTGATCTGCAGACAAGGCCACGGTTACATCCTAGCACAAACCGGGCACCGAGCCACTCGTCAGTGATGTCATACGCAACCTACAAATGCCCACCCATGCTCAAAACTAGGTCAGTGGATGTAAAGGACCTGGCACATGCGCATTGGTCTCCAGTGAGCATTCTTTGCACTTTAAGTCTGCCCCCTTTCTTTGAACTCCTACACTTTGACTAGAACTGCACTTACACTAGAAGTGTTTGCATACTTACAAGTTTGCACCTTCTCCTGTTTATATTAACTTCTGCCTACTCACCTGGACACAGTTAGTGCACTCAGCAAATAATCACACTTTACTTGCAAGAAGTAAATTCCAGTTGCAAACAACTCACAAACCTTTATGCAAGTTTAACAGTCAAACCACTCCCCTCTCACCTGGACACAATTAGTTCACTCAGCAAATGATGACACTTTATTTGCAAGAAGTGAATACCGGTTTACTCCATGACGAATTTACCCGCTTGCTCACCTTCAGTTATTTATAATTGATTATCCTTTATTTGTAACAAGCCAACATAGAGCCCTTTCCTAATCCCTGAAAAATCAATTACGAGTGCCCCATCTCTAAAACATTGTGCGAAAACTGCTACGGGTCACTGCTACGAGTGAACTTCACAAAAAAGCCAAAAAGCAATGCAAAAATCTTCATTGATTTTTGCATTGACAATAAAATATGACTTACTCCCTTACACTTTGACACCCAAAACCTATCATTCACAGATACGGGCACTGCTGTAACTGCAAAAAGCAGAAGAAAGATTTATGGGTACAAAAGACCACCCACAAGTGGTTTTCAAACTCTTGCTGAGTTCCCCTGGGACAGAGACCTGGCAAGGTAAACATACTAAACATAAATGTACAACATTTTAATCCTTACTAAATAGACATACTTATCACCATATCCTATGTGGGAATAAAAGTAAAAGGATGTGGCTTAGCAGTGATTTAAAGATTAAGATTCAGAGTAAAAAACAGGCATTTAAATTATACGAACAAGATGGGAAAGAGACTGCTTTACGTGAGTACAAAGAAATCATCAAGGCTTGCAAAAGGTCTATTAGACTGGCTAAAATAGAAAATTAAAGTTAGTTGCAAAAGAGAGTAAGACTAACCCTAAAATATGTTTTAAATATATTAATGGAAAGAATGCCAGGAAGGAAGCTATAGGAACGTCACAATGTGACACAGGCAATCTGATAATTAGTGAACAGGAAAAGGCAGATGAGCTAAATAGGTTTTTTTCTTCGGTATACACAAGGTTGGGTCACTGCAACAAAATGGGTCTACAATATCCTTCGCAAAATATTTTGTTACGCAGGCAGAAATCCAAAAGAGGTTGGAAAAAATAAATGTTAATAAAGCCCCAGGTCCTGATGGATTACATCCAAGGGTACTGAAAGAGCTGGGCTCTGTAATAGCCAAACCATTATATTTATTTTTTCAAGATTCACTCAACACTGAGTCGCTATCAGATGGAGAAAAGCAGAGGTGATACCTATATTTAAAATGGGAGCAAGAGCAAAGCTAGGGAATTATAGACCAGTGAGCCTCACTTCTGTAGTGGGAAGGCTTTTAGAAGGGTTGATAATCGATAATATACAAGGATATGTATATTTTAAAGGATTATAAGTAGAAGTCAACATGGATTTATAAAGGATAGGTCATGTCAAACAAATCTAATTAGTTTCTATGAGGAGATTTGTAAAAACCTTGATCCAGGAAACTCGGTGGATGTAGTATTTATGGATTTTGCAAAGGCTTTCAACACAGTGCCACATGGGAGACTATTGTGCAAACTAAGGGATATATGAATTGCAGTAAACATCTGCTCATGGATTGAGAGCTGGCTAAAAGACAGGATGAAAAGTGTTGTGGACTAATGTGATAAGTGGGGTTCCTCATGGTTAAGTATTAGGCCCTCTCCTTTTAAACATATGTATTAATGACTTAAAGGTGGGACTGGAAAGTAGTGTCTCCATTTTTGCTGATGACACAAAGTTGTGAAAGGTAATTAAATCAGATAATTATGTACTTTCCCTCCACAGGGATTTACATAAAATAGAGAAATGAGCATCTAAATGGCAGATGAGATTTAATACGAATAAATGTAAAGTTATGAATCTTGGAAGGAAAAATAGCCATGCAATTTATAATCTTAATGGGGCGAATATGGGGGTATATTATATTGAAAGGGATTTGGGAGTACTTGTGGACAACCACCTAGGTAACAGTGCTCAATACCAAGCAGCAGCTGCAAAGGCAAATACAATATTATCATTATTATGTATTAAGAAGGGTAAAGAAGCAAGGGAAGCAAATATAATTCTGCCACTATACAAATCCCTAGTACACATTTGGAATATGGAGTACAACTTTGGGCATCACTTCATAAAAAGGGCATTTTAGAGCTTGAAATGGTATAGAGAAGGGCTACAAAACTAATAAGGGGAATGGAGGGGCTACGTTATGAAGAAAGACTAATTAAGTTATTCTTATTTTCTCTAGAAAAAAGGAGATATGATTACCTTATATAAATACATCCATGGTCAGTATAATGATTTGTCAAGGGAGTTTTTTGTGCCAAGAGGTTTTCGGCTGACAAAAGGACATTCTTTGAGGTTAGAAGTAAAAAGATTCCACCTTAAAGAAAGAAAAGGGTTCTTCATAGTAAAGGTAGTTAATCTGTGGAATTCTCTACCAAAGGAGGTGGTGACAGCAGATTCGATATATAACTTTAAAAGAGCACTGGATTTATTTCTAATCAAAATGGACATTTAGTGTTATCCCAGATAATTAGAGAGAGTATTAATCCAGGGAAGAATCTGATCGCCAGTTTCTGAGGTCAGGAAGGAATTCATTTTTTTTCCCTTTGAGACATTTGGCTAAGTTTCACTTGGATTTTTTTTCTGTTTGCCTTCCACTGGATCAATTAATTAACAACTAATCTACATATTGCAGATCAGAGGAGATGTTAAACAGTTGAACTTGATGGACTGAAAGTATTTTCTCAACCTCAATTACTATGTAACTATTTAATGTGACACTATAGTACAAAAACACTACAAAATGATGATTTTTTTTAACATTATTTGACACTTAACAATCCAATATTAACATATGTGTAATAATTTTTTTTTCTATTAAGCCAGTTTTATTTTACAAAATCCAGGGTAACACACAACCCAGTACTCAAGGGGTTAATACACGTCACAAAACCAACTCACCTAGTAACAAATGCTCTGATACATTGTCCTTAAAACATGACAGATTTAACACAAGATACACATTTTTAATCATTGAAGCTATAAATATTATTATTATTCCGTAGCGATATACATAAGTTAAGTTACAGGCAATGACAAGTTAAAGATTCACACATTGCAAAGAGTGGATAGCCCTGTCTTTTTACTTGGAATCCAGTGTCCATAGCGCTTTCCCTAAAGCACCTTGCAGGATTGAAACTCGCAGACTTACAATCTAAAGGTTAAAGTTTGTATGTGGTACAGTAGGGAGAGAGTAGTGCTGAGCATGTTAGGGAGGAAGGTTATAGGCTTCTTTAAAGAGTTGCATTTTTATTGATGTTTTGAAGGGTTTAAGGCAGGAGGATAGTCTGGTGAAGTGAGGCAAGGAGTTCAAGAGAATAGGGGCAGCGCGAGAAAAGTCCTGGTGGAGGGAGTGAGAGGAGTTGACAAGAGTGGTAGAAAGAAGAAGGTCATTAGCAGAATGAAGAGGGCATGTGGGGGAGTATTTGGAGATGAGAGCAGAGATGTATTGGGGTGCGCTGTTGTTGAGGGCTTTATATGTTAGGATCAAGATTTTAAACTTTATTCTGGAGGCTAAGGGAAGCCAGTGAAGTGATTGACAAAGAGGAGCTGCCGACACTGAATGATGTGTACTGAAGATGAGTCTGGCGTAGGCATTTATTATGGATTGAAGTGGGGAGAGGCGAGTGATGGGCAGGCCAACAAGGAGCGAGTTGCAATAGTCAAGACGAGAAATGATGAGTGTATTAGAATCTTAGTAGTGACTTGTGTAAGATAATGGCATATTTTGGATATGTTTTTTAGATGGAAAAGAAGGGATTTGGTTAGAGACTGTATGTGTGGGATGAAAGAGAGGGCAGGGTCCAGTAGAACCCCGAGACAACGGGCTTGGGAGGTGGGAGTGATGATGGCATTGTTGACAGAGAGAGAGAGATGTGAGGAATTGAAGCTGTAGTAGAGGGTGTGAAGATTAAGAGTTCAGTCTTAGACATGTTGAGTTTCAGATGGTGGGCGGACATCCAAGAGGATATACTAGAGAGGCAGTAAGAGACGTGTGCTAGAAGAGAGGGGGATAGGTCTGGTGCTGAGAGATAGATTTGGGTGTCATCTGCATAGAGATGGTACTGGAACCCAAAAGAGTTTATTAGGGTGCCGAGTGAGGATGTGTAGATGGAGAAGAGGAGGGGGCTAGGACTGATCCTTGGGGTACGCCAATAGACAGGGGGTGAGGAGAAGAGAAGGAGACGCTAAATGATCGTTCTTGAGAACCACAAGAGAGCAGTGTCTCGAATGCAGAGGGAGGAGAAAATGTGGAGTAGAATTGAATGGTCAACTGTGTCAAAGGCGGCAGAGAGATCCAGAAGAAGCAAAATAGAAAAGTGGCCTTTAGACTTGGCGGTGTCACATTATTTGAATATCAAAATATATTTTTAATTAAAAAACAATTACTTTCTATATATCTTTAATGTTTCCTTGGAGCTGCTGTTACGGCACTTGTTACTGCACTTCCCACTCATTATAAGATTTATGACGTTCGCCTTTCCTATTGGCTCCTAGGGCCCTGTCTCATCCGTAAAGTTTGCTGTTGCATCTAAAGAAGGCTTTATGGCTGCGCACTGAGTGCTCTAACCTGGGGAGTAAAATATTTACATTTGTGTAGAACTAGGGTAAAAAGTGTGCAATTTGGCAAGGCACTCTCCCTTGTTGTTTGAATTGACAATAGAGTATATTGCTGCGCTTATTAAAAAAAGACAACATTATATTAGCATTCTTTTTAGGTGCTCACATTTATAAATATTGTTTCTTTACAGATAATTTGATAGTAACTCTTACTCAACATCATGTTTCTTTGCCCAATATTTCTAATGCAATATCAACACTCAATATATCTCCCTCACAGCAAAAACTGTTGAAATGTAACTTTGTTTTTGATGTAATTCACATTCTATTCTCTATTGCTTTCTGCAGCTACTTGCAGATTTGGTGTAATTATCAGCCAAGGTATGTATTGTCACTTGCTACATGTATTATCTGCCTGTTATTTGGCTTTCTAGGGTCAAAGAGCCCCATTCAATCGAGCAATTGTAAGTTACTGGAGCCCATAAAGGAGCCTGTTTCTTTGTGAGCCAAAAACAGCTTACGTGTGTTATGGACTCAAAATCCTTGCGGTTATTTAAACCCGGAACTTACAGCCTATTAAAGCCTTTGATCTTTCACGTCCGCAAGAATTTTGATTGCTAAAATCGCAAATCACTATTCAATTTCTAAAAAACCCTGAAGACTGCACTCGCAGTCAAGCCTGCAAACAGAAAATGGTAGCTTAAATCTTATGGATTCCAAATAGGACACACAAAGGTTTTACAAACTAGTTTGGAACACTGCAAAACATACCAATGCACTTTAAAATATGACCAAAGCATTGAAAGACATTATAATTAACAACAACTCACAACTATCAAATAGTTTCAAAAATATTTTTTTTATTTTTTCATATGTTGTAATGCTCATGCATATGCCAATATGAAAAGTCATGCTGCAAGATGCTGAAAGCTGGTAAAGAAACACTACCTCATATCATATACATTTCACTCATCACATCTACATTGGGACAACAAATACACTGCCACATCACATATATCAAGTACCAGGGCAACATTTTGTTTATTTTTTTCAGTCCCTCTGTTGGGTCCGACTCTCTGTGGCTGCATGGACTGCAGCACATTTAGCTATGTCTCTGCCTGTGCTTTTCCACAAGGTTTGCATGCCAAAGATACTGGAGTGGGTTGCCAGTTCATTCTCTAGTGGACTGTGATTTGTCTGACCTCCCTGCTATAACCTTCCCACCTACAGTGGCCCTACAGTGGCTTCATTGAGGTACACAAGCCCCTTCACCAACATTTAGCAATCCAGAAGGGGACCAGCAGAACATACACCACACTAATCTGCTCTAACCCATCAGGAAGGGCTGCAGAAATACATGGAGGCTGTGCCGAGGCATGTGTAGGAACAGCCAACTCACCTCAATGAGGGATAATCTCTGCTACACACATCCTGTAAAGTCACACGCCATTGCTGGTTATGTGCCAAGAGGTATATCCATTATCATTTGGTGACATCCAATTAAGTGTTTTGCTTTCATGTCACAATAAATGCATAGCTGTGACCAGTGTCAGTGGTCAAGGTCTACTATCACCTTCGAAATATGATATTGTTCATAACATTGATATCACATCCAATTGGTTAGCAAATGTTAAAGGATACTCATGATATCAGCAGTAGGGGGAAAAAAACATTAATATGGATAGGACACAAAGGTCAGCAGACAGATTCAATGTTACTTACATCAGACCCAAGGATATTTTCTCAGTCTTATATTGAGGTCAGGATCACATGATGCACTAGGGCATCGCCTGCGGTAGGTGCTTGAGGCCTCGGTTCGTAACTTGCCCCCTTGCTCAATTGAATAGCAACTGAATTGTAGACGACCGCGAGCCTCCAACAGGCCCATTTACCGTGTGATGCGGCCTTCGATTTGAATGAGGCTCAAAGTCTACTGTGGTTCCAAGTCTATCCTTACTCCTACAGCTCCTGGCTATTCTAACTCCAACTACTCACCACTATCCTGACTCCAGCTGACTCCCAATTCTTATATCTATCCTGTCTCCTGCAGCTCCTAGCGATCCTGATTCCTGCAGCTTCCAGCTTTATCACTGTCCTCAATGTTCTGCTTAATCTGTGTATCACCCTTACCCTGAGTGGCTTAGATAACTTCAGCCATTATGATAGCTGTTCCTCATATGTGCAGGTATTTGTAACTATCGAATAAGAGGCTATGGACCCAGCTAAAGTACCAAGTCTGTTTGCTTACAGGTTTTCATCAAGCACATCCAAATCATCAGGAAAAAGCTGTGGCTACACTTAGTGTTACCTTTCAATCCCTTATCAGGAGCCTTGGTTGAGTCCTACAATTGCTTCTCCTGCTCCCTCTGTTCCCACTGCTGATCCTATTTATGCATAAACCAAGCCTGCCTACACAACTGTTATGGAGGAAATCTGGAGGTTGCCTGATGACAAAATAAAGATGTGCTATATCTTCTCCCTATTAATGGAAAAGTCTTAGCCTCAAAGTTGAGGAAAGTCTTTTATTAAACAGCTCAAAAAAAATTCTGGGGGAATACCCTTCATGTTCATCAGACAAGGGAACTGCTCTGTGGTTGACTACACAATTGAATTCCGGACTTGCGACAGACAGATAGTAATGAAGCAGCTCTCTCTTCAGCTTTCATGGCAGTATTATCTTTAAAGCTCCATGGTGAACATACCCGCACGCTCACCTTCACAAATTAAATTCACCCTGCATTATAGTTGATCTAAAGGGATAGGAAAGTCAGAAAGTCAATGATCAAAGTGTGGGTTTTACATTAACCTGTAAAACCTTCACTAGTCCTGAAGCCTGAGAGTAGCCGATACAATTAGGATCTTTCCTATCACCCAAACTTTGGCATTATGATTCTCTACACACAAATTGGAAATGGTAAAGCTAACAATTGTGGAGCATCACTCAATGGGCAGCTAAATGTCAGATGAGATTTAATACAAATAAATGTAATGGTATGCATTTGTGAAGGAAAAATAGCCATGAAATTTATAATCTGAATGGTGCAAATCTAGGGGTATCAGATATTGAAAGGGATTTGGGAGTACTAGTGTACAACCACCTAGGTAGCAGTGCTCAATGCCAAGCAACAGCTGCATAGGCCAGTAAAATATTAGCATGAATTAAGAAGGGTAAAGAAGCAAGGGAAGCGAATATAGTACTGCCACTATACAAATCTCTAGTACACCCTCATTTGGAATATGGACTACAATTATGGGCACCACTTCATAAAAAGGACATTTTAGAGCTGGAAAAAGTACAAAGAAGGGCAACACAACTAATAAGGGGAATGGAGGGGCTAAGTTATAAAGAAAGACTAACCAAATTAAACTTATTTTCGCTAGAGGGGATGTAATTTCCTTATTTAAATACATCCAGGGTCAATATAACGCTTTGTCAAGTGAACTTTTTATAGCAAGAGATTTTCAACTGACAAGAGGACATCCCTTGAGGTTAGAGGAAAAAAGATTTCACCTTAAACAAAGAAAAGGGTTCTTCACAGTTAGGGTGGTTAAACCAATTCTCTACCAAAGGAGGTGGTGTCAGTGAATTCGATAACTTCAAAAAGGGGTTAGATATATTTTTGAATAAAGAGGCCATTCAAGGTTATCCTTGATAACTAGCAAAGGAATATTGATCCAGGGAGAAATTTGATTGCCAGTTTCTGGCGTCAGGAAGGAATTTAGCTTTTTTCCCCTTATGAGACAATTGGCAAAGTTTCAATGTTTTTTTTTTTTTCTGTTTGCCTTCCTCTGGATCAATTAACAGTTAATAACAAATAGTCCACATATTAAAAAGATCAAGAGAGATCTAAAAAAGTTGAACTTGATGGACTAACAGTCTTTATTCAACCGCAAATACTATACTAGTATTAATTAATTAACAACTAATGAATTACTAACTAATCTGCATATTGCAGATCAGAGGAGATCTTAAAAGGTTGGACTGGATGGACTGAAAGTCTTTTTTCAACCTTAATTACTTTGGCCCTCATTCTATTATCGTCCGTAAAACGGCCGCAAAGCCGTGATTCCTTGCGGCCGTCTTACCGCCCCGTGTAGAGCTACCTTTACCTTGCAATTCAAATAGACGGCGCGCAAGGATATCCCCCTTGCGGCCGGCCACATATCATGCAACTGGCCACAAGGTCTGAAAACTTTAAATGCAAAAATAAATTCAAGATGGCACTGTAAAGCTCTGTAAATGCTAGGGGTCATAATGGGGGACATGAGGATTAATAGCAACCCCCTCTCAAGCTTGCACATCAGCCCAAATCCACTATTTCATTAACGGTTTATTTTCCGGCCCACAGCCTGGGCAGGTCTGAGGTGCTCCAAGCCCTCGGGACTTTGTCCACGGCTATTTGACATTAATTAAAATAAAAAATATTTGCGGATTTGAGTGTAGGGGAAGGTTGTGCTATGAATGCTAACACCTACAATCACTTTATCATCTCAAAAGAGTGCAGGATGGCTTTATTATGTGCCTAATTGTGTGCTTGCGTGACCTTTTTGGTGCAAGTAAGCTGCAGCTCGGTTTTAGCCTTGCCGAGAGGGTTCCCGAAGCAATTGAATAGCAACAGTGCTTTTCTTGCGGCCGAAACTCTTGCGGCCGTTTAAGATCAAAGGCTTTCCTGCAGCGCAAGGGATAACAAGGCGCCGGCCGCAAGCCTGCCGGAGCCCCCAGCCCAAAGGGAATAGAATAGGCGAATAGCCTGCGGCCGGTCCTTGCGGTTCCACATCTCCTACGGCCGATAATAGAATGAGGCCCTATGTAACTATGTAACTCCAGCTATCACCTTCTTCACTGTCAAGGCCACCCTGTCTCTGATCACTCTAAGCTAATAGGGAATATCATCATCAAAGATACAAATAAACTATTATTATTATTATTATTATTATTTTTATTATTATTACTGTTTATTTGTAACGAGCCAACATATTACGTAGCACTATACATAAACTAATTTCCAGAGAAAGACATATTCAATATTAACACATTGCAAAGAATGGAGGGCCTGTCTTTGAGCTTAGAATCTGGTGTCCATAGAGCTTTCCCCAAAGCGCCATGCAAGATTGAAAACTTGCAGACCTACAATCTGAAGGTTTTGTGTGTGGTGCAGGAGGGTGAGAAAAGTGAAGGAAGGTGATAGGCATCTTTAAACAGGTGTGTTTTTAGTGAGGTTTTGAGGCAGGAGGATAGTCTGGTGAAGCGAGCAAAGGAGTTCCAGAGAATAGGGGCAGTATGAGAAGTCCTGATGGTGGGAGTGAGAGGAGATGACAAGAGTGGTACAAAGCAGATCGTTAGCAGAATGAAGAGGGCAGGTGGGGGAGTATTTGGAGATGAGAGCAGAAATGTAAGGGCATGCACTGTTTTTGACTTTGTAAGTTAGGGTCATGATTTTAAATTGTATTCTTGAGGCTAAGGGAAGCCAGTGGAGTGATTGACAGAGAGTTGCTGCCGACACTGAACTTGTGTATGGTAGACTGGTCTAGCGGAGGCATTCAATATGGATTAAAGTGGGGATAGATGGGTAGGCAGGCCATCTAGAAGCGAGTTGCAGTAGTCGCAATGAGAAATGATGAGAGAGTGTATTAGTTGTGTCTTCTGTAAATTAGTGACATATTTCGGAAATGTTTTTTAGTGACTGTATGTGGGGGATGAAAGAGTGGGCAGGTTACAGTAGAACCAGCTTGGGAGGTTCGAGTGACGATGGCATTGTTCACAGATTAGGATTTCGGTCATAGACATGTTGAGTTTGATATGGTGGGCAGACATCCAAGAGGATATACTAGAGAGGCAGTTGAAGACATGTGACATAGATCTGGTGCTTAGCCGTAGATTTGAGTGTCATCTGCATAGAGATGAAACTGAAACCCAGGGGAGTTTATTAGGGTACCAAGTGAGGATGTATAGATGTAGAAGAGGAAGGGGCCTAAGACTAAACCTTGAAGTATGCCAACATCCAAAGGGTGAGGAAAAGTTAGTTTTAAGGGATTAGTGTGGCAGAGAGGGGGAGGGGGTGAGCTGTGATGGAATAGGATCCAGATGACAGGTAGTAAGACAAGAGGATGATATTAGGCTGGAGACTTTGTCCTCTGTTGCAGGGTCAAAGCAGTTCATAGTGGCTGTGGGATTTGGGAAGTGAGAAGGCTGGGTGTTTTTAGTTAGTTGAGAGGATGGAGTGTGTGAGCTACAATGAGAGAGTTATTTGTGGATGCTTTCCATTTTGAGCATAAAACGGTTGGTTTTCAGATGTGAGACAGGAAGGGACAGGAGAAGGGGGTGGGCGGAGGAGAGTATTGAAAATGACGAATAAATGTTTAGGGTTGGAGGACAGAGTTGATATTAGTGATGTGAAGTAGTGCTGCTTGGCAAGGCTGTGGGCAGAGAAGTAGGAGCACAACATAAACTTGTGGTGAAGAATATCTGCTGAAGTGTGTGATTTCCTCCATAGTCTTTCAGCAGTGGGGGAGCATCTCTGAATGTATTATGTTTGTGTAGTATGCCATGGTTGAGGATGATTGCGAGGGCGCCTGTGTGTGATTATGGGGGCAATAGTGTCAAGGGTGGAAGAAAGAGTAGAGGTATTGTGTGAGGTGGCAGTGTCAGGGCAGTTGAGGTTGGAGATGGGGCTGAAACGGGGTTATAGCACAGTGAAGAGCTGTTGTCAGTCAAGTGCTACAAGGTTTCTGAGGCTAATGGTGGCTGGGGTTGAAAAAAGGTAGTCAGAGGAAGGTGTGGTGAGGTTGAATGTTAGTAGGTGATGCTCAGATAGAGGGAGTGGGTGGATGACTAGGTGGAACTGAGATTGGTGAAAATAAGGTCAAGAGAGTGTCCAGCATGGTGAGTTGAGAAATCTGTAACTTTTGGGGCAGAGGGAAGACGTGAGTGCAAGTAGTTTAGCTTTTGTTATTGGGGTGGGAGTGTAGATGGCAATGTTGAAATCGCCAAGTACAAGGATGGTCCAGGCGGGCGATAGATCACTGCGACACATAAAGAGATCAGTGAGAAGAGGCGGATTGTGTGAACTTCAAAAGCTGAGAATTGGAGGGATGGAACAGGGGGTATGAGGTAAAATGTACAGCGAGTGGAAAGTTATACACCCACACCGCCACCGGGTCTAGGTGTGTGACTGAGGTGGAAACCACCATGAGAGAGTGCTCCAGGGGACGCAGTGTCTGAAGAGGAGAGCCAGGTTTCAGTGAGAGCCAATAGATGGAGGGAGTTAGTAATGAATAGGTCATGAGTTAAAGTGAATTTATTGCAGATAGACCATGCATTCCAGAGGGCGCAGGAGAAAGGTAGAGTAGAAGGTTTGTGACAAGTGATGTGTCATGATTTAATTGTTTAAGGACTCATATTGTCAGTAATTTATGAAAATGTCCAAGGGAGCATGACATTGTTACATTGGGATTATGAGTTATTGTGTGGTTATATGTTGCCTGTACATGGTTATAATGTATCCTAGTTATAATGTATTGTAAGAGGGAAAATGTTATATAGAACATATGTGGAATTGGTAGAAATGCTCTGCATAGAAGTTAGCTGCAGATCATTGCATACAGACCTTGGGTAAAGACAGATGCATGTACTTCAAGTAGTCCTAAGCAAACACTTGAGTTTAACATAAAGGGTTGTTCACTAGATATCTGGTGAATTTGATCTCAAGAGCTTTGATAGCCCAAGGTTGCAAGCCAGATGGTCTGACATCACACATACACAAATGTACACAAGGGTGTGGTATTGGAGAGTATAAATATGTTGTTTTGATCATTCGATAAAGGTTGAGAGATAGTTTTCACATAAACAAGGTTTGAGACTATTTCTGTGTGTTGTATCCTGACTTGGGGAGTGTCTTGCCATGTGCAAATTGTAACCTGTATGCAGTATTCTCTGCCTGTACCTCTTCAGAAGCCATCTTTTGTGCCACAGAGAACAGGAACTACATGATTCTGCTGGGGTAGCTTTGAACTAGGTTCATATCAAGCTCCCTTGAAGAAGCAGATTGTGACATGATGGTTATTAAATTCTGGGTGTTTCGGGTGTCTGCTGCCCTTGGAGCAGAGCATGCCCGACAGCAGGTGGAGATGAGTGAGGGGCCTGGGTTAGAGAATATATCTCGAGCAGCCAGGACGAGTGAAAGTGAGAGAACTAACAGAAAAAATTACCCTAATAAATCTTCACAAGGTCATCATAAGACCACCTCTAGAACGAGAGGAAAGGAATACTGCCATGGATGCCTCAAGAACTCTTGCTTCCACTTACTTTTCATCCAAATGTCTGAAAAATGGTCCCGGTAGAACTATACATGCCCATGTTTGCAAATGAAATATTTTAAGTCATAACACTCATTTTTGCAGTTCTGGTTTAATTATCTAATTATCAACTTGATATTTATAGTGAACTGCTATAGGTTTTCACTGTCTTATTTGATGCACTAGGATCAAAGATTTCTCCAACCTACTGTGTCTATCCTGACTACCACAGCTTCCAGCTAATCTAACTATAGCAGCCCACAGTTACCCTGACTCATACAGCTTTAAATGTTACCTGATTCCTACAACTTCCAGCATTATCATGGTCTTCTGTTTTCACCACCATTGTCTATTTATAATCTGTATTTTCCTACCCCAAGTAGCACTTCAGGCATAAAGATCATTATTCCTCACACTTGCAGTTATTCCAGATCATGACATTGAGATTGTCTCTTATATTTGTGTACATTTTCAATAAATAGAACTTTTAATCTTTAACATTTACTGTACTATCTTGAAAGTCACAGGCCTCTGTTCCATGAATCCCATAAGAACTCTTGGAAGGCTGATTATTTATTTAATTACTAGCGACTTGCGCTTCAAAAAATGACGGCAATGAGATGTGTATGTTTGGAAAGTTGTTTAGTTATTAATATACGTATTTTACACATGATTTTAGTTATGATGAATTAAGTACTATTCTGATATTAAACATGTTTATTTTTGTAAAATGTTCTTTTGTTCAACAATAACTGTTAAAGCTTTTTGTATTAAAAGTATTAACATTTGAATGTAAGAACAGTTGAACTTTAAATTAATCATTATTGTAAACTTGAGGTAATGGTTTTTTAACATGCAAGTTCTATCTCAAGAATTGTTACCTTAAATATACATTGAATCCAGAGGAAGGCAAACAATAAAAACCCTCCTTGAAACATAGCCAATTATATCAGAGAGGGAAAAAAATTAATTCCTTCCTGACCCCATTAACTGGCGATCAGATTACTCCCTGGATTATTGTTTAACATAAAAGACAACATTTACATTGCGATTTAAAACGTGCTTGAGCTCTTAACATGAACTTTGTAATATGTCTAAGTAAGGAACTTTAAAGTATATTTTTTGAAACTTGAACTTTCTTATCTGTCTAAGAAAGTAACTTGAAAATATTGTTTTGAAACTTGTGACATTAGAAACAGTAACATAGTTAATTAACATTTTAACATAATTTGTAAAAATAATGCAAGGCAACTGTTTTGTGAGTCTAATCATCCATAAACAGTATTTCCATTAATTAGGACTGAATTGTTTATTGATTTGTATTTTTCAATGGTTGACCTTTGTTTATTGCTGTGACTTAAAACGTGGTTGAGCTCTTAACATCAACTTTGTAATATGTCTAAGTAAGGAACTTGAAAGTATATTTTTTGAAACTTGAACTTTCTTATCTGTCTAAGTAAGGAACTTGAAAAAATGTTTTTCAAACTTGTAACATTAGAAACAGTAACAAAGTTAATTAACATTTTAACATAATTTGTGAAAATAATGCAAGGCAAGTGTTTTGTGAGACTAATCATCCATAAACAGTACTTCCATTAATTAGGACTGAATTGTTTATTGATTTTTATTTTCAATGGTTGACCTTTGTTTGTTGCTATAGTAATTGTTTTAAATCGCACATATAGTTTGGTCTCTGGAAAAGTGGTTCTCTAAAAAGAGAATGCAAGAACTTAAACTTATTGCACGCTGTGTAAGCACTGTTCTGTATGTGTTTGACAATTTAATGTAGTTTAAGAGGACAATATTGTTTTTGTAAAAGGAAATTTGTGTTGAGTAATAATGACCTTTTGATGGGAACGGACATTTATGTGTATTTTTTTTAAAAATGTGGTGGTTATATTGTGGTTTTTTATATTTTTGCATTTGCTTTTAAATTTGTTCTGCCTTGCTTTTGTTTCTTTAATGAAAAGTTAAAGTACTTCATAGTAGACAATGTTTTTAGTAAAAATACGTCCATCTTCAAATAAATCACCTTGACTTTGATTCTCTTCAATGTAAACTTTAATAGCCTGTGGATTTTTGCACCGTGATAACGCAACGTAAGCTGGCCATGTGCAAATACTGTTTGTTTTAAGAAAATACCCAAAGATTTGAACATTTGTCCTTGTGATTTATTAATGGTCATGGCAAATGCCATAATGATGGGAAATTGTCTTCTTTGAAGTATAAAAGGGAGAATACTTTCACTTGGTACAAAATCTATTCTTGGTATGAAAACTCTCTCTCCTTTATGGGTACCAGTTAAAATTTCAGCATCTATGAAATGGTCCTTTAATTGTTGAACAATTAATCTTGTCCCATTGCATAGGCCTTTTTGGGGTTCATATTTCGTAGTAACATGACAATTGCACCTTTCTTTAGCTGCAAAGTATGTGGTGGCATTCCAGAAGGAGTTATTGAGTTTATGAATTCAGTGGAAAAGTTTGCCTGACTTTCATTGTCATCAGCAAGTACAGAATCAGCACTGTGATCATTTCTTTGTGGTGCATTAATTTTTTTAAAGATTTCATTATTGCGGATTAATGCATCCTTATTTTTACATGTTAGTATGACTTGGTTGGCAAGCTCTAAATATTCCTTGTTATTTATGCTACCTTCAAATATAGCCGATATAATATTTTGGTGAAAATCATATGAGGTGGGATCTGCACATGTCGTCAGGTAAATTTGGTATTTTTTCTGTTCTGCCTTCTCCAATTTTAATAAACCAATCATTGAAATCAGTTTGGCCTTCTGATCTTATGTTTTGTTGCAGTTGAAGATGGGTAAAATGTTTCCATAGTGTACTTGACTTTATACAGGTTTCGATAATGTCAGTTCGATTTCCATGTACAACGACAGGTAATGTTTGTCTTAACTCGCCACCTAACAACGTTACCTTTCCACCAAATGGAAAAGTATTATCCATGACTTCACGAAGCAAACGGTCAATACATTGGAGGGCATAGCATGACATCATTGTGGCCTCATCTATTATAATTAATTTACTTTTTTTCAATTTTTTTGCTTGTAATGATGTCATGCGAATATCTGACACAGAGGTTTCTAAAATAGGCACTGGCAGTTTAAAGCCACTATGTACAGTTCTTCCACCTTCTAACAAAAGTGCAGCTATTGCAGTAGTGGCAAACGGCAGTGCTATTTGACCTTGTGCTCGTACAGAACTCATTAATAAATTATATAGATACGTTTTTCCTGATCCACCAGGTCCATCAAGATAGAAATAACGCTCTGTGACCATGTCATCATCTATTGCATTTTTAATGGCATTAAATGCTTGCAATTGTAACGTATTTAAAGTTGCAAGTCTTTCTTCTGTTCTTTCTACTTGTAGTTTAATTTCATAGTCTTGAAAGTTTATGTCATCTATAAGACCTGGATCAGGCAAATTAAAACTTGCACAACTTAATCCATGATTTAAAAATACTTCTTGGATTTCCATTAACGCTTTTAAGTGTGCAATAGGTTCATTGTATCGTTGCATAAAGTCTTCAGCCACATTACTTTTAAATGTGTCTTACAAAGCTAATGCATTTGGAGCATTTGAGAAGATACAAATAAAAGCAAATTGTTCTCTCATCTGCTGTGGCATTTGACATAGTGCTGCTTCTTCTAAACATCTTTCCCATTCTGTATCATCAGCTAGTAAGTTTCTATGTCTTGCAGCTAAATGGAAGGATTCATATACTATGTCATTAACAGTTCTTAAGTGTTCAAAACTTTGTGCTCCCGGAACATTTAAAAGTAATATTCATAAGCAAAAACGTTCAAGATCTCTTGGACTGACTGTGTAAATTCTTGGGATTATTTAATTTCCTCTGCTTTTTCTAGGTCTCCATAATCCATTCACAAAACCATAGTGATATGGAATTTCAATATATAAGAATTGTGTTGCTTCTGAATCTGTGGAATTTAATTCAAACCATGCAGTTAGTGTAGTGTGACGATGTTTACTTTGGGCCAATGCATTAGTTTCATTTCCAGCATGGAAATACACTAAATGTCTTTGTGGCAAATGTACTGCTAATCTATATACTGCATGTGATCTATCATGCATTTCAAATTTGAAAAAGCGACACATAGCTTCTGGTGCCCTTATATAGCGAGCATCTACAGGAGATGCAAGTTCATCATGTACTAACTCAGTGCTTTCAGGGTTGTCTGCACTTTTCACTACAGTAGCTGCATCATAACCTTTGTAAATATATTTGTACACATATTTAATGGATTTGATGGAAGTGCAGGCTTCTACATTAATGTGTGCGTTATACTTCATCAGTAAATGTGGATTGTAGGGTACTACATATCTATTGTCAACTTTTTTGCCACGAATAATGGCACTATCTCCTTCTCTTCTTTTATAAAGTGGATAGCCATCACAATTGGCATTGGTTTTGTCTCTATAACCTTTTGGAAAATCTTTGGAACATTTATTATTTTCCATACATGGTGATTGTGGATTAAGGTCTCCAAAGGGTCCATGAATCATGCAATGAGTAACAATCTCATATAGTCTACCATATAGTTCTGGATCTGGTAGTTCAGCAACAATGACTGCATCCACTTTGTCAGCAGTATCTAATTTATCTTTTTCTTGAAGTATTATGAGAAGATGTGCATGTGGAAGGCCACTTTTTTTAAATTTACTGGTATATACATAAGCAAGACATTTGCCAAATAACTGACTGATAGTGATGTCACAAATTAATTCATTTAATTTAATCTTAAAAAATCTGGCTACTAAATCTGGTCTATCGGAAGGACTTTGGCCAAGAAGTAAATTTTGTGTAATTTCTGGCCATTGGGGATTACATGTAAATGTAAGAAATAAATCGGGTTTGCCAAATTTGGTGACAATAGCCATAGCATAATTGTATCTTTCCCTCATATTTTGAGGAGATCCTTGAAAGGGAGATGGTAAAATTATGGCTTTGCCAGCTCTCATGTCTCTGCTTGTAGCCACCTCAGCAACATAGTCCATTAGTCCACAATATTGTTCTACACGTAGTTTAGCTTGTTGATATTTTATAAAGTTTAAATTATTGGCCTCAACTTGCAAATAGGAATCAATAATCCATTGTTGTGTTAGTTTTCCACCACATAAAATTGGATTAAATGTATTTTGAATGGCAATTTTAGCTACTTTAAATTCAAGCATAGAAAAACATTTTCAGATTCTGGCTTTAGCATTTGGGTAACCGGGAAGTGTTAATTTTGGTTGCCAACCTGATTCTCTGTGTGGGAAAAAAATGGGATATGTCATTGGATCTAAATTTGGACCTAAGATACTCATATTAATGAATGGTTTGCTCCTCATTTCTTGGATATATTCTAATGTTTCTTTGAAATGGTGGTTCTCCTTCATCATTTTGAAACACCATTGCAACCTCATTTGATGTTGGCAAGTTATAACGACGTTTATCAATAATATGTCTCTTTTAAGCACCATATTGACCTTTGGCATTGGTAATTGATGTCTTTGTGCATGAAGTTGTTGTTCATTTTCTACTTCTGCCAATTTTTTATAAGCTTTAGTGTAGGGGTTATTGGCCATAACGTTATCTAGCTCTATGTAAACACTGGTAAGCATTTTTTATTTTCTTCCAGCTGCATACGTTGGTCAACAGCTTCCATTGTATCTAGGGCATATAGTTGAGCAAATTTTCTTTGCTCTCCTTCCTCTGGATGTAAATGGGAAGTACGATGGTAAATTTGTCCTTGGACTTTAAAACAGTAAGGACCATGTCCTGGTACATTAGCAGCTAATGTTGCCCCCATAGATGCAAAGGATATGGCACTATTGTAGGATCTTATGTTTGTCTTAAATTTTTTGTAGTTTGGAAAAGTAGGTTCAGTCATAATGTTTTGTAAATAGATTGGAAATTATTTTCTTTCTGGAAGTTTGAACTTGCCTTTTTGACAGCAACTAATAAATTGGCCATCTCTGGGTCTCTCCTGTTTAAAATGATAAGCCTCACAAAAGTGACATTGAGTATTCATTTCCCCACAATTATGAACCTATACTGCTAAAGACTTGAGTAAAGGACAATTTGCAAAGCATGTATCATTTTCATTTTCAAATTCATCAGGTGAAATGTCATGTGATGTTTCAGGAACAGGTTCTTAATGAGGGGTGTCCAAACTCATCCCAGGAGGGCCGCACCCAGGCCTGGATTTGAATATATCCTTCCTGTGCACGGGTGTGTCAATTAGGATGACTGAAATAGTGATTGACTCACCTGTGCACAACAGGGTTATCATCAAGTCCAGGCATGCGTGATGCCCTCCAGGTACCGAGTTTGGACACCCCTGTTCTAAATGCTTTGTTTTTTTGGTGGCCTTTTTTTGGTATATCTTTTATTGGTTTAGGTAAAATGTCACGTGATGTTTCAGGAACAGGTTCTAAATGCTTTGTTTTTTTGGTGGCTTCTTTTGGTATATCTTTGAATTTTTCAGGTAAAATGTCATCTGATGTTTCAGGAACAGGTTCTAAATGCTTTGTTTTGTTAATAGCTTTTTTTGGTGTATCTTTAATTTTAAAAGGTGATAGTCTTTTGCTTGTAATTCTTTTGCGTTCTTTTTCTTGTCGAATTTCCTTCTACTCTGGTGTCTGCTGGCTGGCCAATCTCTATTGTCATTCTCTAGCTTGCCGTCTTATCTTTTCTTGTTTGCTCTCGTTATCAGCCATGTTGATTTGTAAAAAAAAATAATGTATCATTAGTTTATTTTGAGATGTTAAGTTTGTTTTTGAATTTTTTTATTATCAACAGTTTGTTTCTATGTGATTCTAGTTCATTGTAGTGGTACTTTCTTTGTATTGTTAAATAAGTGTTTTTTTTTTTTTTTGCTTTTACTTTCTGTCGTAGGTTGCAATTTTTGCCTTACATGCATAGCACACTCAAGGTAATTACACTATAGCTTCTTCTAGATGTAGTAGGTGTATTTTTTTGGTTTGTTAATTTATTGTACAGGGGATTGTTATAATAGTATTTTTATATTTTAGTTAAAGGCTTATATGTTGGGGCTCTGAAAAGTTTTCTATTGTTGTTTTTTGGGTGTTAGTACTATTTGTTGTACTATTGTATTTTATGTGTGTGGTTAGGTTTTATGCTTAATATTGTACATTAGGACTGGTAATTTAGAATGACACATTTTATTTAGTCTGTGTTTTGAGACTTTTGTGGACTATGCTGTTTTCTTTTTTTTTTGGCTCGATTGAAGTTTGGATTTACTGTTAAACATTATTGTCCATAAAAGACAAATGAGAAATGTGTCAGTTATATTTTGGTAAAAGTTATAGTTAGTGGTTGTTATTCTTTTTTTTTTCTGTTGACATGGATGCAGAGCAAACATGTTTGTTTAGTTTTCTTATTTTTTACTTGTTATACTGTACCTTGGTTGAAGTGTGATTTCAAGCAGAATCTTTGTTTGTCCGCTGTTGAAAATCTTCGTCCGATGCTCTTCACGCTGTGTCTGTTGTAAAATAAAAAGTAAAATGTTATTTTATTTTAATGTATTTGTACTAAATAGCAAATGTTATTGTTTTGGTCTATTGTATCTGTTATGGTGAATTTTACTGCTATGTTGTTTTTTGTGCAACCTTTTAAAATACTTTAATTGTATTTGTATATTACAGTTATCCTTTTTTTTCCTGTAATTGTTAATGTTTTTACTATTTTGGAACTGATCACAATGTTTTTAGCATTATCCTGTTTTGTGTCCACTACTTTTGGTATGCTTATTTAGGCTTCTTTGTAATGCTTATAGGTTCTTAAACTATAAAGAAGAATATTAATTAACTTTTTTATCTGTCTCTGTGATTTTTGCTACAATCCAGTTTTGTGTCCACCATATTTTGCATACTTTATTTGCATAATTAGTCTTCTATTTTGGAAACGATCACAATGTTTTTAGCATTATCCTCTTTTGTGTCCACCACTTTTAGTCTACTTATTTAGGCTTCTTTGTAAGGCTTCTAGGTTCTTAAACCGTAAAGAAGAATATTAATTAACTTTTTTATCTGTCTCTGTGATTCTTGCTACAATCCAGTTTTGTGTCCACCATATTTTGCATACTTTATTTCCTTAATTAGTCTTGTATTTTGGATATGCTCACAATGTTTTTAGCATTATCCTGTTTTGTGTCCACCACTTTTGGTATGCTTATTTAGGCTTCTTTGTAAGGCTTATAGGTTCTTAAATGGTAAAGAAGAATATTATTTAACTTTTCTATGTGTTTGTGTGATTTTTGGTACAATCCTGTTTTGTGTCCACCATATTTTGCATACTTTATTTGCTTAATTAGTCTTCTTTATGAGTATTAAATGATGTTGGACAGTAAACATGAATGTTAATTGCCTTTTCTATATCATAGTAGACTTTTTTGTTTTATCCTGTTTTGTGTTCAACACTTTTTGGTTGCTGCATTTGGGTTGTGGGTGATGGTTGGAGCTTATTTTACAGTAAAGAGGAAGAATACTTTTGTTTTATGTATGTTGCTAATGTTTCTGATGCTATCCTGGTTTGTGACCACCTCTTTTTTTTTTTTTAAACTGTCTTTCTTTGTAAATTGTATAGGTGTTTGTGAAGTTTGTTGAACTGTGTTGTTTTAGTCTTTATTACATTTTTATTTTTTTTATTTTTTGTACTTTTAATTTTTATATTGGCGGCCATTAAACATATATATGTCCTTTTTTTTCTACTTGTTATACTATACCTTGATTGAAGTGTTGTTCTTGTCCGAATGACAGAGGGCCCCCTCCTGCCAATCTTAATCCGCCAGTCTTCTTGTAGTGTCTGTTTGAAAAAAAAAGTGAAATGGTTAATTGTATATTTCTTCTTTTTGATTTAGCAAAGCATGGTCTTTTTCAACATGTAATATATTTTTCTAGCTTACCTCTTCTTCTTTGTTTGTGTTCTTTAAAAGTAATTCTCTTTCACAGTCCACGGTGCAAATTCTTTAGTGAAGCTGTTGATGCAGAGTCTGTTTGAATAGTGAGAAAAAGGGCAAAGATTCAGCTTTAGGTTCCATATGTATTAGTGTCCTATTATTTTTTGCTATGAGTTGCAGTAAATGAATGTCATTTAAATATACGTGTTTAATTAGTTTGGGTTAAGATTAGTTTGTTGTAGGGTCTATACACATAAATGTGCGTGTGACATGTCACTATACATGAATCACATTTTCAAAGTTAAAGTTGTTGTTTTTTTGTCCTGTCTTGATAATAAAATGTAATATATTATAGCTTACCTCTCAGTTTTAATTTGCACAATGTAAAGTAGGAAATTAGGAAACAATTCTCTTCTCAAGTAACAGCAGCAGTTAACTATTAAGTCACTCCGTTCATCACCTGAGTAGAAATGTAGAATTTTCTGGAAAGTAGGCAGTATTTATAAACTTTGAGGTGCCTCAGACCGTTAGAACGCAATACGCATGCGCTATTTGCGTTCCAGCTTACAATTTGCATTCCATCCGCCATTTTATGCATAGTAGTTTTCAAAATGGTGGTTAATATCAGTGTGGTAGGTGCCACATAGGATGTGTTATGTACCTCGTAAAGTTGACTGTAATGTTGTTTCAGTTTTGCGAGTCACTGTAGTTTTGTTGCGTCTGTAGCCTCGTTTTCGTTTTGTTCGGGGGAATTTTTTTTCTCTTGCTAAGGTGATTTTCGGCAGTTTAAACTTGTTTTTTTGGACTTAAATGGACATGTAAATTCACTTTTCAAGGTGCTGGATGCCCCCCCTTGATGTAAGTAAGCTTTTTATGTGTTCGTTGTGTTTATTTATTGTGTTTCTCATGTTTTTTTGCATGTTTGGAATGGGTCGTAGCGTGTCCCGTATTTTTTTGTGAGGATGCAGTTGCTTTTTTTTTCTAAGTCATGTGTGTGGGACGCAGTTTTTGCGGGCTCGCTGCGCGAGCCCGCAAGCATGAGCAACGGCTCGTATGCTCACAACTATATATGTGATTGGAGCTATTCTGTGGCTCACACAAAAAAGAATCCCATAAAATTGTCACTATAGCAATGCTACGGAATAATAACCACTAAGTTAAACACACTACACTAGCCTTAACATCCTCCCTTATGCAGGGAAGGTTTTAAATGATAATAACAATTTATTCAAGGGGTTTATTACCCCTCCTCCTATGACTCTCTGCTCAATATAATCTGGGTATCCATGCCATTCCCGCTTAAATTTTTTACAAACTATGAGCCTGAGTCTCCACCTGGTTTCCCCAACTAAAGTATAAAAATGGTCGTCGTTATAGACCTACATGGCGATAAATATTAACCCATTACTAAGAGGTCCCAAGGATTAATACAGCACCAAAATATAACCTGTTACTAAAGGGGTTCCTATGGCACCTATGGTGCCTAATATTAACCCCCATACCATGAGGGTCCCTACGTATCCCCATGGTATAATAAGCTATTACATTGGGGTTCCTCATGAACCCCCATAGCACACAATATTAACCCCTATACTATTATGGTCTTTTATTGTACTTAATATGAACCTCTATACCATTGGGGTCCAGAGGCCAATGTAACCCTTTCTATCACTACAGGCACCTTATTAGACCCCCATGGACCCTAATCACCCACCTGGGGTTCCGAATGGGCACCCATAGTTCCTAACACATAGTATATTTAAAACATTATTAAAACAGGTATGATGTGAAAAAGTTCCTACATTGAGATTGCTTTTAACCAATCAGATAGGCAGGAATAATTTAAATACTCAATTCTTATTGGCTCAAAGTTTGTTGACACATTTATCAGCCAATAGGAATCCACAAAAACTAGTCTATAATATGAAAGCACATTCAAAAAACAATTAGTTTGTGTGGGAGCTCCTAAGAGGAGGAGCTCTGTTAATTTTTTTCAGGTGGAGGCTCATTTCCACGGGTCAAAGATGAGGAGCAAGGGCTTCAGTCAAGAAAGAAGAGGAGGGTTTCTTCAAACAACATGGAAACGCCATCCCATCCAGGGCTGAAGAGTGAGGAACTTGAGAATCAATGATTGTCACTGGAGGGTGCCAAAAAGATAGGTAATTTTTATTTTATTTAGAGTTTTTTTTATGTATTTACTGAAAGATTTTGGAGTAAACTTCAGTGTGATTGGATTTATAAATTGGATTTATAAAATAATTATGGCAGAGGTGCTCTGGGTTTAGCATATTAGGGACATTTTTATCATTTACGTATGTGATGTGATAGCTGATGTTTTGAATTTTGCTTATCTCTTTTTCCCTACTCCTTTAGATTAGTGGTAGTAAAAATAGCATTGAATGAGGCCACTAATGTTAATTCCACTTGATGGCAGATTTCTGATGTTACATGAAGGTTGAGAGTGTAACTTTTGCATTGCTGCTTTGACCATTGTATGTGAAACAATGGCTGTACTGTGTAACTGATTGGTTTTATTCAATAATAATTTGGAAAAATCACGTTATCAACCCTGTAAATATACTGAAAAATGTATCAAAATATTGAATTTTCACGTGGGAAATCTCATTATATAAAACTATAGTTTTATAATACTTTTAACATTTACGTATGATTATATCCCATATCCAATATTTCAATTTTATTTTCCTCACCAATTTACTCTATTCTACAACTCATTATTTTTCTTTTATTTCTCCTTCTAACATTATCATTACATTTATTTTCTTTTACTCTTAACTATTTTCTTTGTTTTCTACATACTTTTTTTTTACTCAATCCTTTTCACTTTTCACTTTCTATTAACATGTTATCCTATTTTCCATTGATTTGCCTATATTCACCTTAATTCCACATTTTACTCACTTTCTGCTGATGCCATCATTATCTCTGGGTTCTTGAGATGTTTGGCAGACTACACACTTCATCTTGGTTTAATCACATATGCTTCAAATCTTCAAACTATTCATCTCATAACTCTCATTTGTCAAACAAAATGTAAGAGAATCACTCAAATGTAATGATGTTAAACCTTTGATCTCGGGAATCAATGAGTATCAGGCCACCCATATGGACTAGAACAGTATTGGTATTCATTTTCATAATTGCGAGTCTGATCGCATATCGGACCCCTGAACCTAATTGATTGACATGTAACCTCTATGTTTTACTGCTGTAATGACACCGATGTGTAGAGTCATGAGATGGATGGATGCTGAAGAGGCTGAAGTTGTCCGATTTTACAAGGGTATTCAACATCTAGATATAACACCAAAAATATGTTACTTTCATCATAGGAGAATTGAATGCTAAAGTAGGGAACCAATAGATACCTGGAGTAAGGGGCACCCTTCACCCATCATCACCTCACATTCTTGCCACAAAGACTTTTCAAGTTCTGCCCTTAACCTGTGGAATTCTCTACTCTAAGTACTCTCCTCTACTCTTCATTATTTCAAACGTTCGCTGAAAATCCATCTGGTCAGAAAGGCTTACCAACTATTTAGGCTTCTCTGTATATATGGAATTTCAATAAATACAGTGATTGCCTCCTGTGCAATTCTGAACTTCCAGCAAGCAACCCCCTCAATGTTTATCTCTAATACAATTTAAACAAGTTAGATTGTAAGCTATTATGAGACCAGGACCCTTACCATGCTCTGAACTAGCATGCATACTTCTGTTATGTTATGTTTGTCTCATGTACTCACTTTATTTCAATTTACTTCAGATGGAATGTGTTCACAACTTATGAATACATGATAATAATAGTGTAAGCTTCCATTGTAAGTATCAATTGAAAAAAAACAATAACAATCCCCTGCAGTCATACAACCATGGATAGCTCTTTACCACTGGGATTACAGATGACCTACTAAGCCTTTTTGTTAACTTGAGACAAAATACATTACATTGATATTTATAAGTATCAATATTTGACAAATTATCTATAAAAATATTCTTCTTATTCACTTGAATCCTGATCTGGAAGATGGACGCTATATAGGCATGTTCGCTGGCTCTTTAAATCACCGTAGAGAATGCTGCTGCTTGTCAGTAGTAGATAACCTGCAGCATTTGGGTAGAAAAAGAAGGGGACTGAATCATAGGCTTAAGCTAGAAATGTGAGCTAGAAGTGTGAATAGACAAAGCTTGAAATGGACATGGCAAATATTTTAAGTGTTGTAGACTGCACATTTAAAAAATATAAATTCTTATAAAAAAAACAGTAATGTAATGACATAATCACACTAAAAGAGTCTGGAGTACACCCACCACTCACAGCACCCACATTCTCTCAGTCATATGTGTATCTACTGCACCTCTCTCAGACAGGGACATAAATTTGACCATAATATTCCAAAACGGATCAGCAGAGGGTGCTCCACACTCACCACATTCTGTAATAAAGTTACTGCCCACCAATAGCCCCATTAAATACCTTTTTGCTTGAAATCCGGCAGAGTTACAGAGCAATAAAATTAAACAAGCCCGCAACAAATGTGTCCGACATCCAAATCCTTAAACCATGCTTCCGCATGTTGCATTTGCGGGGAACATGATCAATTAATAAAACCTGTGGTTATGGGTTTAAGGCCATATTAAATTCCAGCCTTGTAAGACCAACGTGTAGCATGTAAGTGCTGCGTGCTTTAAATTTGGCCGTGTTACGTCACTATTAAATTTGAAGGGTCTACGAGTTACAAACGAGAGACGCTATCTTGTAAACCCTTGCCGCGCATGCAATTTGTAAGACGTATGTACGAGCACCTGTTCTTTTATCAATTTACATTTGCATAGTAACGTAGTGCAAAAGACGCAAAACAGCCAATAGAAAGACGTAAAATGCAATTAAAGACGCCAGAACTCCTTTAAAAGGCAGCCAAACGTGTAAATCAGTGAATGTGCTGTAGCTTTGTAAGTAAACACACAGTACTAGGCTTTGGTGGGATTTTGTGCTTTGGAGAGGGAGGAGAATGGGCGAGAGAAGAGTATTGTAAGTTTTGATCTTTTGACCTATTAGATAATTTAACCCTTTATTTACAACACACATAATTACTGATATCACATAATTCACACATATTGATTAATACCTACACATAGCTATAGATAACGGTAGACCACAGCGCACCCCCCCATATAATTACTATACTACACATAATACTCAAATTTTTGTTTAACCTCCTACACATCCACATACATATATTTATTTATCGTTATTTTATTTCCATAGGAGGGTAATGCAGGGGAGGAGGAAAGTGAGGAGAGAGAGGTGAGGAGAGAGAGAGTGGGGAACATCGGAGGAGGAGAGTGAGAAGAAAAGGAGGAGAGTAAGAAGAGCTGGAGGGATGGAGAGAGGAGGGAGAGGAGGAGGGAGAGGAGAGCAGCAGCGGGGAGGGAGGTACCCCCAGATGTAGGCACACAAGGTGGAGGGTCATAGGGTCAGGGGCCTGATCCCAGGCTGGGAAGTAGTGGGGATGAGGGAGAGGCCCCAGGGAGAGGAGAGGGAGGCCAGGTGCCCCAGGCAGAGTTGATATGGCAAAAGGTTGTTGCAAAGTCCAAGGGCCACACATTTTACCCCAGAGGAGATGCAGTTTCTCCTCAGGGAAGTCAGTGCCCGCCATGGGATAATACATGGTTGGAGAGACATGAATGCTATCCGGAGGAATGAGGCCTGGGCCCAAGTTACTAAAGCTTTTGCGGCATTAGGGGTTGCTAATAGGGATGCAAAGTCTGTGATACATAGATATGAGGACTGCAAGGCGAAGGTGAAGAGGAAGATGGCTGAGGAGGCAAGAGCAGCACATGCTACAGGTGGTGGGCCTGCTGTAGAGATAACGTACAATGAATGGGAGCAGACTCTGAGGGACTGGATTCAGTTAGCAGCAGTGGTGGGCCTACCAGGCCAGGTGGACACAGATCGGCCTAGCACAATGCAATATGAGTATCATATCACACCACACACATTGTTGTATGAAATTGGGGGGATGGGGTGGACAAGACCCTGCAGATATCATGCTGTTTGTATGTATAAAGAATGTTGTACTCTGGCTGTTGTATATATTGAGCTATATCCCTCTAGAACAGGGGTGGGCAAGTAGGGCCACATACATGCTGGGGTTTCAAGATATCATGCTTTTTGTATGTATGTACAAATAGGTTTGTGTTCTGGCTATCACATATGTAGTTTTGGATCATTGCAATGTTCAAAATGTTTGTGATGTTGGTCACACACTTGCGTCCCTTGCAAAGTTAGTCGTTAAGCGAGTCGTTGCTGCCTGCGGGACCTAGGCTGCATTAGACTGCAGGCCTCTCAAAGCAGGATTTAAAACGTTCGCAACTGCAAGCCAAGAGCATAACTCTAAAAAAATGAAAAAACAGCTAAATGATTGTAGAAAAATAATAACATACTCATACACAGCACAGGGGGAGAGCCAGGAAGCCTGTGAGTGAGATTGCAACAATCGGCTAAGCAAGGGAAAAACGTAAAAAATTCTGAAACTGGATGAAAATGAGGCTGAACAAAGCCAGGCACACGGCACTTAGAAAATACATGACAGTGAAGACAGTAACACGCAAACATACAGCACACACAGAGGAAAGACACAAGCAAGGGACAAGGGGAGATCGTGGAAAGAGACAAAATGCATTCCAAAGCACAAAACTTGCATGTAAACAAAACCTGCAATGAGCGGAACTCACAGTAGGTGGGAGGAAAGGCTTGCAATGATCGCCTTTGGCGTTCACTGTGAACCATGAGATGAGCTCCAAAGGCGCTCATTGCGGGGCTGGTGATTAGCATCGCAAGTGGGAGAGGCTTGCAATGAGCTCCTTCGGTGCTCATTGCGAGCCCTGCGATGAGCACTGAATGAAGGTGCTAATTGCGAGCCACGGAATGAGCGCCAAAAGCGATCAGTGCGGGGCTTGCGATGAGCGCTGAAGGTGCTCAGAGGAGCAAAAGCCTCACATTCTGTGGCAAAGCATTGCCAGCCTTACAATTGTATTACTGTCATTTTTGACAGGCAAGTTCCTAGTTTTATATAATGAGCTGTATCCCTCTAGAACAGGGGTGAGCAAGAAGGGCCACATACATGCTGGGGCTTCAAGATATGCTTTCTGCACACAGGTGAGTCAGTCAGGATGACTGATTGTGCACAGCAGGAATATCATCAAATTCAGGCATGAATGTGGCCCTCCAGGACCGGAACCTGCCCACCCTTGCTCTAGAATTTTATTGCCTCCTACACCCCTGCCCACACACAGAGATAACTGACCTGCAATAGCACTGTAAGATATATGGGGCATCAATAACCATTTAAATCCTGGTAGCAATCATATCATTTTCGTAATTTGTATCAATGAAATGTCTGGACAATAGCTGCATTTAAAACAGATTCTGGGCTGAACACAGGCCTGGATTTGTGGATAGCCCTGCTGCACCCAGGTGAGACTTCAGTTATTTAATCTAATCCAGACCTGTCTGCGGCCCAGCGGGACCGACTTTGGACACCCTTGCAATAGAGAGTACAAATTTGGGTGTGCGCAGTGCGGCATATGTGGATACAGACTCTGTAGAACTGCATGTGCATGTCATATACTGTCATAACCTGGACCATGTCTCAGCTGCATATTAATAACCATTGCTGGTAACATCTCACAGATTGATCAGTCTCGCACACTGCACAGCAGATCCAGCAGAGCATGTGTCTGATGCTCATGCAGTCAGCTCCCGTAGAAGCAGGAGTGCGAAACGCTGCATAGGGCCGTCATTTTAGTGGGCGTCAAGCCTTAGTGACGTCACACGCCATCCGGACCTTCAGAGGAACAATGAGACAGTGTGAGAGGAGGATAGATCAGATATACTAATGCCTTCTTTATGGCATATACTCACTTGGCAACATACAGATCAGTGTTTAAATTAGGTTTACTGCTCGTGATCTCACCAGAGGTGGGTGAAATAAAGCATTTTCATAGCTTAAATCCTCTCACAGTCTCACTTAGTTATATATAGCAGGTTAATGAAGGAATACGATAAGGCAAAATTGGAGCCTAGATATATCTAGACTGGTGTGTTTTGTTTCCCAGTATAATAGAGGCTTATGAACAAGCACTATAATGAAAACATAGATATAAATGTAAGGGAATGTATCCCTACTTATATGAGTTCAGTGTATACTTTCATTGTGTACAATGCATTATTAGTGGAATAGCCTAAAATACAATGGGACTATTATCATAACCAGCATATTTAAATAAATATTCCTTGCATCAATACATTCCCCTGTAGGAGGACGATAGTGGTATATGTTCTCTTTTTTCAGACCACTTCTTAATCTAAGTTTTAACAATTATATCACACCGTTGTCGTACCATTTAAATAAAGTTTAAATGTTTATTAGTGGTCCTTATATATAGGGACTATAAGTGTTCTTCTATCTCTACATAACTTAGATATTCAGTGTTTAAGACACTTATATGGTCCCTGAAATATAGGTATCATATGCTGTGATTAAATTGCCAAATTACATGATGCACATGCAGTACACATTTATATGAGCCATGATCCACAATGCTTATTATGTAGGCCGTGGTTCATCTGTAACACAAACACCACAGTCAATCACAGGTGACCACGATGTGAAAGATATTGAAAAACATTGCAGTCAATTGTGTATGGCAACCAACTGAAATATATGTTTATTCCATTGCAGTGCCCAGGAGAATAAGGTCAGCCACAGAGGAAGAGGTGGGAGTGCTCAAAGAGGCGGGCCAGGACATTCAAGAGGGTCCGGACCATTCACACAAGCTGACCGTTCAGCAGCATAAGAGGAGTGGGAATCGGTGCCCGGGCCCTCAACAGCATCATACAGCCAGCCACTGGCCATGTCCTATCCCCAGACATCATCAATGCTGCTACCTGGCCCAGGAACATTGCAGCCACGGGGGCAGCCCCCAATTAGTTTAGCAGCATGGGGTCCTGCACCATCTAAGCCCTCAGGATGGGGTTCCACACCATCTGGGCCCTCAGGATGTGGTCCCGCACCATTTGGGCCCTCTGGATGGGGTCCCGCACCATCTGGTTACCAAACATGGTCCAAAACCCAAGCCTTCCAGATGACGCCTCTGCCACGAATGTGGTCACCTCTGCCAGCCATGCAGTGACCAGTTGCAGACACGTAGTCGCCTGTGCCAGCCACACCAACAAGTCCAGCCCTGCAGTCCTCACCTGTGTCCCCAATGTCGGCAATACACCACCCCTCACATTAATGGAGATCATAGAGCAGTTGTCAGACAGAACACGGCACGCCCGAACCATGAAAATTTGAAGCTCCGGAGGCAGTCTCTGCTCACAAACGTTGTCCTGACTAGCATAAGATTGCTGGAGGCTAGCACAATATCATTCCAGGCTAGCACAAGATCGCTCCATGCTGAGAGGAGGAGCCACAACCAAAAAATGAGAGGTATGAGGAACTGCGAGTCAAGACAGATGCCTACTAATTGAGTTAGCCCAATGTCAGCAGATACATCTATATCCTTTGGTTGCGCAACAGGAGACGTCTGCCTCCTCATCTCAGACCTCACCACCATCTGAATAAGATACACACTCACCAGAAGTAGCGGCACCCCCCGCTCCTCCACATCAGACATGGAGGATGGAGAGGGAGCAGGAGAGGGAGACGGGCCGCAGGCACGAAGGTGTGGGCCCAGTCACGAGGAAGTGTAGGAGGTCTCATCCTGATCACTCCTCACTGAATACTAATTGTTATAGATGTTGACATACTATTGGCTGGCTACAGAGTGTGTACATGTCTGGTTATGTTTAACATTTCAACAATTGATGTTCAATGTGGATTGACCTTGAGATGAGGTGTTGTAGTTAAACAGAATATTGTTATGATTGATATATTGGTGTTGTCTCTGTAGGTGTTAATAGAAAAATTTTAATACCATGAGGCATGTTCTTCATCTTTGAGCAGTACAATACCATCATGTGAGTAAACACTCAACCCAGTTCCCAACAGGCATTCCATGAGTGTCATTCACCACTGCACATGGATCTGAAATTCAATATATGACTACATATCTCTTCACTAATGAACATGACTGTTGTGAGTTTCAATGATAATGAATAGTGTCCTGGCTTTAGAGATGCATGGTCCCATTAGGATCTGCTAATCCAAAGCAGTAGTTATACATGCATTTCATCCTGTCAACAGTATGAAAACGGATTTATGTATTTTATGTCATCCAAACAAAATGGTTAACTTCCTTGGTTTGACATCAGGATCAATGTGCATGTATTTAGGGGTAATGTGAACAGTGTAATCTGTCTGTCCTTGGTAGCACCCATATACCAGTGAGATGTGATATCAGCATAGCCCAACTATTCCATGTAGATAGTAATAGTACTCTTTGCTGAAAGATTCTGTGTTCACAGTGAAGCTTGCCTCTTTGTCTTCCACACTGATTGAACAAGACAGAATCAATATGGTTAGTACTGATCGTAGATGACGTTCAAGTAAATTGGCTTATGGTAGTGTCCAGAGCAAAAACAATGTACCATAATTACAGCTTATGATTGTTCTAACACTTCCTCTTCATGTTTTCCAGATTCCTATCATCTATTGATCAATCGGCAGTAATATATGCAAACACACCATGTGTGGAATTGATTAGTATCACATGTTCCATGATTTCTAGTGTCTGTTTATTATTTCATATGCGCATTAATGTTTATTTCCATGACATGTTATAGTGTTATATGATGTTGGTTACTGTGGGGTCTGCCCACACAACACCCATGATATTAATGCACAGTCTTGTCCATTTCTGGTTGTGCTCTGTGTGTGAAATAACACTGTTGTACTGGAGTATCATTATTCCTCTTAGGGTCTGATGGGAATATGACAGGTGATACTGGAGTGGGTTGCCAGTTTCTCCTCTAGTGGACTGTTATTTATCTGACCTCTCTGCTATATTGTGCCCATCTACACTGGCCCTACATGGTATTGCTCACAGCTTCATTCAGTTACACAAGCCCCTTCACTACCAAAACATAGAAATCCCCAAGGGGACCAGGGGAACATACACCACACTAATGTAAATTGATGAATAGGAAACATAACGGGGGGTGACAAAATGGGAATGGGCATACATCACATGGCCACCTGCAATGGCATGGGACTTTCCAGGATGGGTGTAGCGGAGATTACCCCTGATGGAGATAAGTTGGCTGTCGATCCCCGTGCCTCTGCACAGCCTCCATGTGTTTTTACGGTCCTTCCGGAGAAGTTAGAGTAGATTAGTGTGGTGTATGTTCCCCTGGTCCCCTTCAGCATTGGCCACTGTCGATGGGCACATCCTAGCAGAGAGGTCAGACAAATGCCAGTCCACTAGAAAAGGAATTGGCAAACCACTTTAGTATCACCAGCATGCAAACCTTTTAGAACAGCACAGGCAGAGACCTAGATAAATGTGCTGTAGTACATAATCAAATGTTACCCTGGTATCTGATCTATGTGATGTGGTGGTCACATTTTACCACTCTTTGAGCCCCTAAATGTAGATGTGATGAGTGAGATTTATATTTGATGTTTGTATGTTTAGGGGCCACATTCTAGCCTCTGAGTGAGAAAGGCCTAATATAGCAGCCATTTTGATATAGTTTGCATATGCATGACGATTACTACATATTTAATAATGGGGGATTGTTGTGCAGGTTATTGTTTTTTAGTGAAAGTAGGAGGTTCCGTGAGGTAGATTAAGTTTTTTGCTTGTTTATTTTTTAAGGATTTACACTTAAGACATACACATATTTACAGATTTACCATATTTGCAAGACACATTGATTAAAGAAGACACACAGAGACATATATAGTTAGGACACATACACCCTCCCCATCTCATCCCACCATCCAATCTACCACACCCCATCCCTCAACATTTATTAAAAACACATAGCACATACATTTTTCATTGATACTTTTCTTTCTTTATCCTTCTTTTGATTTGTAGGTGCACGATTTTTGATTGATTTGAGTTACACATATTTATGAATTACACATATTTGCTAGACACATAGGTTAAAGAAGACACATAGAGATATACATTGGTTAGGACCCCATCCCCTGCACTGCATCCACAAACACTTATTAATAACATAGAACATACATGTTTTTTCCAACACCCAAATATAAGTTACACATATCTTGATTTATCCTTCTTGTTTTATTATTTTGGAGCATGGAGGGTGGGGATAGGAGGAGAGAGGAGGGTGAAGTAGGAGAGAAGGAGAGGAGAGTTGAGGAGAAAGGAGGTAATCTGGAGAGGAGAGAAGGAGGGAGGAGAGGTGGCAGGAGTGAAGGGTGGAGAGGAGGTGGATGATAGTGTAGTGGTGGGTAGTGGGCAGGAGCCCCAAGCATCAGGTACACTCAGAAGAGGGACAGAGGGGAAGGGGCCTGTTCCCAGGTGGGGTAGGATGCGGAAGGGACAGGCCTCAGGGACAGGTCAGGGAGGCCAGGGGTCCCCGAACACAGTTGAGAGGGCAAGGGTCTAGTGGCATGGGCAAGACCAGGGCACACTTCTATACGCCCCAGTAGAGTGTGGTACTCCTGGATGCGATCCATGCCTGCCCTGTCATCCTCGAAAGGGGGATGAAAGTGAAGCCTGTGTCTAAGGCTGAACAGGTTAGGCACAGCACTTAGCGGTGAGAGGTCTGTGAGGCACCACTTCAATGACATAAGGGCCAAGGTGAGGAGGAAGATAGCCATGGAGGACTCGAGACACCTCATGACCTACAATGAGTGGGAGAGGGTCACGAGGGACCTCCTGAGACCGCTGCTCACTGCTGGAGCTTCAGGCCCAGAGGCCCAGCAGGACCCAGGTGAATATAATGTACACCTACGTGCCACCACATGTTCATCACACACACTACACATGTACATGAATACCAAAGAGGACACTGACATGTCAGCTCCATGGAATTAACAATGGATAGATGGATGAGTCATTAAATCCACGAGGCTGCCAAATCACTGCCATTCCTGGCCACCCCAGCCGTAATCAAGTAATAGAGAGTCCATGTACTGGTGAGCCCACTGCAGCGTATGCAGCTACAGACAGCAGACGAAAAAAAAGATAGTGTTAGGAGCCAGGAAAGATCAAGACCAGAAACCAAACAATAGATCAAATACAGCAAATGATAGCTAATCGTGTTGCAATTGTAAGAATCATCCATTTCAAGCCTAGATGTCAGCTAATTAGGATTGAACACATATCAATGTATTAATCAGCATACTAATGACATGTACCTTTCTTTTCTATCTCACAGCATCCAGGAGGTGGTCAAGGTCCTTGGGCGAGCCACAGGCGGGGGTGTCGGACCCCGCCCAGCAGGAGACAGCTAAGGGGGATGAGGGAAGTGGATCACCGGAGGGCCCTGGCTCTGAGGAGGGGGATGTCGTGGTGGTGGACAATAGCTCTTCTGGACAGAGCCCCAGAAACTTTGACCCCACCGTTTCACTCCTCGCAAGACTTTCCATTTCGCTGGGGGCCCTTAACATCACCGCCCTATGGCATAGCACCTCCTTCCGGACACAGCTGTGAGCTGTCCTGGCTGCCACAGCTAACAGGGACACTGCCTTCACCACCCCTGGCTCCAGCTGGGCCCCACACCCTCCCCACTCAATCCCCGCCACCTCCTCATCCGGCACTTGAAACAGTACCTCCGCTGCCACCTAAAACCCAGGCTCGCTGGCAGAGATGCTGCCATCATGCGTGAGGAGATGAATGAATAGGTGTGTGGGGGGTGGGGGGGGGGCGAGGGGGTAAATTGGCTTATGGTAGTGTCCAGAGCAAAAACAATGTACCATAATTACAGCTTATGATTGTTCTAACACTTCCTCTTCATGTTTTCCAGATTCCTATCATCTATTGATCAATCGGCAGTAATATATGCAAACACACCATGTGTGGAATTGATTAGTATCACATGTTCCATGATTTCTAGTGTCTGTTTATTATTTCATATGCGCATTAATGTTTATTTCCATGACATGTCATAGTGTTATATGATGTTGGTTACTGTGGGGTCTGCCCACACAACACCCATGATATTAATGCACAGTCTTGTCCATTTCTGGTTGTGCTCTGTGTATGAAATAACACTGTTGTACTGGAGTATCATTATTCCTCTTAGGGTCTGATGGGAATATGACAGGTGATACTGGAGTGGGTTGCCAGTTTCTCCTCTAGTGGACTGTTATTTATCTGACCTCTCTGCTATATTGTTCCCATCTACACTGGCCCTACATGGTATTGCTCACAGCTTCATTCAGTTACACAAGCCCCTTCACTACCAAAACATAGAAATCCCCAAGGGGACCAGGGGAACATACACCACACTAATGTAAATTGATGAATAGGAAACATAACGGGGGGTGACAAAATGGGAATGGGCATACATCACATGGCCACCTGCAATGGCATGGGACTTTCCAGGATGGGTGTAGCGGAGATTACCCCTGATGGAGATAAGTTGGTTGTCGATCCCCGTGCCTCTGCACAGCCTCCATGTGTTTTTACGGTCCTTCCGGAGAAGTTAGAGTAGATTAGTGTGGTGTATGTTCCCCTGGTCCCCTTCAGCATTGGCCACTGTCGATGGGCACATCCTAGCAGAGAGGTCAGACAAATGCCAGTCCACTAGAAAAGGAATTGGCAAACCACTTTAGTATCACCAGCATGCAAACCTTTTAGAACAGCACAGGCAGAGACCTAGATAAATGTGCTGTAGTACATAATCAAATGTTACCCTGGTATCTGATCTATGTGATGTGGTGGTCACATTTTACCACTCTTTGAGCCCCTAAATGTAGATGTGATGAGTGAGATTTATATTTGATGTTTGTATGTTTAGGGGCCACATTCTAGCCTCTGAGTGAGAAAGGCCTAATATAGCAGCCATTTTGATATAGTTTGCATATGCATGACGATTACTACATATTTAATAATGGGGGATTGTTGTGCAGGTTATTGTTTTTTAGTGAAAGTAGGAGGTTCCGTGAGGTAGATTAAGTTTTTTGCTTGTTTATTTTTTAAGGATTTACACTTAAGACATACACATATTTACAGATTTACCATATTTGCAAGACACATTGATTAAAGAAGACACACAGAGACATATATAGTTAGGACACATACACCCTCCCCATCTCATCCCACCATCCAATCTACCACACCCCATCCCTCAACATTTATTAAAAACACATAGCACATACATTTTTCATTGATACTTTTCTTTCTTTATCCTTCTTTTGATTTGTAGGTGCACGATTTTTGATTGATTTGAGTTACACATATTTATGAATTACACATATTTGCTAGACACATAGGTTAAAGAAGACACATAGAGATATACATTGGTTAGGACCCCATCCCCTGCACTGCATCCACAAACACTTATTAATAACATAGAACATACATGTTTTTTCCAACACCCAAATATAAGTTACACATATCTTGATTTATCCTTCTTGTTTTATTATTTTGGAGCATGGAGGGTGGGGATAGGAGGAGAGAGGAGGGTGAAGTAGGAGAGAAGGAGAGGAGAGTTGAGGAGAAAGGAGGTAATCTGGAGAGGAGAGAAGGAGGGAGGAGAGGTGGCAGGAGTGAAGGGTGGAGAGGAGGGAGGAGAGGAGGTGGATGATAGTGTAGTGGTGGGTAGTGGGCAGGAGCCCCAAGCATCAGGTACACTCAGAAGAGGGACAGAGGGGAAGCGGCCTGTTCCCAGGTGGGGTAGGATGGGGAAGGGACAGGCCTCAGGGACAGGTCAGGGAGGCCGGGGGTCCCCGAATACAGTTGAGAGGGCAAGGGTCTAGTGGCATGGGCAAGACCAGGGCACACTTCTATACGCCCCAGTAGAGTGTGGTACTCCTGGATGCGATCCATGCCTGCCCTGTCATCCTCGAAAGGGGGATGAAAGTGAAGCCTGGGTCTAAGGCTGAACAGGTTAGGCACAGCACTTAGCGGTGAGAGGTCTGTGAGGCACCACTTCAATGACATAAGGGCCAAGGTGAGGAGGAAGATAGCCATGGAGGACTCGAGACACCTCATGACCTACAATGAGTGGGAGAGGGTCACGAGGGACCTCCTGAGACCGCTGCTCACTGCTGGAGCTTCAGGCCCAGAGGCCCAGCAGGACCCAGGTGAATATAATGTACACCTACGTGCCACCACATGTTCATCACACACACTACACATGTACATGAATACCAAAGAGGACACTGACATGTCAGCTCCATGGAATTAACAATGGATAGATGGATGAGTCATTAAATCCACGAGGCTGCCAAATCACTGCCATTCCTGGCCACCCCAGCCGTAATCAAGTAATAGAGAGTCCATGTACTGTGAGCCCACTGCAGCGTATGCAGCTACAGACAGCAGACGAAAAACAGATAGTGTTAGGAGCCAGGAAAGATCAAGACCAGAAACCAAACAATAGATCAAATACAGCAAATGATAGCTAATCGTGTTGCAATTGTAAGAATCATCCATTTCAAGCCTAGATGTCAGCTAATTAGGATTGAACACATATCAATGTATTAATCAGCATACTAATGACATGTACCTTTCTTTTCTATCTCACAGCATCCAGGAGGTGGTCAAGGTCCTTGGGCGAGCCACAGGCGGGGGTGTCGGACCCCGCCCAGCAGGAGACAGCTAAGGGGGATGAGGGAAGTGGATCACCGGAGGGCCCTGGCTCTGAGGAGGGGGATGTCGTGGTGGTGGACAATAGCTCTTCTGGACAGAGCCCCAGAAACTTTGACCCCACCGTTTCACTCCTCGCAAGACTTTCCATTTCGCTGGGGGCCCTCAACATCACCGCCCTATGGCATAGCACCTCCTTCCGGACACAGCTGTGAGCTGTCCTGGCTGCCACAGCTAACAGGGACACTGCCTTCACCACCCCTGGCTCCAGCTGGGCCCCACACCCTCCCCACTCAATCCCCGCCACCTCCTCATCCGGCACTTGAAACAGTACCTCCGCCGCCACCTAAAACCCAGGCTCGCTGGCAGAGATGCTGCCATCATGCGTGAGGAGATGAATGAATAGGTGTGTGGGGGGTGGGGGGGGGGGCGAGGGACTGGATATAATTAATGTGGTAGTAAGTGTAGAGGGGTTAAGGAATGAATTAACTAGTCATGTGGGAGGAGATGGGGGAGAGTTAGTATAGTCAATAAGGAGGTACTGCTAAGTAACTCAAGTATAAGTGGCAGGCACTGCAGAAGTACTAACTCATAACATAAGGCTTGCTAATGCCAGAAGCTTGCCAGGAAAAATTGTGTTCGACGTATTAGCAGTTAATGAGAAATTGGATTTAATAGGCATTAATGAAACATGGTGGGATGATTCTCATAACTGGACTGTTAATCTGGATGGTTATAGCCTATTTAGGAAAGATAGGGGCAATGGTAAAATGGGAGGAGGGATTTGTCTGTATGTTAAGCCTGAATTTAAGCCTATAGTCAGAGAAGATATTTATTCTGGAACTAGTGATAATATTGAATGTTTGTGGGTAGAGTTAAATAGTGGAGCCGCAAATTCCAAAATAATATTGGTTGGCGTATGCTATAAACCCCTACATATAATTGAAAGTGAGGAAATGCAATTATTATTATTACAGATTGGAAATGCAGCTTAGCATGAGCAAGTTTTAATAATGGGATATTTTAACTACCCTGAAATAAACTGGATAAGTGAATCAAGCATTAAGGGTAAAGGGAGCAGGTTCTTGAGTACACTCGAGGATAATTATCTGGCCCAGGTTATACAAAAACCTACAAGAAATTAATCGATCTTGGATTTATTAATCACAAATAATATTGATATGGTATGAAATGTTGAAATAGGGCAGCCTTTGGGAAACAGCGATCACAACACAGTCTCATTTGAGATTGAATAAAAAAAAACACTGTAAGGGACCAACAAAAACTCTGAATTTTAAAAGGGCAGATTTTAAACGTCTAAGGGCAGCATTACAAAGTATAAACTGGGACAGAGAACTGAAAGGTGAAAATACTGAACATAAATGGACAACATTTAAATCTGTACTAAATATACATACACATCGGCATATACCATGTGGGAATAAAAGTAAAAGGAGTAAATTTAATCCAACATAGCTTAACTATGATTTAAAGATCAAGATACAAAGTAAAAAACAGTTATTTAAATTATACAAAGAAGAGGGGACAAAGACGTCTTTACATGAGTACAAGGAAATCACTAAGGCTTGCAAAAGGGCTTTTAGACTGGCTAAAAAAGAAAAAATGAGTTGCAAAGGAGATTACACAACGCAGATCATGCCAACATAGCGTGGAGCATGATAAATATAGCTCTATAGCTCCAGGATTACTACTAACTTAAAAGAAAGATAGGAAGCCAATACTTTCACCACAAATTTACAACATAGAAACAACAGAGTGAAATACAGGAATAAGAAAATAGAAAAGCATGAAAAAGAAAAAAGGAGTAAAAGCAAAATTAAAGCAAAAAACGGAAGAAAAAGGAGGACACAACCTCCTTTAAAAAAAACTAATAGGCAGAAGCATTAATGAAACATACAGTTTAAGACACAGCATAAAATCAGGAGTGTATACATTTAAAAAAATAGCACAGCACTAGAGATGTCCCGAACAGTTCGCCCGCGGACTATTCACGGAGATTTTGGCATGTTGGCGTTCGCAGTGGACGGCGAACACATGCGCTTTTCGGTTCGCCCCCTATACTTTATCATTGAGGAAACTTTGACCCTGCACCTCACAGTCAGCAGACACATTCCAGCCAATCAGCAGCATACACGCCCTTCCAGAGCCTTCCATCTGAAGGACAGCAACCCAAAAAGCCCTTTTTAGGGCTAGAACATAATTTATTTTATTTATTTTATTTTTTTCTGTGTTGCATATGCCTGCCTGCCAGCGTGTGTGTGTGACAGGCTAACACCTAACAGCTTATATTGTGCTTAGTGAAATAAAACAACACTTTTTTGACTGTAATAGATTGAATATCAGTTGCCTGCCTACAGGCGTGTGTGTGAAGCCTATTGCATCTACTCTGCCAACTTTTGCCAATGCACAGTGATACGTCATATCTGGTGCAACCGTAGTGTACAGTGACATAAATCAACACTTTTTTGACTGTAATAGATTGAATATCAGTTGCCTGCCTACAGGCGTGTGTGTGAAGCCTATTGCATCTACTCTGCCAACTTTTGCCAGTGCACAGTGACACTCTTATCTGGTGGCACCTTAGATTGCACACGCAGTGCCCCAAATTTGAATTGGGAGGACCGACCAAGCATCTTTTTCCATCTCCCTGTTCCAAAAATCAATGCCATATACACGTCCCCTAATAGTGGACATAACAGGGATTAAACCGATAGGAATTGTACTACTTAACAGTACACACCTTATAATAAAACAGACAGAGGCAACGCAGAGAGAGGAGTCTGAAGAAGAGGAGTCAGAGGAGGAAGGTGGCTTTGAGGAGTTGGAAGACCAAACACAGCAGGCGTCCCAGGGGGCTTGTTGTCACCTTTCGGGGACCCTTGGTGGCTGGGTGGAGGAAGAGACCTTCAAAGACATCAGTGAGGACAAGGAATGGGACATGGCTAGCTTGGTATCCAACCTTGTGCAAATGGGACTGTTTGCGGTTGTTTGCGGTGCATTAAACGGGGAGATTGTTCTGTTACTGTGAAGCGGGTGTAACCCTTACACTACCTGATCGATACAACATAATACCTGATGTTTTAAAGCATGTTATTCCAAACAATTTAGGAATGTTAGGTGATTTATGCCCTTTATGGCTTAAAACCAGACTCTGCATCAACTATGTAATTTTCCGTGGGAGTTTTGCCATGGATCCCCCTCCGGCATGACACAGTCCATGTGTTAGTCCCCTTGAAATAACTTTCCCATCACTATTGTGGCCAGAAAGAGTCCCTGTAAGTTTTGAAATTCGCCTGCCCATTGAAGTCTATGGCGGTTCGCCAGGTTCGCCCGTTCGCGAACATTTGATGGAAGTTCGCGTCCGCCGTTCGCGAACCAAAAATGTGATGTTCGCGACATCACTACACAGCACCAGTACTTTAAATTAATACGGTAAAGTAGTGACTGTGACAAACTAACAGTCATGAGGTAAAAGGTTAATTCAACAATATGCAGTAAGAATAAATTAGCACTAAGTCACAGTAGCACAAGCACTTTAAGATTACAGTTATGAATAGCACAATTTGAATTAAAATGTACTTTAAATAATAGAGTCACAAAATTAACATAAATAAAGAGGGTAAAAAAATAACACAAAAGAAACATAAAGGCACCTAAAGCATATACCCAAGTGCAGTGCTGTATGAATAAACAAAACTATAAAGAGATAAAAGGATTATAAAATAAAAATCCTATCTTATGTAAATTAAAAAACAGGGTACCTGATAAGGATTTGATCAAGGAAAAATAACCAGAAATAAAACACAAATACAGTTGAATTGAAAAACAAAATATTTTATTGACTGGAGCATAATAAAGTAATTAAATAAAAATGCTGTGATCAAAGCAAAGAATATAATAACAACAACAAAAAAAAAAACTAAACAAACCTTTAATAAATTTGCTGGATGTCAAAAAATCTAAAGGATTAAAAACCTTAGGTTTAACATGAATTTTATAATCGTTGCATTTTTAACAATATTTCAAATGTACAAATGATGATTACATTTTTTTAAATTAGTTCTCTTATGAGCACCTCTGACTTTGTTATGTTGTATATGCAAATTATCTTTAGGGTTTAGTCTCCCTAAAGGTAATAGGGGACTCCAGACGTGGACCCCTTGCTCACTGTGCCTTAGGTAGTTCAGCTGCACCTCCCTGACGAGGCCCATAAAGGCCAAAACGCGTCTGGGGTTTGCTGTTTCTCCTGTTCAGGGTAGAATTGCCTGGTATTTCGGGGCTGGTTCACTCTTTTGAGTTGGACCAGACTGATATACTACAGGATATTTCTCCCTGTGAAGGGCACAAGTGAGCTAAAAGAGGTTGCTCTCAGAGTAGCTTATCATGGCTATAGAACTAACCTATTAAGGTTAGTTCGTTCTCTGATGAGCACCTCTGACTTTGTTATGTAGTATGTGGCAATAATAATTAAAATAAAGGCTGCATGAAAGGTCTTTCTGTACAACCTTGGTTGGTTGTTTAAGGATTCCTAAATAGTATCCACAGGACAATTTTTTTGTACGCAAAGGAGATTAAGACTAACCTAAATTATTTGTTTAAGTATATAAATGGGAATAAGGCCAGGAAGGAAGCTATAGGAGCATTACAATGTGAAACGGACCATCTGACAATTAGTGACCAGGAAAAGGCAGATGAGCTAAATACGTTCTTTTCTTCGGTATATACAAGGCAGGTACCAGTGGTAAGGACACTACAACATAATGGGGCTACACTACCATCACTAAGTAGTTAGTTAAAGCAGGCAGATATTCAAAAGAGGTTGGAAAAAATGAATTTTAATAAAGCTCCAGGTCCTGATGGAATACATCCAGGGGTACTGAGGGAACTGGTTTCTGTAATAGCAAAACAATTATTTCTAAATTTTCAAGATTCCCTCAACACAGAGTCGCTACCAGATGACTGGAGAAAAGCAGAGGTGTTACCTATATTTAAGAAGGGAGCAAGAGCAAATCTGGGGAATTAAAGACTTGTAAGCCTCACTTCTATAGTGGGCAAGCTTTTAGAATGGTTAATAAGGGATAATATACAAGAATATGTCTATTCAAACAGAATTATAAGTAGAAGCCAACATGGATTTATAAGGGATCGGTCATGTCAAACAAATCTAATTAGTTTCTATGAGGAGGTTAGTAGGTACTTGGATCAAGGAAACTCAGTGGATGTTGTCTTTAAGATTTTCCAAACGCTTTTGATACAGTGCCACATGGGAGACTATTGTGCAAGCTAAGGGATACAGGAATTGCAGTAAATATATGCACATGGATTGAGAGCTGGTTAAAAGACAGGAAGCAAAGGGTTGTTGTAAAAGGAACATACTCAAATTGGACTTATGTAGTAAACTGGACTCCTCAGTGCTCAGTATTAAGTCCTCTTCTTTTTTACATACTTATTTACTACTTAGAAGTAGGACTGGAAAGTATTTTCTCCATTTTTGCCGATGGCTCAAAGTTGTGCAAGGTAATTAAATCAGAAAATGAGGGGATTCACATAAGGGATTCACATAAATTAGAGAAATGAGCAATTGAGATGAGATTTAATACGAATAAATGTAAGATTATGAATCTGGGAAGGAAAAATAGCCATGCAATTTATAAATTTAATGAAACAAATCTAGGGGTATCAGATATTGAAAGGGATTTGGGAGTGCTTGTGGACAGCCACATAGGTAATAGTGCTCAATGCCAAGGAGCAGCTGCAAAGGCAAAGAAACTATTAGCATGTATCAAAAAGAGTATAGAAGCAAGGGAAGCAAATATAATTCTACCACTATACAAATCCCTAGTACGCCCTCATTTGTAATATGGAGTATAGTTTTGGGCACCACTTCATAAAAAGGACATTTTAGAACTGGAAAAAGTACAAAGAAGAGCAACAAAACTAATAAGGGGAATGGAGGGGCTAAGTTATGAATGAAGACTAACCAAATTTAACTTATTTTCTCTAGAAAAAAGGCATCTAAGAGGCGATATGATTACCCTATATAAATACATCCAGGGTCAGTATAAAGATTTGTCAAGGGATCTTTTTTTGCCAAGAGGTTTTCAATTGACACAAGTACATCCTTTGAGGTTAGAAGTAAGAAGATTCCACCTTAAAGAAAGAAAAGGTTTCTTCGCAGTAAGGGTAGCTAATCTGTAGAATTCTCTACCAAGGGAGGTGGTGACAGCAGATTCAATAGATAACTTTAAAAAGGGATTGGATATATATTTTTAAATAAAAATGATATTCAGGGTTATCATTGTTAATTTGAGAGGGAGTATTAATCCAGGGAGAAATTTGATTGCCAGTATCTGGGGTCAGGAAGGAATTTTTTTCCCTTTTGAGACAATTGGCAAAGTTTCACTTGGTTTTTTCTCTGTTTGCCTTCCTCTTGATCAATTTACAACTAATCCGCATATTGCACTTCAGTGGAGATCTTAAAAGGTTTAACTTCATGGGCTAAAAGTCTTTTTTCAACCTCATCTACTATGTAACTATGTAATTATGTAACTGTATGAGATAATTGGAGGCCAGCTTTCCCTGCCACGAGGCTCAGCATAGACAGGCGGAGGTGAGGACGCATCATCTAATGCAAGAGATGCTAAGAATGGGGGTGGTCCCCAGCCCCCCTAATCAACATTGGAGGCATTACACAGAAACCAGCACCCTGCCCCCTCCTCACCTTCCACCATGCATCCGCCCACAACCCCATGGTGCTGCTTGCTCCACCCTGCCCCCCCCCCCCCCCACACACACACATACAATCACTATTAGCGAGGAGACAGCGTCCGGCCGTGGACAATGTGGGCCCTGGGCCTAGGCAGAGGAGGAAATAGGGACTGTGGACATTTTTGCCTTCTCAACATCACTCCACAGTGACAATCTATTGGTCACAATGTTAACCTGATCTAGACAGGTCACAGAGTCTGGTATATTGGCCTATGTGATGGTGATATTTTGTATGCAGATTGCTACCTCCCATCACTTGGTCCATAATCCTCTTCTATGTGGACACGTTGGGGTCTGTTTAACATGTCACCAATTAATGGTCACTGAAGAATGCTGTTGAGAAGAGATGATGCAGTCCCTTTTTTTTAAGGCCTTATGTTTTAGTTTATTTTCTTTGTTTTTCTTTCCAATTAATTTGTTTTAGGTTCAAATCAGGTCCATGATTGCATCTCCTGCAAGCATTGTGAAGGAAATGTATGAGGTGTAAGGTTTTCCCAGTGCCTCTCAGGTAGACATTTCTTCAATGACAGCCTCCCCCCTTAACATTTAGCTCCCCCAATCTTAAAGCTATCATATTGCCAGATATCTCAGACATGATTGTTGTTAGCTTCAATGTAGACTAATACCGCTATGGTGGTGGATTTGCAAAGTCTCACAAAGGCATGTTAATGACAGCCAGCATTGCTATATGCACTAGTGAAGCATGTGATCCTGACCTCAATATTAGTCTGAGAACAGATCCTTGTTTCTGATGTAAGTAACATTTAATCTGGTTGCTCACCTTTGTGTCCTCTCAGTATTAATGTCTATTTGGCCATATTACTGATTATCCTGAGACCTAGCTAATAGTTAGTAATGCTTGCAGATTGGAATCAGTTGAGTTGGTTTATTGGTACAGTATTTAGCACTGTACTGTACATGTATTGTGATTATTATTTTGTTAATCTCCTAAGCCTTTTTTTAGTGTACCACTTTTTTCAGACTTTTGTTTTGTCACCCCACTGTATGTGTGAAAATGGATTGGATTACACAGTCCAGAGGTTGAATCATCTGTTACATAGAGCAGATCCAGACAAGTTGTAAGTGCTATGCACATAAATGGTTTCTTCAATTAAATGGAGTAAATGTGATGATCCTTTTTTGTATCAGATTCCGGTTGCAGCAGTGTATTGATTGCATGTGACCCCACTTAGCATATGTTGGAATGGTCATGCATATGACAATATGAGAAATCATGATGCAAGATGCTGGAAGCCATTACAGACACACTACATCATGAAAATATATACATCAAAATGTATGTATATAAAGCATATGTTGAAGTACAACATTTAAGTGAGGTGGATATTCGTACGGAAAGTATAAGAATGCACTATATGCATAGTATGTATATAAAGCATATGTTGAAGTACAACATTTAAGTGAGGTGGATATTCGTACGGAAAGTATAAGAATGCACTATATACATAGTATGTATATAAAGCACTCTCAGAGACTCCAATGAGAACACTGAAATGTCTATATAATTGCATATACATCTCTCTCAACACATCTACATTTGGGAACACAAATAGTGGCATATATCAAGTACCTAGGGAACATTTTAATATTTGTCTTTCAGTCATTCATTCAGGGACCGACTCTCTGTGACCCTATGGACTGCAGCACATGCAGCTAGCCCTCTGCCAGTGCTTTTCTACAAGGTTTGCATGCCAGCGATACTGGAGTGGGTTGTCAGTTCCTTCTCTACTGGATTTGGATTTGTCTGACCTCTCTGTTATCCCCTGCCTACCTAGACTGGCCCTACATGGTATAGCTCACAGCTTCATTGAGGTACACAGGCCCCTTCACAACCACCACTTAGCAATCCACACTAATGTAAATTAATGAATAGCAGAACATAATGGGAGGTCACAAAATGGGAATGAGTAGAAATTTTGACACATGGCCACTAGCAATGGCATGGGACTTTCCAGGATGGGTGTAGCAGCGCTTATCCCTGATGTTGGTGAGTTAGCTGTTGCTCCACGTGCCTCTGGACAGTCTCCTTGTGTGTTTGCGGCCCCTCCTGATGGGTTACAGTAGATTAGTGTGGTGTATGTTCCCCTAGACCTCTTCAGGATAGCTAAGTTGCGGTGGTGAAGGGGCTTGTGTACGTAAATGAAGCTGTGAGCTATACCATGTCAGACCAGTGTAGATGAGAGGGTGATAGCAGAGAGGTCAGACAGATCCAGTAGAGGAAGTACTGAAAACCCATTCCAGTATCTCTGACATGCAAACCTTATAGAAAAGCACTGGCAGAGGCTGTATGTATGTGCTGCAGTCCATTGAGTCATAGAGAGTCAGACCTGACTGAATGACTGAACCACAAATATTAAAATGTTCCCTGGGTAATTTTTAAAAGCCATGTGGTGGTGTAATTTGCCAATTGTTTTGTTCCCATATATAGATGTGATGAGAGAGACGTATATGCAATTATATAGATATTTCAGGGTCCACATTGGAGTCTCTATGAGTGATAAAGGGTTATTATGGCAGCCATATTGATGTATATGTGTTGCAATTTCAGGATGTAGTGTGTCTGTAATGGCTTCCACCATCTTGCAGCATGAATTCTCATATTGGCATATGCATGACGAGTCCAACATATGTTAGTGGTTGTGGTGGTGAAGGGGCTTGTGTACCTCAATGAAGCTGTGAGCTATACCATGTAGGGCCAGTAGAGAAGAAACTGACAACCCACTCCAGTATCTCTGACATGCAAACCTTGTAGAAAAGCACTGGCAGAGGCCTAGCTACATGTGCTGCAGTCCATAGGGTCACAGAGAGTCGGAACTGACTGAACGACTAAACCACAAATATCAAAATGTTCCCTGAGTACTTGATATATGCCATGTGGCGGTGTAATTAACCCACTTTTTGTGTTCCCACATGTAGATGTGATGTGAGAGATGTATATGCAATTCCATAGATATTTCAGGGGCCACAATAGAGCCTATGTGAGTGATGAGGGGTTAATATGGCATGAGTTTCATGTGATGCTATCGAATCAGATAGTGTGTCTTTAATTGCTTTATGTATGTTGCAGTATGGCTTTTCATATTGGCATGTGCATGACCATTCCAACATATGATAATAAATAAATATTTTATTAATGACTTTTTTTGTGTGGTTATTGCGCAAGTAATTGTGATGCCCTTCCATTCTTTCCCTATAATTTCAACTGCACTGGTGTGTTAATATTGCCCTTTACGTTGTTTCTAAGTAGTAAGTAAAACCCTTTGCAGGTCCTAATTTGTGACCACAGAGATTCTGCCTCCATTTGCGGGTTACAAGATTACACGCCATGTCGTCTTTTGAAACACATTGCAATTTAATAGCTGAATTGAACACATAGCGGTTACGGGCTCGTTAGATCAAAGTATTCACGCTTCGAAGTTCAACTTTGCTCTCCACGTAGCCTATTCTCGCCCGTCCACGCAAAGTTGGCTACGAGCAACGTTACAAGGCATTTTAGTATGCAAATAGCGCTAAGATGAAATTCACGAGCTACGTGTTAACATGTAGTTCCAATTTAATATGGCTATTAGACAGAGCCAATAGTAAAAGAGATCGTCATCATTACTTCACTAAAATAATGGAGGTTATATTTCAATCACTTACAGTACGTTTTGAAGATCGAGTTACGATTGGACCCACATTCCAGAAATATTGAAATATTAAATTATCAATAAATATGATATTTTACTCCATGCGAGTTCTATTACATATGTTAACACATTGATTGCCAGGATCAATAAAACAAGGAAATTAAACATAAAATATATATTTTTTTTATTGCAGATTTGCGAGCTTGGGAATGTTGTGCTATTAATTTTAATACCTTGCATCACTTTTAGCTGAAAGAGGTCAATTTTATACCAGTAACACTTGCGGGCTCCTTTACAGGATACAATTTCTAAGTTGGAGCAATTTAATGTGGCTCCAAGAGTGCTTGCAAATGAAAACTATGGGCCCTATTAAATTCTCCCTCGTAGTTCTCTCGGTGCTCGCAAAAGGCAGTTTTCCTGCTGTTTGCGAGAACCGGATCTCTCGCAGCCTGCTTTACGATATGACTGCGAGAAAATGGCCGAGAATAGGCTCCGAGAGAGCTACGTAGCCTTAAATCTATGCACGAGTCTCGCATATCGTAAGAATCCCTACGTGGACAAAAAGTCCACGCAAGGGATCCGAAAGCCTCTACGTGCTGCCTCGGAACAGCCCGAGACAGCAGTGTGAGGCTCCCCCCTGCACCCTATACACATCCCCATGCTGCAGGGGTCTCTATCAGGACCCCTGCAGCACCCCCACATTAACCCCTTGCAGAGGGGGTCCCCGATCGGCACTGATCAGGCCCCCCGCTGCATTTAAAACTTTTAAATTCCGCGCCGCGGCTCCTTAAAGGGACCGCGGCACACTATTACCCAATCCCGGCCGCGGCACTTAAAATTAACCCCCCTCTATGCTGGGGGTCCCCATCGGGACCCCCGAAGTGTCCCCACATAAACCCATTGCAGGGGGGGCCCCGATCTGCATAGATCAGGCCCCCCGCTGCATTTAAAACTTTTAAATTCCCCGCCGCGGCTCCTTAAAGGGACCGCGGCACACTATTACCCAATCCCGGCCGCGGCACTTAAAATTAACCCCCCTCTATGCTGGGGGTCCCATCGGGACCCCTGAAGTGTCCCCATATAAACCCCCTGCAGCGGGGGGCCCCGATCGGCACCGATCGTGACCCTGCTGCAATTCAATTTTAAATTTCCCGCCTCGCGGGTCCTCAAAGGACCGTAAAGGTCCTGAAAGGACTCGCACTAAAAATATTAACCCCAGGCAACTATAATTACCCCATTAACTCATGATGGTCAATCCAGACCACCATAAGGCCTAAATTAACCCATTAACTCATGATGGTCAATCCAGACCACCATAAGGCCTAAATTAACCCATTAACTCATGATGGTCAATACAGACCACCATAAGGCCTAAATTAACCCATTAACTCATGATGGTCAATCCAGACCACCATAAGGCCTAAATTAACCCATTAACTCATGATGGTCAATACAGACCACCATAAGGCCTAAATTAACCCATTAACTCATGATGGTCAATCCAGACCACCATAAGGCCTAAATTAACCCATTAACTCATGATGGTCAATACAGACCACCATAAGGCCTAAATTAACCCATTAACTCATGATGGTCAATCCAGACCACCATAAGGCTCTATTTAACCCCATCAGTCCCATAAGGGTATATTATTACCATTATGGGCCTGTTACAACCCAACATTAACCACATAAGTGCCATGATGGTCCTCAAGGACCATCATGACACTAACTACAAACACTACACTATAACCCCCAATAAACCATTTAATCTAAACTAACCCCCCTCTACACTAATCTATTAACACTTACACTACCTACCTACACTACCTACCCCCTAATAAACCTCCCCAACACTCTAATTACAAAAAACAAAAAACCTACAGCACAGAAAACAAAAAACCTACAGTACAAAAAACAAAAAAACCTACAGTACAGAAAACAAAAAACAATTACAACCCCACCCCCCACTACAGAAAACAAAAAAATACATTACAACCCCACCCCCCACTACAGAAAATAAAAAAATTACACACCTGAAAAGGAAAGACAGATAAACACAATACAATACATACATATAATACATTAAATACATTACATACAATACATGACATTACATATAATATATTACATATAATATATTACATATAATACATTACATACATTACATACAATACATGACATTACATACATTACATATAATATATTACATATAATATATTACATATAATACATTACATACAATACATGACATTACATACATTACATATAATATATTACATATAATATATTACATATAATACATTACATACAATACATGACATTACATACATTACATATAATATATTACATATAATATATTACATATAATATATTACATATAGTCCTAATCAAATACCCCCTATCTATCTAACATACAATCTATTTAATTTAAAATAAATCCTAACTATATCAAATACATCCCCCTATCTATCTAATATACAAAAAATCCTAACTACATACACAGACCCTTATTCTAAACTAAAATAAAATAATTACAGTCCTAACTACATACACAGACCCTAATTCTAATCTAAAATCAATAAATTAAGACCACTTACCTTTAAGATGTTGCTTCAGATCACTAACCTATGGGTCAAACAAAAAATAAAAATTAGTACAAAACATTAACATCAAATAAATAAACATTCTATACATTCTAAATATTCAACTCACCTTTACAGCATGTCCAGTCACTGTTTAGCTCTTCCGGCGCGGCCCTGTTAAAAAAAAAAACACAATACATGAATACATGAATACAATATATAAACAATAAATAAAATACACAAATAAACATCTAAATATACATTTAACTTACCTCCCCGCGATGTCCCCGGCCTTCTCTCCTTCAGCCCCGGCTGGGCCGCGGAACCATCTGCGCTCTAAAAAAAAAAAAGAAAAAAAACTAACGGAGGTCTGCACTGGCAGACCTCCCCGACGCTAATGAACCTCCCGGAGTCGTTTCCGGGAGGAAATTGGCATTGGCTGCTTGTGATTGGCTGAAAAAGCTGTCTATCAATTTCAGCCAATCAAAAGTCGTCAATGTGTGAGCCAATCAGGATGGGATACACCCCAATATCCCACATTGATTGGCTAAAACACTTGTCTATCTTTCTGGGAACCAATCACAACGCTCAGATGCCTTCAGCCAATCACTATGGGATACACCCCCACGGAGTGATTGGTAGAAGACATCTGCGCATCCTGATTGGCTCCTACATTGACGACTTTTGATTGGCTGACAGCTTTTTCAGCCAATCACAAGCCGACAATGCCAATTTCCTCCCGGAAACGACTCGGAAAGGTTCAGTAGCGTCGGGGAGGTCTGCCAGTGCAGACCTCCGTCGGGGCTGAAGGAGAGAAGGCCGGGGACATCGCGGGGAGGTAAGTTAAATGTATATTTAGATGTTTATTTGTGTATTTTATTTATTGTTTATATATTGTATTCATGTATTCATGTATTGTGTTTTTTTTTTTAACAGGGCCGCGCCGGAAGAGCTAAACAGTGACTGGACATGCTGTAAAGGTGAGTTGAATATGTAGAATGTATATAATGTTTATTTATTTGATGTTAATGTTTTGTACTAATTTTTCTGTTTGTTTGACCCAGAGGTTAGTGATCTGAAGCAACATCTTAAAGGTAAGTGGTCTTAATTTATTGATTTTAGCTTAGAATTAGGGTCTGTGTATGTAGTTAGGACTGTAATTATTTTATTTTAGTTTAGAATAAGGGTCTGTGTATGTAGTTAGGATTTTTTGTATATTAGATAGATAGGGGGATGTATTTGATATAGTTAGGATTTATTTTAAATTAAATAGATTGTATGTTAGATAGATAGGGGGGTATTTGATTAGGACTATATGTAATATATTATATGTAATATATTATATGTAATGTATGTAATGTCATGTATTGTATGTAATGTATGTAATGTATTATATGTAATATATTATATGTAATATATTATATGTAATATATTAAATGTAATGTCATGTATTGTATGTAATGTATGTAATGTATTATATGTATGTATTGTATTGTGTTTATCTGTCTTTCCTTTTCAGGTGTGTAATTTTTTTATTTTCTGTAGTGGGGGGGGGGGTTGTAATGTATTTTTTTGTTTTCTGTAGTGGGGGGTGGGGTTGTAATTGTTTTTTGTTTTCTGTACTGTAGGTTTTTTTGTTTTTTGTACTGTAGGTTTTTTGTTTTCTGTGCTGTAGTTTTTTTTTTTTTTTGTAATTAGAGTGTTGGGGAGGTTTATTAGGGGGTAGGTAGTGTAGGTAGGTAGTGTAAGTGTTAATAGATTAGTGTAGAGGGGGGTTAGTTTAGATTAAATGGTTTATTGGGGGTTATAGTGTAGTGTTTGTAGTTAGTGTCATGATGGTCCTTGAGGACCATCATGGCACTTATGTGGTTAATGTTGGGTTGTAACAGGCCCATAATGGTAATAATATACCCTTATGGGACTGATGGGGTTAATTTAGGCCTTATGGTGGTCTGGATTGACCATCATGAGTTAATGGGTTAATTTAGGCCTTATGGTGGTCTGTATTGACCATCATGAGTTAATGGGTTAATTTAGGCCTTATGGTGGTCTGGATTGACCATCATGGGTTAATGGGTTAATTTAGGCCTTATGGTGGTCTGGATTGACCATCATGAGTTAATGGGTTAATTTAGGCCTTATGGTGGTCTGGATTGACCATCATGAGTTAATGGGTTAATTTAGGCCTTATGGTGGTCTGTATTGACCATCATGAGTTAATGGGTTAATTTAGGCCTTATGGTGGTCTGGATTGACCATCATGAGTTAATGGGTTAATTTAGGCCTTATGGTGGTCTGTATTGACCATCATGAGTTAATGGGGTAATTATAGTTGCCTGGGGTTAATATTTTTAGTGCGAGTCCTTTCAGGACCTTTACGGTCCTTTGAGGACCCGCGAGGCGGGAAATTTAAAATTGAAATGCAGCAGGGTCACGATCGGTGCCGATCGGGGCCCCCCGCTGCAGGGGGTTTATATGGGGACACTTCGGGGGTCCCGATGGGGACCCCCAGCATAGAGGGGGGTTAATTTTAAGTCCCGCGGCCGGGATTGGGTAATAGTGTGCCGCGGCCCCTTTAAGGAGCCGCGGCGGGGAATTTAAAAGTTTTAAATGCAGCGGAGGGCCTGATCTATGCAGATCGGGGACCCCCGCTGCAAGGGGTTAATGTGTGGGGGCTGCGGGGGTTCCTATGGACCCCTGCAGCAAGGTGTTCATGTGAGGACACTTCGGGGGTCCCGACGGGGACCCCCGCATTGAGGGGGGGGGTTAATTTTAGGTGCCGGGGGGGGTATTCGGAGTACCCCCACGGCAGGGCTTATGTGGGGGACTGCCGCGGAGGTCCCTTTTAGGACCCCCGCAGCAATTGATGAGGAGTGGGAGCCTGCGATATCATCTCGCAGGCTGTCACTCCTCATGTACATTTACGCAGTGTAGATACGTACGGCCCTGCTGCGTAGCTCATACGTTGCTCGCAGCAGGGCTAATTTAATAGCATTGTAAGTTAGAGAAACTTTGCAGTACGTAGGGCTTAAGTAGAAGCCTCTTATTTACGAGGCTGGAATTTAATAGGGCCCTATATGTCTATATTGTATTTTTTAAAAGCAGAATAATTTGGAAGATATATAAAGTCCTAACTTGTTTCTTGCAATCAGCACTTCATCGGAAGAAATCTACTTAAATAAACTATATTTTGAACTTGCATTTTAGCAGTAGTCAGGGGTGCTCCCAGCAACATTTGATACTTACAAGTAACTTGCAATTTAACAGGAGGTATTTAAATATATAACTCATTGTGGCAATGTGAATATTTGTTTATTTTATTCATATTTTCTTCAAAAATATTTAGTTTTACAGTGAACTTTAAGATAAATGCATAAAGTTGGAATTTAATTGTAAAATCTAGTATTGTTATTTATTAAATATTAATTAAAAAGGCCCATAGCTTACTGCACTGACCTAAAAAAAACCTGTCTGTTATCAGTTCTCAAGTCTATGGCCTCTCATTTGCACATTTTGTTAAGTTTGTTTGTTTATGTTTTAATATTGTATTTATATTTTACTCTATTGACATTATGCATGCTGGCTTAGTGAAATAAAGGTGAAAAAATATTTCCACTGCCACCGTGATTTTATTAAATGTTTATACTTATACAATAAATCACAAAGAGTGATCTCCAAGTTCTAAACAATGTATTTAATTTGTTTAATATACTGTATAATAGTTACTGTTAAGTAACTAAAGGATGTCTCAGAGTTGGCTCTGCCTTTGCTCCCAACAGTTTTGGACTCTTCAGAACCTTGGAAGTTGTACCCCAGGCTTTAACCTCATTAATGTAAAAAAGTTCTAAAAAGTGCACATTTTTGTTTTGAGAGTGATTTCTAATATTAATGCAACAGTATTTTTTCTTATTGTACATATAATGTTATGTATGAAATCTGTTGATAGCAACGAACCATTTCTACTTTCATAAGTGTTGTGCCTGTGTTATTTATACTACTATTGCAATTCATATATTCATATGCACTATTTTATTTTGAATAATTCTTGTCAGAGTAAAATAAAAAATATAAGGGACCATCACAGTAAGATTACAAATATTAATATTTTATCTATTTTGTGTGATAAAAAAAAACATTTTAACATATAATTTCACATATGCTTTGTATTAAAACTAGAGCCAAATTAATTTTAGGGAATTGACCTAGAGGTTGTGTATTTATCTAAAACTAGAGTAGCTACCCCTTCTGAATCTCTACCTTGTTATTGCGAAGGGGCTTGTGTACGTCACTGAAGCTGTGAGCTATACCATGTAGGGTCACCCAAGATAAGCAGGTCAAAGCAGAGAGGTCAGAAAAATCACGGTCCACTGGAGAAGGAATTAGGAACCCACTCCAGTGTATTTGCCAAGAAAACCATATGGATAAGCACAACCAGACACACATGTGCCTGGTGTGCTGCATCCATATGGACCAACTGTAGAACTGAACCATAACAACAGAGTAGGTATACACCCAGTGACAAGTTTTGAAAATCTATGTATTGATTACAGAAACCATAAACACAACCATAATCGCACGCAAAAATGAATTATACGACAACACCAACCACTCAAGCTCCCCTACATGATAAAATGGGATGAAGATGACTGGCATGGTATATTATAAATACATAACATCCTGTCCATTTTTGTGAACTATAAGGAGCAGGATTATAAAATGTTATTCATATGGCACAACACTCCAATTATAAAGAATCGGTAAAATCACAAACCAGATGTGCCTGTAGAGAGTGTGGACAAATAGGTAAATACTACCACAACTAGTGGACGTTCCCCAAAGTGGAAATACTCTGGAATCAAATAAGGAATTTAATTGCAGGATGGCCCCAGACCAATATAACATTAAATCTAGAAATAATTTTGTTATCAAAGCCTTTGGAAATGTTACACAAAAATGACAACATTAAAGTATCTCAAACAACACTGGTGAGAGGATGAGCTTTGGCTCCACTGCACAGAAACATTGCGGACATTCAGGGCCCTATTAAATTCCAGCCTCGTAAATAAGAGGCTTCTACTTAAGCCCTACGTACTGCAAAGTTTCTCTAACTTACAATGCTATTAAATTAGCCCTGCTGCGAGCAACGTATGAGCTACGCAGCAGGGCCGTACGTATCTACACTGCGTAAATGTACATGAGGAGTGACAGCCTGCGAGATGATATCGCAGGCTCCCACTCCTCATCAATTGCTGCGGGGGTCCTAAAAGGGACCTCCGCGGCAGTCCCCCACATAAGCCCTGCCGTGGGGGTACTCCGAATACCCCCCCGGCACCTAAAATTAACCCCCCCTCAATGCGGGGGTCCCCGTCGGGACCCGCGAAGTGTCCTCACATTAACACCTTGCTGCAGGGGTCCATAGGAACCCCCGCAGCCCACACACATTAACCCCTTGCAGCGGGGGTCCTCGATCGGCACCGATCAGGCCCCCCGCTGCATTTAAAACTTTTAAATTCCCCGCCGCGGCTCCTTAAAGGGGCCGCGGCACACTATTACCCAATCCCGGCCGCGGCACTTAAAATTAACCCCCCTCTATGCTGGGGGTCCCCATCGGGACCCCCGAAGTGTCCCCACATAAACCCCCTGCAGCGGGGGGCCCCAATCGGCACCGATCGTGACCCTGCTGCAATTCAATTTAAAATTTCCCGCCTCGCGGGTCCTCAAAGGACCGTAAAGGTCCTGAAAGGACAAAAACTAAAAATATTAACCCCAGGCAACTATAATTACCCCATTAACTCATGGTGGTCAATCCAGACCACCATAAGGCCTAAATTAACCCATTAACTCATGAACTCATGATGGTCAATCCAGACCACCATAAGGCCTAACTTAACCCATTAACTCATGGTGGTCAATCCAGACCACCATAAGGCCTAAATGAACCCATTAACTCATGGTGGTCAATCCAGACCACCATAAGGCCTAAATTAACCCATTAACTCATGATGGTCAATCCAGACCACCATAAGGCCTAAATAAACCCATTAACTCATGATGGTCAATCCAGACCACCATAAGGCCTAAATTAACCCATTAACTCATGATGGTCAATCCAGACCACCATAAGGCCTAAATAAACCCATTAACTCATGATGGTCAATACAGACCACCATAAGGCCTAAATTAACCCATTAACTCATGGTGGTCAATACAGACCACCATAAGGCTCTAATTAACCCATTAACTCATGGTGGTCAATACAGACCACCATAAGGCTCTAATTAACCCATTAACTCATGGTGGTCAATACAGACCACCATAAGGCTCTAATTAACCCATTAACTCATGGTGGTCAATACAGACCACCATAAGGCTCTAATTAACCCATTAACTCATGGTGGTCAATACAGACCACCATAAGGCTCTAATTAACCCATTAACTCATGGTGGTCAATACAGACCACCATAAGGCTCTAATTAACCCATTAACTCATGGTGGTCAATACAGACCACCATAAGGCCTAAATTAACCCATTAACTCATGGTGGTCAATACAGACCACCATAAGGCTCTAATTAACCCATTAACTCATGGTGGTCAATACAGACCACCATAAGGCTCTAATTAACCCATTAACTCATGGTGGTCAATACAGACCACCATAAGGCTCTAATTAACCCATTAACTCATGGTGGTCAATACAGACCACCATAAGGCTCTAATTAACCCATTAACTCATGGTGGTCAATACAGACCACCATAAGGCTCTAATTAACCCATTAACTCATGGTGGTCAATACAGACCACCATAAGGCCTAAATTAACCCATTAACTCATGGTGGTCAATACAGACCACCATAAGGCTCTAATTAACCCATTAACTCATGGTGGTCAATACAGACCACCATAAGGCTCTATTTAACCCCATCAGTCCCATAAGGGTATATTATTACCATTATGGGCCTGTTACAACCCAACATTAACCACATAAGTGCCATGATGGTCCTCAAGGACCATCATGACACTAACTACAAACACTACACTATAACCCCCAATAAACCATTTAATCTAAACTAACCCCCCTCTACACTAATCTATTAACACTTACACTACCTACCTACACTACCTACCCCCTAATAAACCTTCCCACCACTCTAATTACAAAAAATAAAAAACCTACAGCACAGAAAACAAAAAACCTACAGTACAGAAAAAATAAAAATTACAACCCCACCCCCCACTACAGAAAACAAAAAAATACATTACAACCCCACCCCCCACTACAGAAAATAAAAAAATTACACACCAGAAAAGGAAAGACAGATAAACACAATACAATACATACATATAATACATTACATACATTACATACAATACATGACATTTCATATAATATATTACATATAATATATTACATATAATACATTACATACATTACATACAATACATGACATTACATACATTAAATATAATATATTAAATATAATATATTACATATAATACATTACATACATTACATACAATACATGACATTACATACATTAAATATAATATATTAAATATAATATATTACATATAATATATTACATATAATACATTACATACATTACATACAATACATGACATTACATACATTAAATATAATGTATTACATATAATATATTACATATAATATATTACATATAATATATTACATATAGTCCTAATCAAATACCCCTATCTATCTAACATACAATCTATTTAATTTAAAATAAATCCTAACTATATCAAATACATCCCCCTATCTATCTAATATACAAAAAATCCTAACTACATACACAGACCCTAATTCTAAGCTAAAATCAATAAATTAAGACCACTTACCTTTAAGATGTTGCTTCAGATCACTAACCTATGGGTCAAACAAAAAATAAAAATTAGTACAAAACATTAACATCAAATAAATAAACATTCTATACATTCTAAATATTCAACTCACCTTTACAGCATGTCCAGTCACTGTTTAGCTCTTCCGGCGCGGCCCTGTTAAAAAAAAAAACACAATACATGAATACATGAATACAATATATAAACAATAAATAAAATACACAAATAAACATCTAAATATACATTGAACTTACCTCCCCGCGATGTCCCCTGGGCCGCGGAACCATCCGCGCTCTAAAAAAAAAAAAAAAAAAAACTAACGGAGGTCTGCACTGGCAGACCTCCCCGACGCTACTGAACCTCCCGGAGTCGTTTCCGGGAGGAAATTGGCATTGTCGGCTTGTGATTGGCTGAAAAAGCTGTCAGCCAATCAAAAGTCGTCAATATAGGAGCCAATCAGGATGCGCAGATGCCTTCAGCCAATCACTCCGTGGGGGTGTATCCCATAGTGATTGGCTGAAGGCATCTGAGCGTTGTGATTGGTTCCCAGAAAGATAGACAAGTGTTTAAGCCAATCAGGGTGGGATATTGGGGTGTATCCCATCCTGATTGGCTCACACATTGACGACTTTTGATTGGCTGAAATTGATAGACAGCTTTTTCAGCCAATCACAAGCCGCCAATGCCAATTTCCTCCCGGAAACGACTCCGGGAGGTTCAGTAGCGTCGGGGAGGTCTGCCAGTGCAGACCTCCGTTAGTTTTTTTTCTTTTTTTTTTTTAGAGCGCGAATGGTTCCGCGGCCCAGCCGGGGCTGAAGGAGAGAAGGCCGGGGACATCGCGGGTAGGTAAGTGAAATGTATATTTAGATGTTTATTTGTGTATTTTATTTATTGTTTATATATTGTATTCATGTATTGTGTTTTTTTTTTAACAGGGCCGCGCCGGAAGAGCTAAACAGTGACTGGACATGCTGTAAAGGTGAGTTGAATATTTAGAATGTATAGAATGTTTATTTATTTGATGTTAATGTTTTGTACTAATTTTTATTTTTTGTTTGACCCATAGGTTAGTGATCTGAAGCAACATCTTAAAGGTAAGTGGTCTTAATTTATTGATTTTAGCTTAGAATTAGGGTCTGTGTATGTAGTTAGGACTGTAATTATTTTATTTTACTTTAGAATAATGGTCTGTGTATGTAGTTAGGATTTTTTGTATATTAGATAGATAGGGGGATGTATTTGATATAGTTAGGATTTATTTTAAATTAAATAGATTGTATGTTAGATAGATAGGGGGTATTTGATTAGGACTATATGTAATATATTATATGTAATATATTATATGTAATATATTATATTTAATATATTATATGTAATGTATGTAATGTCATGTATTGTATGTAATGTATGTAATGTATTATATGTAATATATTATATGTAATATATTATATTTAATATATTATATGTAATGTCATGTATTGTATGTAATGTATGTAATGTATTATATGTATGTATTGTATTGTGTTTATCTGTCTTTCCTTTTCAGGTGTGTAATTTTTTTATTTTCTGTAGTGGGGGGTGGGGTTGTAATGTATTTTTTTGTTTTCTGTAGTGGGGGGTGGGGTTGTAATTGTTTTTTGTTTTCTGTACTGTAGGTTTTTTTGTTTTTTGTACTGTAGGTTTTTTGTTTTCTGTGCTGTAGGTTTTTTATTTTTTGTAATTAGAGTGGTGGGAAGGTTTATTAGGGGGTAGGTAGTGTAGGTAGGTAGTGTAAGTGTTAATAGATTAGTGTAGAGGGGGGTTAGTTTAGATTAAATGGTTTATTGGGGGTTATAGTGTAGTGTTTGTAGTTAGTGTCATGATGGTCCTTGAGGACCATCATGGCACTTATGTGGTTAATGTTGGGTTGTAACAGGCCCATAATGGTAATAATATACCCTTATGGGACTGATGGGGTTAAATAGAGCCTTATGGTGGTCTGTATTGACCACCATGAGTTAATGGGTTAATTTAGGCCTTATGGTGGTCTGTATAGACCACCATGAGTTAATGGGTTAATTAGAGCCTTATGGTGGTCTGGATTGACCACCATGAGTTAATGGGTTAAATAGAGCCTTATGGTGGTCTGGATTGACCATCATGAGTTAATGGGTTAATTAGAGCCTTATGGTGGTCTGGATTGACCACCATGAGTTAATGGGTTAAATAGAGCCTTATGGTGGTCTGGATTGACCATCATGAGTTAATGGGTTAATTAGAGCCTTATGGTGGTCTGGATTGACCACCATGAGTTAATGGGTTAAATAGAGCCTTATGGTGGTCTGGATTGACCATCATGAGTTAATGGGTTAATTTAGGCCTTATGGTGGTCTGTATTGACCACCATGAGTTAATGGGTTAATTAGAGCCTTATGGTGGTCTGTATTGACCACCATGAGTTAATGGGTTAATTAGAGCCTTATGGTGGTCTGTATTGACCACCATGAGTTAATGGGTTAATTTAGGCCTTATGGTGGTCTGTATTGACCACCATGAGTTAATGGGTTAATTAGAGCCTTATGGTGGTCTGGATTGACCACCATGAGTTAATGGGTTAAATAGAGCCTTATGTGGTCTGGATTGACCATCATGAGTTAATGGGTTAATTAGAGCCTTATGGTGGTCTGGATTGACCACCATGAGTTAATGGGTTAAATAGAGCCTTATGGTGGTCTGGATTGACCATCATGAGTTAATGGGTTAATTTAGGCCTTATGGTGGTCTGTATTGACCACCATGAGTTAATGGGTTAATTAGAGCCTTATGGTGGTCTGTATTGACCACCATGAGTTAATGGGTTAATTAGAGCCTTATGGTGGTCTGTATTGACCATCATGAGTTAATGGGTTAATTAAGCCTTATGGTGGTCTGTATTGACCACCATGAGTTAATGGGTTAATTAGAGCCTTATGGTGGTCTGTATTGACCACCATGAGTTAATAGGTTAATTAGAGCCTTATGGTGGTCTGGATTGACCACCATGAGTTAATGGGTTAATTAGAGCCTTATGGTGGTCTGGATTGACCACCATGAGTTAATAGGGTAATTATAGTTGCCTGGGGTTAATATTTTTAGTGCGAGTCCTTTCAGGACCTTTACGGTCCTTTGAGGACCCGCGAGGCGGGAAATTTAAAATTGAATTGCAGCAGGGTCACGATCGGTGCCGATCGGGGCCCCCCGCTGCAGGGGGTTTATGTGGGGACACTTCGGGGGTCCCGATGGGGACCCCCAGCATACAGGGGGGTTAATTTTAAGTGCCGCGGCCGGGATTGGGTAATAGTGTGCCGCGGTCCCTTTAAGGAGCCGCGGCGGGGAATTTAAAAGTTTTAAATGCAGCGGGGGGCCTGATCTATGCAGATCGGGGCCCCCCCCTGCAATGGGTTTATGTGGGGACACTTCGGGGGTCCCGATGGGGACCCCCACAATAGAGGGGGGTTAATTTTAAGTGCCGCGGCCGGGATTGGGTAATAGTGTGCCGCGGTCCCTTTAATGGAGATAAATGCAGCGGGGGGCCTGATCTATGCAGATCGGGGCCCCCCCCTGCAATGGGTTTATGTGGGGACACTTCGGGGGTCCCGATGGGGACCCCCAGCATAGAGGGGGGTTAATTTTAAGTGCCGCGGCCGGGATTGGGTAATAGTGTGCCGCGGTCCCTTTAAGGAGCCGCGGCGGGGAATTTAAAAGTTTTAAATGCAGCGGGGGGCCTGATCTATGCAGATCGGGGCCCCCCCCTGCAATGGGTTTATGTGGGGACACTTCGGGGGTCCCGATGGGGACCCCCAGCATAGAGGGGGGTTAATTTTAAGTGCCGCGGCCGGGATTGGGTAATAGTGTGCCGCGGTCCCTTTAAGGAGCCGCGGCGGGGAATTTAAAAGTTTTAAATGCAGCGGGGGGCCTGATCTATGCAGATCGGGGCCCCCCCCTGCAATGGGTTTATGTGGGGACACTTCGGGGGTCCCGATGTGGACCCCCAGCATAGAGGGGGTTTAATTTTAAGTGCCGCGGCCGGGATTGGGTAATAGTGTGCCGCGGTCCCTTTAAGGAGCCGCGGCGGGGAATTTAAAAGTTTTAAATGCAGCGGGGGGCCTGATCTATGCAGATCGGGGACCCCCGCTGCAAGGGGTTAATGTGGGGGTGCTGCAGGGGTCCCGATAGAGACCCCTGCAGCATGGGGATGTGTATAGGGTGCAGGGGGGAGCCTCACACTGCTGTCTCGGGCTGTTCCGAGGCAGCACGTAGAGGCTTTCGGATCCCTTGCGTGGACTTTTTGTCCACGTAGGGATTCTTACGATATGCGAGACTCGTGCATAGATTTAAGGCTACGTAGCTCTCTCGGAGCCTATTCTCGGCCATTTTCTCGCAGTCATATCGTAAAGCAGGCTGCGAGAGATTCGGTTCTCGCAAACAGCAGGAAAACTGCCTTTTGCGAGCACCGAGAGAACTACGAGGGAGAATTTAATAGGGCCCATAGTCCTAATCAAATACCCCCTATCTATCTAACATACAATCTATTTAATTTAAAATAAATCCTAACTATATCAAATACATCCCCCTATCTATCTAATATACAAAAAATCCTAACTACATACACAGACCCTTATTCTAAACTAAAATAAAATAATTACAGTCCTAACTACATACACAGACCCTAATTCTAAGCTAAAATCAATAAATTAAGACCACTTACCTTTAAGATGTTGCTTCAGATCACTAACCTATGGGTCAAACAAAAAATAAAAATTAGTACAAAACATTAACATCAAATAAATAAACATTCTATACATTCTAAATATTCAACTCACCTTTACAGCATGTCCAGTCACTGTTTAGCTCTTCCGGCGCGGCCCTGTTAAAAAAAAAAACACAATACATGAATACATGAATACAATATATAAACAATAAATAAAATACACAAATAAACATCTAAATATACATTTAACTTACCTCCCCGCGATGTCCCCGGCCTTCTCTCCTTCAGCCCCGGCTGGGCCGCGGAACCATCCGCGCTCTAAAAAAAAAAAAGAAAAAAAACTAACAAAGGTCTGCACTGGCAGACCTCCCCGACGCTAATGAACCTCCCGGAGTCGTTTCCGGGAGGAAATTGGCATTGTCGGCTTGTGATTGGCTGAAAAAGCTGTCAGCCAATCAAAAGTCGTCAATGTAGGAGCCAATCAGGATGCGCAGATGTCTTCTACCAATCACTCCGTGGGGGTGTATCCCATAGTGATTGGCTGAAGGCATCTGAGCGTTGTGATTGGTTCCCAGAAAGATAGACAAGTGTTTTAGCCAATCAGGGTGGGATATTGGGGTGTATCCCATCCTGATTGGCTCACACATTGACGACTTTTGATTGGCTGAAATTGATAGACAGCTTTTTCAGCCAATCACAAGCCGCCAATGCCAATTTCCTCCCGGAAACGACTCCGGGAGGTTCATTAGCGTCGGGGAGGTCTGCCAGTGCAGACCTCCGTTAGTTTTTTTTCTTTTTTTTTTTTAGAGCGCGGATGGTTCCGCGGCCCAGCCGGGGCTGAAGGAGAGAAGGCCGGGGAAATCGCGGGGAGGTAAGTTAAATGTATATTTAGATGTTTATTTGTGTATTTTATTTATTGTTTATATATTGTATTCATGTATTCATGTATTGTGTTTTTTTTTTTTAACAGGGCCGCGCCGGAAGAGCTAAACAGTGACTGGACATGCTGTAAAGGTGAGTTGAATATTTAGAATGTATAGAATGTTTATTTATTTGATGTTAATGTTTTGTACTAATTTTTATTTTTTGTTTGACCCATAGGTTAGTGATCTGAAGCAACATCTTAAAGGTAAGTGGTCTTAATTTATTGATTTTAGCTTAGAATTAGGGTCTGTGTATGTAATTAGGACTGTAATTATTTTATTTTAGTTTAGAATAAGGGTCTGTGTATGTAGTTAGGATTTTTTGTATATTAGATAGATAGGGGGATGTATTTGATATAGTTAGGATTTATTTTAAATTAAATAGATTGTATGTTAGATAGATAGGGGGTATTTGATTAGGACTATATGTAATATATTATATGTAATATATTATATGTAATATATTATATGTAATGTATGTAATGTCATGTATTGTATGTAATGTATGTAATGTATTATATGTAATATATTATATGTAATATATTATATGTAATGTATGTAATGTCATGTATTGTATGTAATGTATGTAATGTATTATATGTAATATATTATATGTAATATATTATATGTAATATATTATATGTAATGTATGTAATGTCATGTATTGTATGTAATGTATGTAATGTATTATATGTAATATATTATATGTAATATATTATATTTAATATAATATATGTAATGTCATGTATTGTATGTAATGTATTATATGTAATATATTATATGTAATATATTATATTTAATATATTATATGTAATATCATGTATTGTATGTAATGTATTATATGTAATATATTATATGTAATATATTATATGTAATATATTATATGTAATGTCATGTATTGTATGTAATGTATGTAATGTATTATATGTATGTATTGTATTGTGTTTATCTGTCTTTCCTTTTCAGGTGTGTAATTTTTTTATTTTCTGTAGTGGGGGGGTGGGGTTGTAATGTATTTTTTTGTTTTCTGTAGTGGGGGGTGGGGTTGTAATTGTTTTTTTTTCTGTACTGTAGGTTTTTTTGTTTTTTGTACTGTAGGTTTTTTGTTTTCTGTACTGTAGGTTTTTTGTTTTTGTAATTAGAGTGTTGGGGAGGTTTATTAGGGGGTAGGTAGTGTAGGTAGGTAGTGTAAGTGTTAATAGATTAGTGTAGAGGGGGATTAGTTTAGATTAAATGGTTTATTGGGGGTTATAGTGTAGTGTTTGTAGTTAGTGTCATGATGGTCCTTGAGGACCATCATGGCACTTATGTGGTTAATGTTGGGTTGTAACAGGCCCATAATGGTAATAATATACCCTTATGGGACTGATGGGGTTAAATAGAGCCTTATGGTGGTCTGGATTGACCATCATTAGTTAATGGGTTAATTTAGGCCTTATGGTGGTCTTGATTGACCACCATGAGTTAATGGGTTAATTTAGGCCTTATGGTGGTCTGGATTGACCACCATGAGTTAATGGGGTAATTATAGTTGCCTGGGGTTAATATTTTTAGTGTGAGTCCTTTCAGGACCTTTACGGTCCTTTGAGGACCCGCGAGGCGGGAAATTTTAAATTGAATTGCAGCAGGGTCACGATCGGTGCCGATTGGGGCCCCCCGCTGCAGGGGGTTTATGTGGGGACACTTCGGGGGTCCCGATGGGGACCCCCAGCATAGAGGGGGGTTAATTTTAAGTGCCGCGGCCGGGATTGGGTAATAGTGTGCCGCGGTCCCTTTAAGGAGCCGCAGCGGGGAATTTAAAAGTTTTAAATGCAGCGGGGGGCCTGATCTATGCAGATCGGGCCCCCCCCCCTGCAATGGGTTTATGTGGGGACACTTCGGGGGTCCCGATGGGGACCCCCAGCATAGAGGGGGGTTAATTTTAAGTGCCGCGGCCGGGATTGGGTAATAGTGTGCCGCGGTCCCTTTAAGGAGCCGCGGCGGGGAATTTAAAAGATTTAAATGCAGCGGGGGGCCTGATCTATGCAGATCGGGGACCCCCGCTGCAAGGGGTTAATGTGGGGGTGCTGCAGGGGTCCTGATAGAGACCCCTGCAGCATGGGGATGTGTATAGAGTGCAGGGGGGAGCCTCACACTGCTGTCTCGGGCTGTTCCGAGGCAGCACGTAGAGGCTTTCGGATCCCTTGCGTGGACTTTTTGTCCACGTAGGGATTCTTACGATATGCGAGACTCATGCATAGATTTAAGGCTACGTAGCTCTCTCAGAGCCTATTCTCGGCCATTTTCTCGCAGTCATATCGTAAGGCAGGCTGCGAGAGATTCGGTTCTCGCAAACAGCAGGAAAACTGCCTTTTGCGAGCACCGAGAGAACTACGAGGGAGAATTTAATAGGGCCCTCAGTTTTAACCTGTCTGAAATGTGTTGAACTTGAATCCTGCCTTAGCTCCCCTTGAATTGAGCTTTAATCACTCTATAATGGGGTCTCAATAGATCCCAAAAGTATACTAATCCCTATGGTGTGCTATGGGGTCTATAAGGACCCCCATGGTCATAGCTTAATATTCCAAAGGGGTGTTAGCAATGGATTTGAAGCATCCATACTTCCCTGAAATATTTTCATGATGACTGAAGGTACCCATAAGATTTATTAAAATTTCGGCACTGCACGTGATAGTGATTTTTAGAATAGTCAGAATAGTTATGGGGTTTTGGATATTAAGGACATTTTAAGCACTTGGAGGTTAGATTTATATGTCTAATGTGTGGAACTCAGTGGTGATTTGCTGATTTACTACTTTTTGTCCATGAAATTATAAAGTAAACATAATTCACAGCCATAAAATAACAGAAACATTGTATTTAGTATATCATCTTTGCCTCAACTCATTACATTTTGATTAACTTTGCTTCTGGTAACATAAGATGTACATTAAGTGTTAAAAATCATTACTTATATATAGAAACTCAAAGAAGATTAAGACAATTAAACCTTTATTAAGCAGTTGAATACAAAGTCAAAATGGTCTCAAGCTTGTATTATGCATTAGACTGCAATCCATTTATAACATCTTTGTTGTAACTTTAGCAGTCTCAGGAGACAGTTAAAGAAACAAGGCTCTTTTTTTCAGCAAACAATGCTATTGATTGTTCAATAATTTTCACTTGAACTTTTAGTGTTCTGCTAATACCAAATCCTGTGTGAGAATTATATATCAGATTTATAAATTATCCAAAGGCTTTTTAAATCTGATCTTACTTTGATCCATGCAATTTTCAGATAATTTAAACATGCAACTGTGATTGCAGGATAATAGTAGGTACATTAACAGGATACGTAAAAATACCCAACACTATTTAAAAAAGCAAATGAAAGATTGCTTGCTAGTCAGTCCAAAAGCCAACTTGCTCCTTGTTTTAAGATTATATATATCAAAGTGACTGTTAAAAAGTACATTTATGTAAACTAGAGATAATAAACATTGTCATTCTCCTTTTGCTTAGTTTTTTTTATTTAGTTTTCAAAGTTTTATGCAGTTATTGATAGCAAATATATAGCTACTGGTGTAAGTACCAAAAGAGCATTCCTAGGAAAGAGAAACTTAGAGAGTTGGTGAATAAAAATGTATAAAGATGATTCCTGAGAACATTATTAATTTTGAATTTATGATCATGAGACTGTTAGCGGCTAGTTGGACTATCTGAGGAGGGTATGGTAGAGCTCTAGAGAAATATTTTCCCTACTTGCATTCTTCTCTTTTTCTCTTTCATTTGCTTCCCATCTTTAGCCCCTTCTCACATTCCCAACTATTTTGCTTACTCTTTCTCATGCCATTTCATATTTTCTTTTCCTTTATTTAACGCTATCTTTCTCTCTTTACATTTAATAATCTTTTTTGCTTCTTAGCCTAGGTGTTAGAAGCTAGAATAGCCTCTGAAGCAGATGTAAATGATTTTCTGGATCTGTCTTTCGTTTCTCTATTTTCCAGCGGACATTGGCAATTTGATCTATTTTGCCTCTGCCTCAGTAGAACATGGTTTGCACATCTGGTAGTTATCAATCTATATATTGTTGCAGCCAAGCTAGCAGGATGTTAAGCATTACATTGCTGGCATGTGAAATGAATGCATTTATTTGATAACCAGATCATTCTTCAACATTGCCCTTTTTGTGGATTGGAATATAGCAGTCTTTACTTGGCATTGTTGAGTTTTAAAATTATGTTGGCATAATTCAAATAACACACTTCACAGCATCATCTTTTAAGACTTTGAACAGTTCAGCTGGGATTTCATCAACTCCTGCAGCCTTGTTCTCAGCAAGTCTTCTCGGGTCCATCTCACTTTACTCTCCAAGATATTACTTGATCTGGACAGAACACTGGAGAAACTCTGTAGCAGTTATAAGAAAATGTCAAGCCTTCACAATATTCTCTGAATCTGCATGAATTAAATCACTTCTGCTAAATCCTCTCCAGTTTGATGTACAATGTTGTTGATGAAGTGTGCATAATCCTACAGTGATAGAAGCCAGACTGAAACAGTAGGAAACTTTTTTTTTCTGGAATGAAAGGGTGTCAGTGTTGCATCATTTGTACTAAATAAGGAGAATTGAGCTTGGCTAGTGACCCAACTATTCTTTTCATGTCTAGCTTCCCTGACCTTCTGCCTGTCTAACAACCTGCCTCAATCCCTTGACCATAACCACAAATTTGATATTGGTTCAAATATCTATTATTCTCTATTTTATTGTAATAGAGAATATTTTTTTGTAATGTCTACCACAGCACCATGCGTCCACATCCTATTTTGCAACCACTAGAGTTATCTGAGCTAAGTTAAATTAAAACTGATTTCAAAACATATAGATCATGAATAACATCACATATTATAATTGTCTAACTACGAGATGTCATCATGCTTTGCGTGGTGTGTACAACTTAGCATTAAGCGTAGTGTGGCGACCCGCTAAACTCGGAGCACTTAGACGATGAGCGACGAAGGAGCTCATCACCGGTGAGCCTCCCATAGCGAGGCGAGCCGTTAAACGTGGAGCACTTAGGTGATGAGCATCAAAGGTGCTCATTGACTGTGAGCCTCGCGAAGCGAGGCGAGCAGTGGAGGGAATGAAACACGTGGGACTTAGCCTACAAACACTACAAAATGCGGCTTCGCCTTAGGCTGAATGTAGTTGATGAATGTGGCATATGAAAAATACAAAGTTAATGGCCGAACCAAGCAAAACAATAAACAACAAAAACACAAAATATAAAACACAAAATACAACAAAAAGATAACCGATAGCACGGAAAACAGCAAGGACATCTGGAAGTGAGGTGAAAAGCGAATTTAGGTTGAATTTAAGTAGTTTCGGTACTTGAAAATCGCATACTTAAAAATGGCGGCCCAAAAAAATGAAAACGAGGCAACACAACCCCAAACCGCACAAAACACAGCCAGCGACATACGCAGTAGAAAAATACTAATAGGAAGGATGTAAAATGAGCTTGCAACGCGGAAAACACAGACTAATGTCGCCATTTTACAATACTAACTTACACATTAACATTGTGAAATGGCGGATTTCTTTAATACTTTAATTTATTTATTATTAATTAGTAATCATTAAGAAGAAAAAAAAGGTTGAAGTTTATTAATACATTAATGCAAAAAAAGTCTAACACATTTACACATCGATTCATTAATTATTAATGTACATTATTTTATTAATTAATTATTAGGTATCATTATGAATAACAAATATTTGATATTTTACAATGCCTTTAGTTTAGGAATATATTAATGCTTAGCTCTTTAATACATTTAGTCAGTGATTAATTGATTATTAATGTACATTAATTTATTAATTTGTGATTAGTAAGATTTTAAAAAAAAAGGGACCACAAACAAAATGGATATTTTAAGATGCACTGACATATCCATTATGATGCTGATTGCCTCATAGGGATTAATCCAAATATTACAAATACTTTCCCTCTTATTTGACAGTTTCAGTGTTGCTGCAGCTGACTCAACACAAAGAGTGACGCTTGCAGCATAAACATCACCTTTACAGGTATCAATAAATTATGTTCTTATGGTAAAAAACAAGGATTAGTCGTTTTAGTTGGACTTGATGACACTTATTGATTAATTAATGTATATTAATATATTAATTAATTAATAGTAATCAGAACAAAAAAAATGGTTTGATTTAACAATACATTGATGAGTTTGCTTTTATGTTTGGCATCTATGCTAATAGATCTGTGTTGCTGCTTATTGCCTGATAGGGATGAAGCAAGATATTACAGATGCTTTCCATCTTATTTGACAGTTTCAGCATACCTGCAGCTGACTCAACACAGAGAGTGACGTTTGCAGACTTTCAACAGCATAAGGATCACCTTAATAGGTATATTATTTAATTAAGTAGTTGTGGGACAAAAAAGGCTTAATTTTTATTGGTAACATGGATAATAGTTATTAATTAATTAACGTATAATAATATTATAATTAATTAATAATTAGTCATCATTAAAAAAAAACAATAAAACATTGAGACTGCAATAAAAGTAATAACAATTTTTAACATGCACTTATATATCTGCCTTATTGCTCATTTATGTACATTGTTTTCGAAACTATTAATTATTAATAATATAAAAAGAAAGAGGGGGTTAGAAGACTTAAAAAAAGATATACATTTTACAAAGCACTTAAATATATGGATATCATTCAATCAAGAATTAATGGAATACAATTATTAAAATTATTTTCATGTTATTTCACAAATTATTCATCTCTGCATCTGACTGAAGACAGAGAGTTAATTAGCAAGGAGTTTTATACAAACAACAGCAATTTCACAGGTATATGATTTTATCATGCTGTTATGGTTTTGGATTGATGACACTTAATGATTAATTCATGAAACTATATTTATTTAGGGACTCATTCATTTTGCAATTTGCAAACTTTAATAGGGCTCTATATAACGACATAGCATATTATTTTTACATAACATTTTAGTTAATTAAAATCTATCCAAAACTGAGGCTTAAATATATATATATAGGCAATGTGCTTATATAGGCCCTCATTCAATTGCAATTTGGCCAATTAAATAGGGCTCTAAATAAGCACATAACATATTTTTTTAATGAAGTTTTTTAGTTCATAAGCATCTATCCAAAAGCAAGGTTTTCACTAACTAAAAACTTCTGTAAAAAAATATGCTATGTGCTTATTTAGAGCCCTATTCAATTGGCCAAATCACAATTGAATGAGGGCCACAGTGCCCTACTGCTTTGAACAACTTGCAAATGAATGAAGTTTTTAGTATTTAATTTTTCATTACAATAACAACAACAAAATAGCAATATATATATATGCTTACCTAATTAACTTGTAAAGAACCTAATTTAGACATCATAACTAAATTAATTGCATCGTTAAGAAAATGTAACATTATTTTAGGCCACATCTATACTTTGGTAATAGCTGTTTCTGTTGGATCTTCTTTACAGCAACATAATTAACTTTTTAGGTTTACCATTGATTTCAGTTTTTTATTAATTCAGTAATGTATATTCATTTAGTAATGACTTTATAATTCATTAGTCCAATATATATATATATATATATATATATATATATATATACATATATATATATATATATATATATATATATATATATATATATATATATGTGTGCAGTGCTTTGCTTTTTTATGTATGCCAAAAAAACACCAAATAAAATGGTTTCATTTATTGCAGAGAAAAAATAAAAAAGATTTTCAAATCTTTGCATTCTTTAATTAATTATATTTACCTTTGGATTGAGAGCAGCTACAAACAATATGTACAGAACAAAAAACATTAGTTCTTACACCTGTATTTACAATTACAGATTACAATGGAGGATAATGGAGAAAACACCATTGAATGCAAAAGAAGATTTGCAAGGGAAAGGAAGCAAAGGTGGAGAGATGCACAGTCACCTGAAACTTCCCAACGCTTAAGAGAAGAAGACCGACAGAGACTTTTAAATAAAAGACAAATGAGTAAGAAAGCACAAAGTGAGTGTGCTGGAGCTTCAAAGAATCAAAAAAGTAAACAAAAACATGTCTGAGAACCATTGCCCAATGATACAATATTGCCTATTGACACCAATGTTCAGACACATGACACAAATGCAGATATAGAAAGTTGTAGTGATATCTATGTTGAGGAAGCTCAGGATAATGCATTTATTAGAGAACTAACAGTAGACACTCATTATTGTGGATTACTCAATGTTGTTTGTCAGTTTTGTGGGGCCTATCATTTTCTCAATGAAAGACAAACTGAAAGGAAACGTCATTAGTTGTTGTCAGTAAGGAAAGGTAAGACTTCCACAAAGACACACATTTCCAGATTACATACAAAGTATCATGAGCGATCGAACATTTCCAAATGATACCAATTTAAAAAAAAAAAACATAAGGTCTAATAACAGTGCAATTTAATTTGCTTCAATGGGTGCTACCTTAGCAGAAAATGTCCCAGGACATGGTCCTTACTGTTTTAGAGTTTAAGGACAAATTTACCACCGAACTTCACATTTAAACCCTCAAGAAGAAGAGCAAAGGACATTTGCCCAGTTATATGTCTTAGATACAATGGAAGCTGTTGAACAAAGAATGACTCTTCCAGAAAATAACCAGTGTTTGTGCATAGACTGAACAGCTGGATAAAATTATGTCTTAGATACAATGGAAGCTGTTGAACAAAGAATGACGCTTCCAGAAAATAAACAGTTTTTGTGAATAGTCTGAACAGCTGGATAAAATTATGACCAGCAACCCATACAGTCAAGAATACAAACAATTAGCACAGGTTGAAAAAGAACAACAGCAACATGCTCAGACATCAATTGACAATGCCAAGAGTAAATATGGTGTTAAAAAAAGATCGCAACACTGATCAAAGATGGTATAATTTACCAACAGTAAATGAGGTTACCATGGTCTTTAAAAATTAAGAACAACCTTTTATAAACATTAGTATATTAAGTTGTAATTTAGATCCAATGACATATCCCATTTTTTTTTCAAATGGTGAACCTGGATGGGAACCAAAATTTCAATTGCAAAGTTATCCCAATAATAAAGTTCATGTTATATGCAATAATTCTATGCTGGAATATAAAGTGGCACAAACGGCTATTTTGATTCCTATCTACAAGTAGGATTATTGATTCCTATCTCCAAGTTGAAGAAAATAATATACATTTTATAAAATTTCAACAAAATAAGCTTTGAGTAAAACAGTATTGTGGATTGATGGATTATGTCGCTGAATTGGCTACCAACAAAGACATTCCAGCTGGAAGAGCAATAATTTAGTCATCCACTTTCCTAGGATCTCCTCGCAATATGGGAGGAAGATATAATGATGCCATGGCTGTTGTCACAAAATTTGGAAAACCAGATGTATTCATTACATTCCCATTTAATTCACAATGGCCAGAGATGAATAAAAAATTGAATCTGGGACAAACTACTTCTGACCGAACAGATTTAGTGGCATGAGTATTCAAAATAAAACTCAATTCATTAATACATGATATAACTAAAGCTTAGTTATTTGGAAAATGTGTGGCTTTTGTTTATACCATTGAATTTAAAAAAAGAGGACTGCCAAATGCTCACATACTTTTAATACTGCTGGAAAAAGATAAGTTGAATACTGCAGAGAGAGTGGATTCAGTCATTACTGCTGAATTGCCAGATCGAGAACATTATTCCAAACTATTTGAGATTGTGACACACAGAATGATTCATGGGCCATGTGGAGATATGAATCCAAATTCACCATGTATGAAAAATAAATAATGTACAAAAGAATTTCCAAAACAATTTTAAATGCAAACTTATGCTAGTTGTGATGGATACCCTTTGTATAGAAGAAGACAAGGGCAAAAAGCTATTATTCATGGACAAAAGGTTGATAATAGATATGTCGTTCCATATAATCCACATTTGCTCATGAAGTAAAATGCACACATAAATGTTGAAGCTTACACTTCTATTAAATCCATCAAATATGTGTATAAATATATATACAAAGGATATGATGCAGCAACTGTTGTTGTGCAAGATGCAGCAAACAAAAAGGAAAATCCAATTTTACATGACAAACTTTTTAATTATTTAGATGCTCGCTATGTCAGTTCTCTTGAAGCAATGTGGTGGCTTCTGAAATTTTAGATGAATGACCGGTCACATGCTGTGTATCGATTAGCTGTACATTTGCCACAAATTCAGTTTGTTTGCGTTTCTGCAGGCAATGAAAGAACTGCCTTAGCTCAAAGTGAGCACAGAGATACAACACTTACTGCATGGTTTAAATTAAACTGTCAGAACACGCAGGCCAGACAATTTTTATACATTGAGATTCCATATCACTATGTATTTGAAAATGGTCTATGGCGACAACGAAAAAGAGATACGCATAAAATTATGCCATGAATTTATATCGTCAGTCCAGGAGACATTGAACGTTTCAGTTTAAGATTACTTCTTTTACATGTTCCAGGTGCACAAAGTTTTGAACATTTATGCACAGTGAATTACAGCAAGCAGGACTATGTCAAATGTCAAAGCAAATGAGAGAACAATTTGCGTTCATTTGCATCTTTTTGCAATGTACCTAATGCATTTACTTTGTGGGAAACATTTAAATTAAATATGTCCAAAGACTTCTTGAAAAGTTACAATGTGCCAATAGCACTGTTAAAAACTTTAATGGAAATTCAAGAAATATTTCTTGCTCATGGATTAAATTGTGCAAGTTTTAATTTGCCTGAACCAGGACTTATAGATGACATCAAATTTGATGATTATGACACTGAGCTACAAAAACAAAAAAACAGAATAAAAACTGGCAACTTTAAATACTTTACAATTTCAAGCATTTAATGCCATCACAAATGCTACAGATGAGGAAATGGTCAAAGACCATTATTTCTATCTAGATCAGGAAAAACTTGTCTGCACAATTGTTTTAAGAGTTACATTCGAGCTCAGGGTCAAATAGCAATGCCATTTGCAACAACTGGAATTGCAGCACTTTGTTAGAAGGTGGTAGAACTGGAAATAGTCAATTTACATTGCCAGTTCCCATTTTAGAAACATCAGTATCAGCTATTCGACTGAATTCTTTACACGCCAAAAAATTTAAAGAAAGTAAATTAATTATCATAGACGAGGCAACAATGATGTCATGTCATGCTTTTGATAGATCCTTAAAAGAAGTGATGGATAATAATTTGCCATTTTGTGGAAAGGTGATGTTATTAGGAGGAGATTTTAGGCAAACATTACCTGTTGTGCCACATGGAAATAGAACTGATATCATTGAAACATGTATCAAGACAAGTAAACTGTGGAAAATATTTACACACCTCAAATTAGAATTAAATATGAGATCTGAAGGCCAAAACAAATTCAATAACTGGCTCATTCAAATTGGAGAAGGAAAACATCCACAAATACAGGATTTACCAATGATACCAATGATTTTTACAAGTGGATTTACCTTACAAGTAAAGGCTGATAAACTGCAGAGTGCACTAATTGTGCCCAGGTGAGAGGGGTGTGGCTTGACTGTTTAACTTGTATAAAAGGTTTGTGAGTTGGTTTGGGGCCTATTTACAAGTGGATTTACCTTACAAGTAAAGGCTGATAAACTGCAGAGTGCACTAATTGTGCCCAGGTGAGAGGGGTGTGGCTTGACTGTTAAACTTGTATAAAAGGTTTGTGAGCTGGTTTGGGGCCTGTTTAAGAGTGGATTTACCTAACAAGTAAAGGCTGATAAATTGCAGAGTGCACTAATTCTGCCCAGATGAGAAGGCAGAAGTTAATATAAACAGGAGAAGGGGAACTGGTGAGCTTGCGAACATTTTCAGTATCAACTGCAATTCTAGTAAAAGCCTAGGAGTTTAAATAAAAGGAGGGACTTCAAAGAAAAGGGAGGGCAGATTTATAGTGCAAAGGAGGAAAACTTTATATAAATATATTATTTTATATTCTTTATTTTTCCCTCTGAAATTTTGTAGACAATAATAATAATTATGAGTCAGTCCAGTGGCAACCTTATTCAGTGTACATCCTGTCATATGTATGCAATACTGGAACAGATGATCCAGGGTCCATACCTCTGTGAGAGGTGTGAGCATGTTGTCTCTCTGGAAGCTCAAATTGGAGATCTGGAGAGGAGAATTGCAGCACTTAGTGACATTGCTCCACTGGAAAGGGGGTTGGTGCTCACTGAGCACAGTTTAGCTGGGCCTAGCATGGAGGATGTCCAGGGAGGCAGCTGGGTTACAGTTACAAGGGGAAGCAGGGGGAACAGGAGGAGGCAGGCCAGTTCTGAGTTGGCAAACACCAACAGATTTGCCGGATTGAGTGAAACTGTTAGGGATGTCCATTCAGGAATGGCAATGCCAGATAGAGCTGTTCACTCTAACAGCCAGGGAATAGCTCTACTGGAGGAGAGGGAGGGCAGAATAGGCAGAACAACAGACAGGTTTTGGTTGTAGGGGACTCTATTATTAGGAAGGTAGACAGGGTGATTTGTCACCCAGATCCCAGCAATCGAACAGTTTGCTGTCTCCCGGGTGCTCGGGTTCGTCATGTTGTGGATGGGGTAGAAAAATTATTGGGAGGGTCTGGAAACGAACCGGCGGTCTTGGTAGATATAGGTACAACTGACAAAGTTAGTGGAAGATGGAGTGTCCTAAAGAATGATTTTAGAGAACTAGGTAATAAGCTAAAGGCAAGGACCTCCAAAGTAGTATTTTCTGAGATACTACCAGTGCCACGTGCTAGACCAGGGAGGCAGAAGGAGATTAGGGAGGATAATGCATGGCTCAAGATGTGGTGCACTAAGGAGGGGTTTGGCTTTTTAGAGCACTGGGCTGACTTCTCACTTCGGTACAATCTCTACAGTAGGGATGGATTGCACCTTAATGATGAGGGAGCTTTTGTACTAGTGGATAGGATGGTAGAAAGGCTGGAGGAGTTTTTAAACTAGTAGGTGGGGGGAGGGACTAGATATAAGTAATGGGGTAGAAAGTGTAGAGGGTATAAGGGATGAATTAACAACTCATATGGGAGGAGATGGGGAGGGGTAGTATAGTCAATAGGGAGGTAGTACTAAGTAAATCAAGTACAGTGGCCGGCACTTCAGAACTACAGACTCATAACATAAGGTGTATGCTTGCTAATGCCAGAAGCTTGCCAGGAAAAATGGGAGAGTTAGAATTATTAGCAATTAATGAAAAATGGGATTTAATAGGCATTACCGAAACGTGGTGGGATGAATCTCATTACTGGACTGTTAATCTGGATGGTTATAACCTATTTATGAACGATAGAGGCAATGGTAAACGAGGAGGAGGGATTTGTCTGTATGTTAAGCCTGAATTTAAGCCTATAGTCAGAGAAGATATTTATTCTGGAACTAGTGATAAAGTTGAATGTTTGTGGGTAGAGTTAAATAGCGGAGCAGCAAATTCCAAAAGAATATTAGTAGGAGTATGCTATAAACCCTCAAATATAGCTGAAAGTGAGGAAATACGATTATTGTTACAGATTGGAAATGCAGCTAAGCACGGGCAAGTTCTAACAATGGGAGATTTTAATTACCCTGAAATAAACTGGATAAATGAGACCAGCAGTTCAGCTAAGGGGAGCAGGTTCTTGAGTACACTCAGGGATCATTATCTGGCCCAGGTTATACAGGAGCCTACTAGAAATGAAGCTATCTTAGATTTACTCATCACAAATAATATTGATATAGTATCAAATGTTGAAATAGGGCAACCTTTGGGAAACAGTGATCACAACACAGTCTCATTTGAGATTGAATTAAAAAAACAACATTTTAAGGGGCCAACAAAAACTCTTAATTTTAAAAGGGCAGATTTTAACGGTCTCAGGGCAGCAATACAAAGTATAGACTGGGACAGAGAACTGATAGGTAAAAACACTGAACATAAATGGACAACATTTAAATCCTTACTAAATATACATACACATCGGCATATAGGGTAGCATTGCTGAAAGTTAATCATTAAGAAGATAGAGGGTCTAGCATTGTCCTAGACTACATATACCGAGTTCCAGAAGTATTTATTTATTATTTTAATTTTTATTGTTTGTTTCCTGCTGCCATAAGCACTTCGGACTCAGTACCAGACTGGCTACTATTGGTTGGGTCTTAACTATTATGTATTTTTACTGGTTATAATAAATAGTTGTTCTTATGTAGAGGTTTGACTTAAATATCTTACTGCCTATATTTATAAATTGTGACATCATGAATGAATAGTAATTTTGCAATATTCATAGAAACATCATTAGTTGTCAATTACATAAAATAATTCCCTTCTAAAATCCTTAGCAAGAAAAATAGCTTGTTTTGAAATAAGCAATATAAATAATTGATCAAATAATGAACTGCATCTGCATGATAAGTATACTTTAAAAAGGAGACATGCTTCTAAATAGTATAATATCTGAAATGCTTACTGTATGTAATCCAAAGTATGTCTTAGAAACTGAGTGGACGTGAGTTGCTTAAAATAACTGTCATCATGCAAATGTGTATGAATTCCAGCTTAAACAAGATGTTTTATTTATATTTTACTATTAGAATAGTTGCTATTTAAAAAAAAAAATCAAGAGCTAATATACATGCCTCTTATTTTAGACATCTCACTTTCCCTGAAGCATTCTGTCAAAACTCACATAACCCTTTGATCAACCTATTTTTACAGATCAGTCCCTAGACTGGACAGTACATACTTTATGACAAATGATGCTGTGATCTTAGAGCCTTCTGAAGTTTTTGTACAATGTTTAGTAAAAAAAAAGTTCAAAGAGATGTGGCTGTAAGTGTTTCTACTGTAAAATGCTGTATAAAGAAATGAAATGGATTTCAAATGTATTTTACAACATCCAATGGATCATTGAATAAAAATATTATTCACATAAACAATTTGAAAATAAAAGTCTAATCAATGTTAAATAAAAGAATAAATAAAATTATATTTTTACTTGTGTGGTTTAAGTAGGACAATTGTCACAATAGTTTTAGAGAAAATGTCATTGCTGTGCTCCATTATCACTTACTGTTGGTACAGAAAGTATTTGCCTGAAGACTAACTCACTGTTATTAGTTTATTGTCTTAGCCTTTACAGAATAAATTATATTTTAATTTAAAAATATTGTTGTTAAACTGTGAGGAATTCAAATCACTTGGGATAGCAATTAACCTTAAGAAAAAGAGGGTATAATATAAAATGACTAGCGTATTGCCCATCAAAAAATGACGGCAATGAGATGTGTATGTTTGGAAAGTTGTTTAGTTATTAATATACATATGGAATTGTAAGGTAGCTAATGTTGTTTTGTGTGTACTACTAAAATATAGAATTCAAATTAATAAATGAATATACTTTACCTATTTTTATTCATTGTGTTGAAGAGCTGGCAATCTGTGTTGATGTTGCTGCAGCATTAGTGGTGTGGAGGTGCTGTGTATGCGTGATGAACGTGTGCAGTGTAATAGTGTGCGTGCGCGAGCCGAAACCGTTAACGTAGCTGTGTACTTCCGCATTATCGTAAAATGGCGGGTAATGTGTGGTATGCGTCTTAGCGGATCATCCGTCCGTCGTTTAATGGCGGGTAATGTGTGGTATGCGTCTTAACGAATTATCCGTACGTGTTTTCCGTGGTTACAGTGCTGTAGCCTCGTTTTCGTTTTGTTCAGCCGCCCTTTTTTTTATTGTCGCTTCGAGAATTTTTTAGTGTCTAAACTGTTTTATTTTGAGCTAAATAAAGGTGTAACTTGTTTTTTTTAGGTCATGGATGCTCCCTCTTGGTGTCGGTAAGCTTTTTATGTATGTGCTGTGTGTATTTATTTGTGTTTGTATTTTTTTTGATGTTCGCGAGTTGCGGCGCTCATTGCCAAAGTGCTAGGGTTTACCGGCTCGCCTCGCTATGCGAGGCTCGCCTGCAATGAGCGCCTGCCTTGCTCATTGTCAAAGTGCTATGGTTTATCGGCTCGCCAGGCGATGAGTCATTTAAAACATCTGTCCTAAAATTTAAATTTTTGGTAACCAGACAAAAACACACTAAGGGCCTCATTCAATTGCTACTTTTTGAAGATCCGGTCCCGCAAGTGGAGAGAGAAAGTTGCTTAGCTACTCAATTACTCCTAAATGGCTCAAAGCATACCAGAGCTTACTGGTAGCAAAGAGGTCGAGCAAGGGCTATTAAAGCACTTACTTATCCTCCCCACTGGTCCTAACCGCCCCCCACACTCTCAAATGAAACCCCCATGATGTGGGGGTCCCAATTGGGACGCCGGCAGGGTCCCAAAATTAACCCCAGTGATGCGGGGATCCCGATCAGGACCCCCACAGGGTCCCCAAATTAACCCCATGATGCAGGAGTCCTGATCGGAAACTGTAGCATTTAAAATTATACTCCCCACCGCGGATCCTTTAAGGCACACAAATGGTTAACCCAATGCTACAAATGGTTAACCCCTACAGTAAGTACCCTCACAGCAATTAACATTAACCCCCATTCTGTTTGGTCCTCGAAGGGTCCCCACATTAACCCTTAGAACAGGATTCTGACCAGGAGGCTTGCTGTATTTAAAAATTCAAATTCCCCACCGTCCGTCCTTAAAGGGCCTGCAGCACACAAATGTGCAAACACGGCCACGGGGGTACTGTAAGTACCCCAGCAGCACCTAACATTAACACCCCTCAATACTGGAGGTCCCCATCGGGCCCCCCACAGTGTCTCTACATTAACCCTTGCAGCTGGGGTCCAGATCAGGAACCCCGCTGCATTTAAAATAAAAAAATCACAACTCGGGGATCATAAAAAGGACCTTGAAGGTCCTTAAAGGACCTGCGCTAAATAAAGAAATTAAACTCTGCCGCAGAGGTACTATAAGTACCCCGCCCCCGCACCTAAAAATGACTGCATCGCTCATGGGACTATAATTATCCTCCTCAGACTATAATTAACCCCCTCAGTCCAATAGGGTTCTATATAGACCGCTATAGAACACTATTACCCCAAATATTAACATTATAAATGCCATGAGGATTCTCCAGGACCCTCATGACACAAAGTCTAAGCACTACATTACACTATTAACCCTAACTATACCCCATGAACCCATTAACCCTAACTATACCCTGTTAACACTAACTATACGCGATTAACCCATTAACCCTAACTATACCCCATGCTATACCTTTTAACCCCTACCTTACTTTATTAACCCCTATCCTAACTATACCATTCTATTAACCCCCTCTAACCAATTAACCCCCTCTAACTAATTAACCCTATTTAACCCTCACCATACCTAATTATCCCTATCACTAACCACTTAACCTTACCTAGACCCAGTTATCCCTATCTAGTCCTATTTAACCCTAACTGTACCTAGTTATACCTAACTGTTCCTATTTAAACCTAACTGTACCTAGTTATACCTAACTGTTCCTATTTAAACATATCTAGTCCTTTTTAACCCTATCTGGACCTATTTAACCTAAAATATACTCAGTAAACCCTTACTCTATAACGCCCTCCAAACCTACCCTATTAAACCCTATTAACCGCTACACTACCTACCTAACCCCTAATAAAATCCCTAAGACCCTACTAGTTACAAATAGTGATGTCGCGAACATCAAATTTTCGGTTTGCGAACATCGGACACGAACTTCAATCAAATGTTCGCGAACGGGCGAACCCGGCGAACCGTCATAGACTTCAATGGGCAGGCGTATTTCAAAACCCACAGGGATTCTTTCTGGCCACAATAGTGATGGGAAAGTTTTTTCAAGGGGACTAACACCTGGACTGTGGCATGCCGGAGGGGGATCCATGGCAAAACTCCCACGGAAAATTACATAGTTGATGCAGAGTCTGGTTTTAAGCCATAAAGGGCATGAATCACCTAACATTCCTAAATTGTTTGGAATAACATGCTTTAAAACATCAGGTATGATGTTGTACCGATCAGGTAGTGTAAGGGTTACACCCGCTTCACAGTAACAGACCAATCTCCCCGTTTAATGCACCGCAAACATCTGTCTGCGTTATTATATGATGTGTACTGTTAAGTAGTACTATTCCTATCGGTTTAATCCCTGTTACGTCCACTATTAGGGGAGGTGTATATGGCATTGATTTTTTAATCAGGGAGATGGAAAAAGATGCTTGGTCGGACCTCCTACTTCGAATTTGGGGCGCTGCACGTGCAATGTAATGTGCCACCAGATAGGAGTGGTGTGTTCAGTTGTACTATTTATTGCTATCAGTTTGATACCTGTTACGTCACCTATCAGGGGACGTGTATATGGCATGGATTTTTGGAAGCGGGAGATGGAAAAAGATGCTTGGTCGGTCCTCCCACTTCAAATTTGGGGCACTTCGCATGCAATCTAAGGTGCCACCAGATAGGAGTGGTGTGTTCAGTTGTACTATTTATTCCTATCGGAGTCAATACAAACCAAAACAACACAAAATAGCAACACTGGTGGAGGTCAAGGAAACTAGATTGGGACTGGGAGAATTGGTTAGTAAAGGGCCAGATGCTCACCTATGAGGAACTGAGGGACAAGCATGAGCTACCGCTGTCAGAACATTACAATTACTGTAGGCTGAGTCATTTAACACACTCCCTGACCCAGAAACAGGGGACACCGGTCTTAAATTGGTTCTCCAAAATTTGTAAAGATAAACCTCTATCAAGGGGGATCATTTGGTCGCTTTACAAATATAAAACATTTGTTACTGGTTGAAGCGACACTGGGGGAAGGACCTGAGTGGGGGAGCCCTGGAGACCCTTTAGAAGCAACCGTCGGCAAAATAATTCCAGGAAAGGAGAGGTCGCTTACTGAAGCCTGCCCTAGGGTAACCCAAGGGTGATTGCCCAGGTTAGATATTGTAAATAATAAGCTAATACTGCTGGAGGGATGATAGCTAATAGGACTTTGGTGTTTCCTGCAGATATACTCTTTACTATTGTCTGTTTTACCATGTTTTAGGTATCCCTCAAATTGCAATCACAGTAAAAAATAAGAAAAATTATTAACCTAAAAAGTAAAAATAAGAAGGAATAGCCAGCTAACTTTCACAAAATGGCTTTATTGTAAATATGTATTTTTGCACAACTGTTATGCAAGACCGTTCAAAAATGCTTTATTTTTCATTACATGCTGTACGCCTTCTGACATTAAAAGACTTTAAATGCAAAAATTTGGTATTGTTGCAGCGACCAGAAAAATTTATGTTAGTTTGCCAGGCAGAAAGTGCCCTAAAACATTGCGTCTTGAAACCTAGTTGGTGGCGGATAAGTCACGCAAGTCATCCGGCATTCAGGGATAAAATACAGCAGCATGTGGACCATTATTAGCTCAAGGCAGCTCATCTATCAGGCCTTTTTTAATCGAATGTATCGCCCACTGTCAGTTTCTTCGGGATCCATCCCTCATTCATCTTAATAACGGTGAGGTAATCTAGACTTTTTTGACCTAGGCGACTTCTCTTCTCAGTGACAAAACCTCCTGCTGCACTGAAGGTCCTTTCTGACAGAACACTTGAAGCGGGGCAGGACAGAAGTTCTATGGCAAATTGGGATAGCTCAGGCCACAGGGCAAGCGTGCACACCCAGTAGTCAAGGGGTTCATCGCTCCTCATAGTGTCGATATCTGCAGTTAAGGGGAGGTAGTCTGTAACCTGACGGTCTAGTCGTTCTCTGATAGTGGACCCAGAAGGGCTGTGGCGATGCATAGGACTTAAAAAGCTCCGAATGTCCTCCATCAACAACACGTCTGTAAAGCATTCTCTCCTTGCCGGCGTGGTCGTGGGAGTAGGAGGATTATGTTCACCTCTTCCGCTGTTAGATTGCGTTTGTGCTGTGACATCACCCTTAAACGCTGTGTAAAGCATACTTTTTAATTTATTTTTGAAGTGATGCATCCTTTCGGTAACATTTCAGGCACTTTCTGCTTATACCGGGGGTCTAGTAGCATGGACACCCAGTACAGGTCGTTCTCCTTCATCCTTATTATACGAGGGTCCCTCAACAGGCACGACAGCATGAAAGACCCCATTTGCACAAGGTTGGATCCTGAGCTAGTCATGTCCTGTTTGTCACAACCTACAATGATGATGGAGTATAGAGAATCCTAGTTCTCTTATCTCCTGTAGGTTTTAGACCTAAGATTTGGATGACTCAGACCAATGGACCTTCCTTGCGGATGCAAGAGCATAAGTCCCAGCTTTTGGTAGTGTGCCTGGGAAGAACCTGGCATGGAGTCAGAAACGATCTCCTCTGCCAGCATATGCCCTTGGGTCAATAATACACCTGCACACAAAGTCTTGATGAAAATTATGAACAACTTCTTTATTTTTACACAAGTATTTAAACACCTCACAAAAACAGTACAGGGAGTGGCTACCCCTTTGTCCAACCCTTATCTTCCTCTTGGCCAATGGGGTAATCTCCAGCGTAATTTGATTACCTCTAGCCAATGGACTAGAGGTAAGCTCTGGGAACTTCCAGACCCCTCCCCTGGGCCGCCCACTAGGTGTGGCTAACAGAGTCATTTGGATGCTGGCAGTCAAGAGAGACACATCTCCCTGTCCTCTGGACTTTGCTCTGACTCTCTGAGTGAGAATACCTATAGACCCCCTGGAGAGATGGTGCCTCAATGTCTGTATAGACCCCATTGTTCCTGACTTAAGTATGTGTACTTAAAGGATTAACCTTGGTGGCCAGCTGGGGTCCTTCTCCTGTTGCAAGATGTATGTGGCAATGTATCCAGCATGACTACCCCATACTATCATATACATATGTGTACATATTCCACACACTGTCAGTCTATTTAAGTACAAGCGTAAAAGCGCACCCCACATAAAACCACCTAATGTCCTCATAGTATATGGGATTGGGGCAGGGTTTCCACATCACTCCATCTCATGCATTATGATGACTTTTATTGATGGTGATGGGAACCCTGCTCATTTCCTTAGACAATAATCATAATAATATAACAGTATAACCGTATAACAGTATAACAGGGTGTCTGGGAGCCCCAAACCTTTTGTTCCTCCCCATGGCAACAGCATGAGAAAGACCACCCAGCCCAAAATGGCCACCGCTGCCAGTCACAAAATGGCCCCAGCATAGTTCACACCCAAATCCAATATGGCCACTGGCTGATTCATGACAATCCTTCCCCAAGCGGGCGGAGAACATCCAAGATTTTCTCAGCTACGCTGATAGTCATGAATCTGCTGGTTTGGCCCGGCCCGCTGCATGCTAGGCAAGTTCATGTCGGTGCGCACACAGTCCCAAGGTGCAGAGTAAAGACCTCCCCCAGCCCTTGGCCTTGCTCCCACTGTATAGAGCAAATTGCTCTTGCCCTGCACCCCCACCCAAAACAGTCCAGGATCCCAGCTCTCTGTTTTTGGCAGCAGCATGGAAGTCTCTGGGGACACAGTGGGTTGCACCCATACATTCTTCTGAGGCAAAACCGTATTTTTGGGAGCCCCATAAAACAACCCCTGTCCCATAGCAACCCCTTTCCCTCCAGCCAGTCCCCACAGCTGGGCTGGGGTCTCTAAAAAAGTCTCTGGGCCTATGGGATTGCAAGGGGGCAGTCCAGTACTTCCCCCAGCAAAATTATTATTGTTGGGAGCCCAATAACACCATAACTGCAGTAAAGTACATACCGGTCTGCGCTTGACTCCAGCGTCCCTGATGGAGTCCGGACTTGGATGCTCTGTTTGCTCTGGCTCCTGGAGATCTGTATCTTTGGACAGACCCTCCTGGTTTTCTTCCCCTGGGTCTGTCTGTGTTGCAGCCTGGAGAACTACGCTGTTCCCACCCAGGCTGTGCTTACACTCATCCTTTACCTCCTCTATTGCATTTGGTTGAATGACTGTGCTTTGGCTCTCTGATGTAGGCTGGGGAGTCTCGCAATTCCCACCCAGGCTGTGCTTTGGGGCCCTCAGCTGACCCTCTTCTTCTATGGCCTTTTCCTTGCCAACTTGGGCCTCATCCTTTGTGGACTCCTGGGCACTGGTCATCTCAGGCAAGTCCTCACTACATCCACAATCCTTTGGGGTGCCGCAATGCACCCATGGTTCCTTTGCCAAGGCTGGCAAGCTTGCTGCCCCTGTCGGGCTCTTGGTGCCCCTGGCACTCTCTTGGTGCCCCTGGCACTCTTGCTGTGTGAGGCCTGGTTCCCTGTAGCTAAGAACCAGTTCCTTTCCCTCCCCACAGTCCATTACATAGCCCTCCTGGGCTCTGTGCTTCACTAGCACCTTTTTTAGCAACTCTCCTGGGGTGTCAGAGTACAGATTTTGGTTATCTGTTGTAGGCTGGGGAATCTTATCCTTCCCACCCAACCTGACCTCTACGGCCTTCTCCCCAGAGTGCATTACATAGCCCTCCACACAGTCTCTTGGGTGGCTATCCTGAGCCCCTGGCTCCATTAGCAGTTCTGGCCCATACACATTGCCTAGAACTTCTGAGGGCAGACTTAGTTCATCTGGCCCTACCTGTTGAGCAGTTACTGGGGTTTCTGCCAGGATTTGTGCTGGAAGGTAGTCCTCAGGTGAGACCTTTTCCACATCTGGTAACTCAGGCGTGACCCATTTTGAGAAACTGTGCTCGGCTAGCGTTTCTTCTGGGATTAAGTCTCTTGGGGTATCAGGGGACAAACATGGGTTATCTGACCCCACCCAGGGAACATTCCCCTGGGTCTCTGGCTCTTGTAGCTGGTGAGTTGGTCCCAAGCTGACTTTACCATCCCTTCTAGGCTCTGACACAGTCTCTGCATTTTTTAGGGGAAAACAGTCTCCATTCCCCGAAGGTGGTACAGGAGCAGGGTTTACCCCTTCCTCCTCCTCCTGATCCTCTGACACATCCCACTCAGAGAGCTCCTCTAGGCAACTCTGAGCCAGTTCTGCTTTCTGGGCCTCAGACAGCCCAGGGCACGGCCTTGTATATGTGGTCGCCTCCATTTTGCTTACCCACATGCGCTCTTTCCATATTCTCTGGAACATCTGGTCAAGCACGCAGCCCACATCTTGTGCTGTTAACTTTTTTGGAAAAAGGTGTCTGACTTCTTTAACGCGTGTTTTTGCTTCTTTGGCAATATCTTCCTCATATTGCTGCTCCATTCTTGGTCTTTCTGTAGAGTCTCCCACCTCTGTCACCAATTGTCACAACCTACAATGATGATGGAGTATAGAGAATCCTAGTTCTCTTATCTCCTGTAGGTTTTAGACCTAAGATATGGATGACTCAGACCAATGGACCTTCCTTGCGGATGCAAGAGCATAAGTCCCAGCTTTTGGTAGTGTGCCTGGGAAGAACCTGGCATGGAGTCAGAAACGATCTCCTCTGCCAGCATATGCCCTTGGGTCAATAATACACCTGCACACAAAGTCTTGATGAAAATTATGAACAACTTCTTTATTTTTACACAAGTATTTAAACACCTCACAAAAACAGTACAGGGAGTGGCTACCCCTTTGTCCAACCCTTATCTTCCTCTTGGCCAATGGGGTAATCTCCAGCGTAATTTGATTAACTCTAGCCAATGGACTAGAGGTAAGCTCTGGGAACTTCCAGACCCCTCCCCTGGGCCGCCCACTAGGTGTGGCTAACAGGGTCATTTGGACACTGGCAGTCAAGAGAGACACATCTCCCTGTCCTCTGGACTTTGCTCTGACTCTCTGAGTGAGAATACCTGTAGACCCCCTGGAGAGATGGTGCCTCAATGTCTGTATAGACCCCATTGTTCCTGACTTAAGTATGTGTACTTAAAGGATTAACCTTGGTGGCCAGCTGGGGTCCTTCTCCTGTTGCAAGATGTATGTGGCAATGTATCCAGCATGACTACCCCATACTATCATATACATATGTGTACATATTCCACACACTGTCAGTCTATTTAAGTACAAGCGTAAAAGCGCACCCCACATAAAACCACCTAATGTCCTCATAGTATATGGGATTGGGGCAGGGTTTCCACATCACTCCATCTCATGCATTATGATGACTTTTGTTGATGGTGATGGGAACCCTGCTCATTTCCTTAGACAATAATCATAATTATATAACAGTATAACCGTATAACAGTATAACAGGGTGTCTGGGAGCCCCAAACCTTTTTGTTCCTCCCCATGGCAACAGCATGAGAAAGACCACCCAGCCCAAAATGGCCACCGCTGCCAGTCACAAAATGGCCCCAGCATAGTTCACACCCAAATCCAATATGGCCACTGGCTGATTCATGACACTGTTCCTCTTCCTCAGTGATCTCACTGAAGGTATGTTCTTCCCCCCTGCCACGTACAACACCACGGGTACCAGATAGGTGACAACGAGCACCCTGGGATGTCTGTTGTGGTTGGTCTTCCTCCTCCTCCTCAAAACCACATTCCTCCTCTGACTCCTCTTCCTCACAATCCTCTTCCAGCGTTGCCGCAGGTCCAGCAAGCGATGCTGATAAGGCTGTTTCTGGCGGTGATGGTGACCACAACTCTTCCTCTTCCTCTTCAAGCTCATCTACGGCCTGATCCAGCACTCTTTGCAGGGCACGCTCCAGGAAGAAAACAAATGGTATGATGTCGCTGATGGTGACCTCTGTGCGACTGACCAGGTTTGTCACCTCCTCAAAAGGACGCATAAGCCTACAGGCATTGCGCATGAGCGTCCAGTAATGTGGCAAAAAAATACCCAGCTCCGCAGAGGCTGTCCTAGCACCCCGGTCATACAAATACTCGTTAACAGCCTTTTCTTGTTGAAACAGGCGGTCTAACATTAGGAGTGTTGAATTCCAACATGTCGGGCTGTCTAAAATCAAGCACCTCACTGGCATGTTGTTTCACCGCTGGATATCTGTAAAGTGCGCCATGGCCCTGTAGGAACGCCTGAAATGGGCACACACCTTCCTGGCCTGCTTCAGGACATCCTGTAAGCCTGGGTGCTTATGCACAAAGCGTTGTACAATCAGATTACACACATGTGCCATGCACGGCACATGTGTCAACTTGCCCAAATTCAATGCCGCCAACAAATTTCTTCCGTTGTCACAAACCACTTTGCCAATCTCCAGTTGGTGCGGAGTCAGCCACTGATCCACCTGTGTGTTCAGGGCGGACAGGAGTGCTGGTCCGGTGTGACTCTCTGCTTTCAGGGAAGTCAACCCCAAGATGGCGTGACACTGCCGTATCCGGGATGTGAAATATTACCTGTGGAGCTAGGGGGGGGGGGGGGGGGGGGGTGCTGTTGATGTGAAGCAAGACATAGCAGCAGCAGAAGAGGACTCAGCCGAGGAAGTTATGGAAGAGGATGGAGTAGGAGGAGTAGAGGAGGTGGCAGCAGGCCTGCCTGCAAGTCGTGGCGTTGTTACCAACTCCTCTGCAGAGCCACGTATTCCATGCTTGGCAGCCGTCACCAGGTTTACCCAATGCGCACTGTAGGTGATATACCTGCCCTGACCATGCTTTGCAGACCAGGTTTCAGTGGGCAGATGGACCATTGCCCCAACACTGTGTGCCAGAGATACCATTACTTCCTTTTGCACAATCGAGTACAGGTTGGGGATTGCCTTTTGTGCAAAGAAATTTCGTCCGGGTACCTTCCAATGCGGTTTCCCAATAGCTACAAATTTTTTGAACGCCTCAGACTCCACCAGCTTGTATGGTAAAAGCTGGTGGGCTAAGAGTTTAGACAAGCCAGCTGTCAGTTGCCGGGCAAGTGGGTGACTTTGTGACATTGGCTTCTTACGCTCAAACATGTCCTTCACAGACAACTGACTGTGGGCAGAAGAGCAGGGACTGCTCAGGGCGAGACACAGAGTGGCGGATGGTTGAGAGGGGGCAAGCAGGGCAGCAGTGGATGACGTGGCTGAAGATGCTGGACCAGGAGGAGGATGGCGGCTTTGACTTTGTGTGACTTTGTACTCATGTGTTGTTCCCATAGGTAGAGATGTCGCGAATAGTTCGCCGGCGGACTGTTCCCGGCGAACAAAGCTTGTTCGCTTTCACGGCGAACTGCGAACATATGCGAGATTCGACCCGCCCCCAATACTTTATCATTGAGCAAACTTTGGCCCTGCATGTCACAGTCAGCAGACACATTCCAGCCAATCAGCAGCATACACTCCCTTCCACACCCTTCTACCTCATGGATAACAGCCATTTTGGAATCAGAACTAACTTGCAGTCTTACTGAGAGGAGGTAGAGTGTAGGTTATACTGCATCAATAGAGAAAACCATAGCTAGGCAAGTTTATTCAGTGTCCAGTGCAGTGCTGAAGGACTCTTGTGCATTATTATTATTATTATTACTACTATATAATGTGTAGATGTACCAGCTGGGCATGCATTATTATTAATATTATTATTATTATTATTATTATTATTATTATTATTATTATTATTATTATTATATAATGTGTAGATGTACTAGCTGGGCATGTTCTTGTGCATTATTATTATTATTATTAGTAAAATACTACTACTAATAATAATAATGCACAAGAGCATGCCCAGCCGGTACATCTACACATTATATAGTAATAATAATAATAATAATAATGTAGAAGAGCATGCCCAGCCGGTACATCTACACATTATATAGTAATAATAATAATAATAATAATAATAATAATAATAATAATAATATAGAAGAGCATGCCCAGCCGGTACATCTACACATTATATAGTAATAATAATAATAATAATAATAATAATAATAATAATAATAATAATAATAATAATAATGCACAAGAGCATGCCCAGCCGGTACATCTACACATTATATAGTAATAATAATAAGAATAATAATAAAGCAGAAGACCTCCCCTGTGTCTACCCCCCCACTCCCTCCCATGTGTCTCTCCCCCCCCTCTCCCCTGTGTCTCCCCCCCACTCCCTCCCATGTGTTCTCTCCCCCCCCTCTCCCCTGTGTCTCTCCCACCCTTGCCTGTGTCTCTACCCCCTCTCCCTTCCCCAGTGTTTCTTTCCCCCCCTCTCCTGTGTCTTTTCCCCCTTCCCACTTCTCTGTGTCACTCCCCCCTCCCCTGTGTCTCTACCCCCCTCTCCCTTCCTGTGTTTCTTTCCCCCCTACCCTCTCCCCTGTGTCTCTCCCCCCTCATCTGTGTCTCTTCCCCCTTCTCCCCTGTGTCTCTACCCCCTCTCCCCTGTGTCTCTACCCCCTCTCCCTTCCCCTGTGTTTCTTCCCCCCTCCACTGTGTCTTTACCCCCTTTCCTCTCCCCGGTGTCTCCTCACCACTCCCTCCCATTAGTCTCTTCCCCCCTCTCCCCTGTGTCTCTACCCCCCACTCTCTCCTGTGTCTCTCCCCCCTCCCATGTGTCTTTTCCCCTCACCTCTCCCTTACCCTGTTTCTCTTCCCCCCTCTGCCCTGTGTCTTCCTCCCCCTCTCCACTGTGTCTTCCTCCCCATCTCCCCTCTTCTGTTTCTTCCTCTCCCTCTCCCCTGTGTTTCCTCCCCCTCTCCCCTCCCCTGTTAGCTTCTATACGCATACATACATACGATAAGAAATCTGGGGGGGGGGGGTTACCTGTGTACTGTATAATATTGTATTGCATTATGTTATATTATACCACTAGCGACTTGCCTAGCACAAATGACGGGGCAATAATAATAAATAAAAAAGTATGAAGCCATGGCAATGCTGTTTGCCACACAAAGTGATGCTTTTTGTACTCTGAGGACCTTCGGCGCTCATTGTGAGCCTCTTCCCTCGTGTCCTTCATGTTTCGTGCTTTGCAACAATCAATCTTCGGTGCTCATCGCAAAGACAGATATATAAGTACAGTGTTAAATATATAAATTTTTTGTGCAGTGTAAATTAAAAAATGTATTCAGGTCTCAGAGCATAATAAAGTGATTTAGATTTGTAACTGCTTTGAGAGTGCTATCGCTGGCAGCCAATGAGCAGTAATCCAGATATATAACTGCAGAGTAAAAAGTAAAACATTTTAGTGTAGTGTAAAGTCTACATTTTTATTTTCCATTACTAATTAATAGTTTAAATGAATGCACGATAATAACTATTGTGAATGAACAAATGTATTAGGAAGTGCAAAGCGTTAATGTATGTAAAGTAACCGCAGTGTAAAATATGCTATTAAGCGTATTTTTTTTATATATATTTTTTTTAATAATAATGAATTAATTAATTACTAAAATACTTTACCTATTTGTAATTAATATATCCAGTGATCAATAACCTGAAGAGCTAACTAAAAAAGATTTTCCTAAAAAGCCGTACGAGGTAAAGATACACTATTAACAAGGACGCTAAATCATCCACACCCGCTTACCACATACACATTCCCTGCCATTTTACAACACTAACTTACACAATGCGGAAGTACCCAGCTACCCTAACGGCTTCCACTCGCGCACGCAGCCTATTTACACTACACACTGCACACATTGCTGACACTTACACAGGTAAAGTATATTCATTTAGTAATTATTTCATTAGCATACAAAAATACATATACACAAAAAAAACATTATCACATTAAACATAAAAGCCATTCACTGCGCGCCTCACAACGAGCGCCAACGCTGCTCATAGCACACAAAGCCTTGCAATAAGCGCAAAAAACACATCACCGCCGACCAAAGAATAACAGCAAAAGCGCTTATCAGAAAAAAAAATACAACCAACAGCCTCGCAATGAGCGCCGAAGGATATCCGACCGCCAACAAAATGAATGTCTCGTCCAAACCATTACCTGCCTTACAATCTTATTGCCGCCATTTTTTGACGGGCAAGTCACTAGTAAATATATAAAGATCAAGATAATAAAAGTATCAGGAAATGTAACCCAAAGATGCACGAGCATCTGAATAATACGACAAATACGGATTTTTGTCATAAATGATATGATCGCACTATTGGGTCATAAACCCTAAACACTGGAATCTGTTACATACAATTTACTGATGATGTCATTAATGGGCTTCAAGGGAGGGGGGTATCTCTTTTCATACTTTTTGAGCTTTGCAAATCCAACATACGCGGAGCGGAAACGCCACATCTGTGGGACACACACAAAGGGGTTCACTTTGGGAGAAAAAATCAAACAAATATGAAATATTTAACAATCATATTTTGATGTTACCAACAGATAAGGAAACAAAACTGAGGTTATTATATCTAATAGTAGCAAGCCTGGGAGTACTGGGAGTAATAATACTGCAGCAGGAGGTCAGGACCCCCAGACAGATAAAGGTCAGTACTAATGTCCCTCTACAGACCCCCAGTCATATAAAGGTCAGTACTAATGTCCCTCTATAGACACCCAGTCAGATAAAGGTCAGTACTAATGTCACCTATAGACCCCCAGTCATATAAAGGTCAGTACTAATGTCACTCTATAGACACCCAGTCAGATAAAGGTCAGTACTAATGTCACCTATAGACCCCCAGTCATATAAAGGTCAGTACTAATGTCACTCTTTAGACACCCAGTCAGATAAAGGTCAGTACTAATGTCACTCTATAGACACCCAGTCAGATAAAGGTCAGTACTAATGTCACTCTATAGACACCCAGTCAGATAAAGGTCAGTACTAATGTCACCTATAGACCCCCAGTCAGATAAAGGTCAGTACTAATGTCCCTCTATAGAAACTAAGTCAGATAAAGGTCAGTACTAATGTCCCTCTATAGACCCCCAGTCATATAAAGGTCAGTACTAATGTCACTCTATAGACCTCCAGTCAGATAAAGTTTTGAAATGTTTCTTGGATAGCATTGGGGCTAAAGGAGGTTTGGCCATCAGATAGTCTAAAGATACTGTATATTATGTCCTCTCTTGGGGGGTAAAGACACTAATAATTCCTCCAATAAAATGCTGTTTTTTTATGTGGGCAAGGTCCCTGGTTAGCCCATTGGGTTATCTGTTAAAAAGAGTGGTGCAGAGACTGTGGGGGCTGTTAGCCTCCTTGTCCCCGTGTGGCCGTTTAGAATCCCTGCTGCTGCATGTTTCAGCTTTATTAAGGTGTAATTGTACAGCATTTGACTCAAGTAGATGCCTGTGCTGGGTCAGTTTGGCTTAATTGCTGGGCCCTTTTCCTGCCAAGATGGCGACCGTCAGTCCATGGGCCTCTATGTCCCCTTCACTACCTTTGTCCCCGCTTGTGTGCTTATTTGGGATGGCCCCCCTTTATATCTCCGACCCGTGGCCTTCTCAGGTCCCCCCCTCAATCTCTGAGTGTGGGTATGCGGGCTGGGGCGTTGAATCAGGCCTACCTTCTTCTCTGCTCGCTGCAAGGTCAACAATACCTAATTTTTCAGGCATGTATACATGCCTAATTTTTCTGGCCTTTGGTGCTGCACTGTGCCTTCAACAACCAAACCCAAAGAAAAGGCACATAACAGGGATTAAACTAATAGGGGTAGTACTACTTAACACACAACTCATATCTGGTGTAACAGTAGTGTACATTTAAAACAAAAAACATTTTTTCTACTGTAATTGATTGCATAGCAGTTAGTTGTCTGCAAGCGTGTGTGTCAGACCTACAGCGTCTACTCTGCCAACTTCTGCAAGTGCACAGTGCCACTCATATCTGTTGTCACAGTTGCTTGGACGCATAGTACCAATCTGTCAAAACCGGTAATGATGAATGAGGTTTAGAGTAGCCTGGTTCCCTTATCCTCTACAGGTTGAGACCTAATGTTTGGGTGACTCCAGACCAACACATGAGTACAAGCAGCACACAAACTCAAAGCCGTCATCCTCCTCCTGGTCCAGCATCATCAGCCACATCAACCACTGCTGTCCTCCTTGCCCCGTCTCAACCATCCGCCCCTGCGTCTCTCGCCTTGAGCAGTTCCTGCTCATTTGACCATAGTCAGGTGCCTGTAAAGGACATGTTTGAGCGAAAGAAGCTAATGTCTCAAAGTGCCCCAAAATTGAAGTGATACGACCAACAAAGCATCTTTTCCATCTCCCGGTTCTAAAAATCAAGGCCTTATACACGCCCCCTGATATGTGCTGTAACAGGTTTTAAATTGATAAGAGTAGTACTACTTAACACACCTTATAATAATGCAGGAGGAGGAAGGTGGCTTTGAGGAGGTGGAAGACCAAACACAGCAGGCGTCCCAGGGGGCTTGTTGTCACCTTTCGGGGACCCTTGGTGTTGTACGTGGCTGGGTGGAGGAAGAGACCTTCAATGACATCAGTGAGGACATGGAATGGGACATGGCTAGCTTGGTATCCAACCTTGTGCAAATGGGGAGTTTGCGGTTGTGCAAATGAACTGTTTGCGGTTGTTTGCGGTGCGTTAAACGGGGAGTTTGGTCTGTCACTGTGAAGCGGGTGTAACCCTTACACTACCTGATCGATACAACATCATACCTAATGTTTTAAAGCACGTTATTTCAAACAATTTAGGAATGTTAGGTAATGTATGCCCTTTATGGCTTAAAACCAGACTCTGTATCAACTATGTAATTTTCCGTGGGAGTTTTGCGATGGATCCCCCTCCGGCATGCCACAGTCCAGTTGTTAGACCCCTTGAAACAACTTTCCCATCACTATTGTGGCCAGAAAGAGTCCCTGTGGGTTTTAAAATTTGCCTGCCCATTGAAGTCTATGGCAGTTTGCCGATGTTCGCCGGTTCGCGAACATTTGCGGCGGTTCGCGTTCACGGTTCGCGAACCGAAAATTTTATATTCGCGACATCACTACCCATAGGCGTTTGTGATGTGACATCATGTGCCTTCGCAAAGAAGATGTACCTAGGTGGGTGTTGGACTTCCCACGACTTAGTTTCTTTTCGCACAGGTTGCAAATGGCATCACTGTTGTCACAGGCAGACACACCAAAAAATTGCCACACTGCTGAGCTCTACAATGACGGCATTCTGGTGGTGGCAACAGCATGAGTTCACTGGCGTGCTGTCTGGCTGACCCCGGGTGCCGATGCATGCTGTCTGACTGTGCCACTAGCTACTTGCGACGACCTCCCCCTGCTTCCAACTCGTCTCCTCCTCCTCTCTGTCTCCCCATCTGAACTTTCCTCCTGTTCTTCTTCTCTTATAGCGGCACCCACGTGACATCCACGGACGCATCGTCATCATCAACCGCTTCACTTGCATCTGACAACTCAACAAAGAAAGCAGCACCGGGTACAGCATCATCATCATCAGACCGTACGTCCATGTGTGGAATGCTGCCTGACTGGGACATATCCCTGTTATCTACATCCTCTGGCACTAATGTTTGCGCATCACTCATTTCTTCCAACTGATGTGTAAATAACTCTGCTGACCGATCAAGTGAAGCGGCTGTGGTGCTAGTGTTGGTGGTGGTGGCAGGCGGGCGAGTGGTAACGGTAGAGGTCCCCGAAGCTAAGCTGGAGGAGGATGGTGTGTCTAGGTTCCGAGCGGAAGCTTTAAAAGATTGGGTGTCCTGTGTTAGCCAGTCAACCATGTCCTCAGAACTTTTCAAGTTCAGGGTACGTTGCCTCTGAAAAATGGGCATTATTCTGGGGCCAAAGGGAATCACAGCACCACGACGGCCCCTGCGGGGTGACCTGCCTCTGCCTGTCATTTTTTTTCGATTAGTGGTACTATGCGTGCAAGCTACTGTGACACCAGATATAAGTGTCATTGTGCACTGGCAAAAGTTGGCAGAGTAGGCGCTGTAGGCCTCACACACACGCCTGTAGGCAGGCAACTGATATTCAATCGATTACAGTAAAAAAAGGGTTATTTTATTTCACTGTACACTAGGTTGCACCAGATATGAGTGTCACTGTGCACTGGCAAAAGTTGGCAGAGTAGATGCAATAGGCCTCACACACACGCCTGTAGGCAGGCAACTGATATTCAATCAATTATAGTAAAAAAAGGGTTCTTTTATTTCACTGTACACTAAGTTGCACCATATATGAGTGTCACTGTGCACTGGCAAAAGTTGGCAGAGTAGGCGCTGTAGGCCTCACACACACGCCTGTAGGCAGGCAACTGATATCCAATCTATTACAGTAAAAAAATGGTTATTTTATTTCACTGTACACTAGGTTGCACCAGATATTAGTGTCACTGTGCACTGGGAAAAGTTGGCAGAGTAGGCGCTGTAGGCCTCACACACACGACTGTAGGCAGGCAACTGATATTCAATCGATTACAGTAAAAAAAGGGTCCTTTTATTTCACTGTACACTAGGTTGCAACAGATATGAGTGTCACTGTGCACTGGCAAAAGTTGGCAGAGTAGATGCAATAGGCCTCACACACACGCCTGTAGGCAGGCAACTGATATTCAATCGATTATAGTAAAAAAAGGGTTCTTTTATTTCACTGTACACTAAGTTGCACCATATATGAGTGTCACTGTGCACTGGCAAAAGTTGGCAGAGTAGGCGCTGTAGGCCTCACACACACGCCTGTAGGGAGGCAACTGATATCCAATCTATTACAGTAAAAAAAGAGTTATTTTATTTCACTGTACACTAGGTTGCACCAGATATTAGTGTCACTGTGCACTGGCAAAAGTTGGCAGAGTAGGCGCTGTAGGCCTCACACACACGACTGTAGGCAGGCAACTGATATTCAATCGATTACAGTAAAAAAAGGATTCTTCTATTTCACTGTACACTAGGTTGCACCAGAAATGAGTGTCACTGTGCACTGGCAAAAGTTGGCAGAGTAGGCGCTGTAGGCCTCACACACACGCCTGTAGGCAGGCAACTGATATTCCATCGATTACAGTAAAAAAAGGGTTATTTTATTTCACTGTACAATAGGTTGCACCAGATATGAGTGTCACTGTGCACTGGCAAAAGTTGGCAGAGTAGATGCAATAGGCTTCACACACACACCTGTAGGCAGGCAACTGATATTCAATCGATTACAGTAAAAAAAGGGTTCTTTAATTTCACTGTACACTACGGTTGCACCAGATATGAGTGTCACTGTGTACTGGCAAAATATGACAGAGTAGGCGCTGTAGGCCTCACAAACACGCCTGTAGGCAGGCAACTGATATTCAATCTATTACAGTAAAAAAAAGGGTTCTTTTATTTCACTGTACACTGGGTTGCACCAGATATTAGTGTCACTGTGCACTGGCAAAAGTTGGCAGAAGAGGCGCTGTAGGCCTCACACACACGACTGTAGGCAGGCAACTGATATTCAATCGATTACAGTAAAAAAAGGGTTCTTTTATTTCACTGTACACTCGGTGGCACCAGATATGAGTGTCACTGTGCACTGGCAAAAGTTGGCAGAGTAGGCGCTGTAGGCCTCACACACACGCATGTAGGCAAGAAACTGATATTCAATCGATTACAGAAAAAAGAGGGTTGTTTTATTTCACTGTACACTAGGTTGCACCAGATATGAGTGTCACAGTGCACTTGCAAAAGTTGGCAGTGTAGACGCTGTAGGCGTCACACACACGCCTGTAGGCAGGCAACTGATATTCTATCGATTACAGTAAAAAAAGGGTTATTTTATTTCACTGTACACTAGGTTGCACCAGATATGAGTGTCACTGTGCACTGGCAAAAGTTGGCAGAGTAGGCGCTGTAGGCCTCACACACACGCCTGTAGGCAGGCAACTGATATTCAATCGATTACAGAAAAAAAAGGGTTCTTTTATTTCACTGTACACTAGGTTGCACCATATATGAGTGTCACTGTGCACTGGCAAAAGTTGGCAGAGTAGGCGCTGTAGGCCTCACACACACGCCTGTAGGCAGGCAACTGATATCCAATCTATTACAGTAAAAAAATGGTTATTTTATTTCACTGTACACTAGGTTGCACCAGATATTAGTTTCACTGTGCACTGGGAAAAGTTGGCAGAGTAGGCGCTGTAGGCCTCACACACACGACTGTAGGCAGGCAACTGATATTCAATCGATTATAGTAAAAAAAGGGTCCTTTTATTTCACTGTACACTAGGTTGCACCAGATATGAGTGTCACTGTGCACTGGCAAAAGTTGGCAGAGTAGATGCAATAGGCTTCACACACACGCCTTTAGGCAGGCAACTGATATTCAATCGATTACAGTCAAAAAAGTGTTTTTTTATGTCACTGTACACTACGGTTACACCAGATATGACGTATCACTGTGCACTGGCAAAAGTTGGCAGAGTAGATGCAATAGGCTTCACACACACGCCTGTAGGCAGGCAATTGCTATCCAATCTATAACAGTAAAAAAAAGTGTTGTTTTATGTCACTGCACACTACAGTTGCACCAGATATGAGTGTCACTGTGCACTGGCAAAAGTTGGCAGAGTAGATGCAATAGGCTTCACACACACGCCTGTAGGCAGGCAACTGATATTCAATCGATTACAGTAAAAAAAGGGTTCTTTTATTTCACTGTATACTACGGTTGCACCAGATATGAGTGTCACTGTGTACTGGCAAAATATGACAGAGTAGGCGCTGTAGGCCTCACAAACACGCCTGTAGGCAGGCAACTGATATTCAATCTATTACAGTAAAAAAAAAGGGTTCTTTTATTTCACTGTACACTGGGTTGCACCAGATATTAGTGTCACTGTGCACTGGCAAAAGTTGGCAGAAGAGGCGCTGTAGGCCTCACACACACGACTGTAGGCAGGCAACTGATATTCAATCGATTACAGTCAAAAAAGTGTTTTTTTATGTCACTGTACACTACGGTTGCACCAGATATGAGTGTCACTGTGCACTGGCAAAAGTTGGCAGAGTAGATGCAATAGGCTTCACACACACGCCTGTAGGCAGGCAACTGATATTCAATCGATTACAGTCAAAAAAGTGTTTTTTTATGTCACTGTACACTACGGTTACACCAGATATGACGTATCACTGTGCACTGGCAAAAGTTGGCAGAGTAGATGTAATAGGCTTCACACACACGCCTGTAGGCAGGCAATTGCTATCCAATCTATTACAGTAAAAAAAAGTGTTGTTTTATGTCACTGCACACTACAGTTGCACCAGATATGAGTGTCACTGTGCACTGGCAAAAGTTGGCAGAGTAGATGCAATAGGCTTCACACACACGCCTGTAGGCAGGCAACTGATATTCAATCGATTACAGTAAAAAAAGGGTTCTTTTATTTCACTGTATACTACGGTTGCACCAGATATGAGTGTCACTGTGTACTGGCAAAATATGACAGAGTAGGCGCTGTAGGCCTCACAAACACGCCTGTAGGCAGGCAACTGATATTCAATCTATTACAGTAAAAAAAAGGGTTCTTTTATTTCACTGTACACTGGGTTGCACCAGATATTAGTGTCACTGTGCACTGGCAAAAGTTGGCAGAAGAGGCGCTGTAGGCCTCACACACACGACTGTAGGCAGGCAACTGATATTCAATCGATTACAGTAAAAAAAGGGTTCTTTTATTTCACTGTACACTCGGTGGCACCAGATATGAGTGTCACTGTGCACTGGCAAAAGTTGGCAGAGTAGGCGCTGTAGGCCTCACACACACGCATGTAGGCAAGAAACTGATATTCAATCGATTACAGAAAAAAGAGGGTTGTTTTATTTCACTGTACACTAGGTTGCACCAGATATGAGTGTCACAGTGCACTTGCAAAAGTTGGCAGTGTAGACGCTGTAGGCGTCACACACACGCCTGTAGGCAGGCAACTGATATTCCATCGATTACAGTAAAAAAAGGGTTATTTTATTTCACTGTACACTAGGTTGCACCAGATATGAGTGTCACTGTGCACTGGCAAAAGTTGGCAGAGTAGGCGCTGTAGGCCTCACACACACGCCTGTAGGCAGGCAACTGATATTCAATCGATTACAGAAAAAAAAGGGTTCTTTTATTTCACTGTACACTAGGTTGCACCATATATGAGTGTCACTGTGCACTGGCAAAAGTTGGCAGAGTAGGCGCTGTAGGCCTCACACACACGCCTGTAGGCAGGCAACTGATATCCAATCTATTACAGTAAAAAAATGGATATTTTATTTCACTGTACACTAGGTTGCACCAGATATTAGTGTCACTGTGCACTGGGAAAAGTTGGCAGAGTAGGCGCTGTAGGCCTCACACACACGACTGTAGGCAGGCAACTGATATTCAATCGATTACAGTAAAAAAAGGGTCCTTTTATTTCACTGTACACTAGGTTGCACCAGATATGAGTGTCACTGTGCACTGGCAAAAGTTGGCAGAGTAGATGCAATAGGCTTCACACACACGCCTGTAGGCAGGCAACTGATATTCAATCGATTACAGTCAAAAAAGTGTTTTTTTATGTCACTGTACACTACGGTTGCACCAGATATGAGTGTCACTGTGCACTGGCAAAAGTTGGCAGAGTAGATGCAATAGGCTTCACACACACGCCTGTAGGCAGGCAACTGATATTCAATCGATTACAGTCAAAAAAGTGTTTTTTTATGTCACTGTACACTACGGTTACACCAGATATGACGTATCACTGTGCACTGGCAAAAGTTGGCAGAGTAGATGTAATAGGCTTCACACACACGCCTGTAGGCAGGCAATTGCTATCCAATCTATTACAGTAAAAAAAAGTGTTGTTTTATGTCACTGCACACTACAGTTGCACCAGATATGAGTGTCACTGTGCACTGGCAAAAGTTGGCAGAGTAGATGCAATAGGCTTCACACACACGCCTGTAGGCAGGCAACTGATATTCAATCGATTACAGTCAGAAAAGTGTTGTTTTATGTCACTGTACACTACGGTTGCACCAGATATGAGTGTCACTGTGCACTGGCACAAGTTGGCAGAGTAGATACAATAGGCTTCACACACACGCCTGTAGTCAGGCAACTGATATTCAATCGATTACAGTCAAAAAAGTGTTGTTTTATGTCACTGTACACTACGGTTGCCCCAGATATGAGTGTCACTGTGCACTGGCAAAAGTTGGCAGAGTAGATGCAATAGGCTTCACACACACGCCTGTAGGCAGGCAATTGCTATTCAATCTATTACAGTAAAAAAAAGTGTTGTTTTATGTCACTGTACACTACGGTTGCACCAGATATGAATTCGATTACAATCGATTACAGTCAAAAAAGTGTTGTTTTATTTCACTGAGCACAATATAAGCGGTTAGGTGTTAGCCTGTCACACACACACGCTGGCAGGCAGGCATATGCAATTAGATTACACTGAAAAAAATTATAAAATAAAATAAATGATGTTCTAGCCCTAAAAGGGCTTTTTGGGTTGCTGTACTTGCAGCAGATATCAGATGACTCCTTCAGGTCTGTAGTGGAAGCTAAATACACAGCCTGGCTATCTATTTCCCTATTAAATCTCCAGCAGCTACACTATCTGTCCTCTCACAAAGAATGCAGCTTCAGAATGATTCTAAAATGTATGCTGTCCTTCAGATGGAAGGCCCTGGAAGGGAGTGTATGCTGCTGATTGGCTGGAATGTGTCTGCTGACTGTGAGATGCAGGGTCAAAGTTTCCTCAATGATAAAGAATAGGGGGCAAACCTAAAAGTGCATGTGTTCGCCATCCGCTGCGAACGCAAACATGCCAAAATCGCAGCGAATAGTCCGCGGAACTGTTTGTGACATCTCTAGTTACAAAAAATAAAAAAACACATAATTACACAAAACAAAAATACCCACCTAATACAGAAAATAAAATAAACCACCTAATCACAGAAAAAATAGATAAAATAAAAACAATTACCTAATTACACAAAATAATAAAACCTAGATTACAGAAAATAAAAAACAACATTACAAAAAATAAAGAAACACCACATAAAAACACTACTTACAAAAAACACCCACTACTTAAATAAAAAGCAAAAAAGCTGCTCACATAAAATATTAAAAGCACAACCAAAAATAAACACATCACAATTACAATAATAAAAAACCTACACCCAGCAATAAAAGAAAGGGTAAAGTAGACCACTTACCTTGCCCAAATGCCCCTCCAGCGAAGCTGGTCTTCTGTGCTTCGTCCTAGACAGGTCTCTCCATAAATGTCCACAGGTCTGGTAACACCTACAAAAAAAAGAAACATTACAATTAATACATTAATACATACAACATGTAACATAATATAGGCCAAATAGGTCACTTACCTGTCCAAAATGCCCATCCAGCTATGATCCGGCCTTCCGTCAGTCGTAGCAGGCAGGTCCCCTCCAAAAAAAACTTGACGTTCTAAAATAAGAAAACTACTGGAGCTCCTCCACTGAAGAGCTCTCCAACGCAAATGTAGGTTCCCGCATATGCTCTGATACAAAATCTGAAATGTCTCCTTCTGAATGGGCAGAAATCGCTGTTAATCAGATTATAGTAGCTTTTTAAACTCTCCTGAAGCTTAATAAGTGAGTACATTTGAAATGATCACTCGTAGTTTTTTTTTTTTTTTTTTTTTAATACAGCAGTGAAGGGCAATGCTGATTTCTATTGAGACAAGAATTAGGAGTATCCAAAGTTTCTCCCTAACTTTTTCTCTATTGTATGGGAGTTACTGCAAATCTGGTGCCTATTTTTGGATTGCATGTATTTGGGTTAGGCCATACATTTTTTTAAAATAATGTTTGCTGTAAGAAGAGAGGCCAATTTGAAACTGGACCTCACTAACTTATAAAAAAAATACTGGGGGTGGGGGCTGGCTGGGTGTGTGGACCCATAAGCTAATGTAGTCAAGCCCTAAGCCAGGATACAGTGATCTGTAAGACCAATATCAATTGGGGAAAATATTTAAATGGTTTACTAATTCAAAGTACTCAAAACAGTTACAACCCCTCTCTTTAACACCTTACAAAAATATATAACTCCACTTATATTTAGTTGATCACAATATAAAAAAAAAAAACTTTTTCCATCAGCCTATTAAGAATTAAACAGACACAAAAACATTAAAATCATTCTTAAAATAAAACCATATGTGGTATAAAGTCAGCAGGGAGCAAGCTAGGAAACTTAGGGCCTTAATAAATTCCAAGCCCATAGCAGCATCCCAAGCTGTATAACAAAGACCTCCTTAAATATACCTTGGTCTGTACCAACTGCTTCAGCTCTACAGCGAGCCAAGACAACATTTAACATACTAGAACAAGCCTCCTTACTATTTGGACTTCTTGACACTCCAATAAAACTTACGCTCTTAACCCTCCCCCTACTTACTGGACCAGACATACAAATTACACACAAAATATTCCTCAACCTTCTTGTGGTGAACCATGGGATCAAGATGGTAACAAAAAGGAGGAAGGTGGCTTAGAAGAAATAATTATATTAGTATTAAAACTTGTTATTTGCTGAAAACTTAGAAAAAGGGCTCTTTATTTTGGGAAACTGCTACACGAGAGTCTCCTGGATGTATATTGGTATTAGACTTACATAGTGTCAACTTTTGTCTAGACCTGTAACAGCTAAGACCTGTGGCTAAAAGTATCTATTTCTCATTGTTTATAACACTTAACTACCCCTGAAGGAGTTGCAGGATTGTGTCATTTGTGATGGTAGACTTCTTTATTAGGAGTTACAATAAGGTTTGGGTACCTTAGGACATCTTCTAACAATAGTGTGAAGAAAACAGACAGATATAATATCTGTCCATTCAAGTGTGCTGGTTGAACACAATAGTATTTAACACTTTAGAAATAATAATAGCACAAAATGAAAGGTAAGGAGAATAGTAATACCAAGGTGAAAATAAAAAATAAAAAACAGAATCCAAGAACTCCCCAAACTTCTTCTCCCCCAAAGAAAAAGAAAATCCTAAAGAACAATCACTTTTGGAATCTTCTATCTGCTCTGATATACATCCCTCTAGCAGAGTTAGTAATGAGACCCCGATCGCAGAGATTGTTACCCCCTTTATAATTAATGAAGAGGAAATACTTACAACCTCAATTATGCAGAAAATTCTTCTACGAAAGGAACTCACCCAGGAGATAGCAAACTATTCCAAAGCTATTAATACTCTACAATCCCAAGTTGTTTACTTGGAAAGAGAATACACTATACTATACATAAACAATTTGAAGAGATGAAATCAGAAGTAAAATCTTTTAGATTAAAAACCATGCAGCTAAAAGATTCCTCAAGGTGGAATAACATAGGAGTCAGTGGAGTCCCAGAAACCATTATACAAAAAAAACTACCTTTTTTTTATAGTCTCCTTTGCACAGCTCCTCAAAATAGATAATAGTGAAATTGAAGTGGAAAGACTTCATAGAATCGCTTTGCCTAGGTCAATAAATAGAGACTTACCGAGATATGTAATTGTCAAACTTTTTGTCAAACAATTATGAGAGCAGCTAAAGAGGGAATATCTGGGTTAGATATTCAATATGCGAAACTGGAGACTTATAATGATCTTTCAAGTGATACTCTGCTAAAACACAAAGAACTCCTATCACAAAAATGTTAAGGCAGGAGAAAATAATGCATAAATGGAGTTTCCCGGTTAAACTTATAATATCTTGAGATAATCAGTACCACGTTGTTAACAACATTAGTGAGGGTGAAACCCTCTTAAGGAGTTGGGACATAATACCACAAGAAGAGTCAAAGGGTAATTAACCAATGATCTTGTCGGGTAGTCAAGGGTATGAGGAGAAAGCAGACACTGCCTAATGTTTAAAATAATATAAAGTAATCTAAAATAATCATAATTAAAGAAGAATTATGGCCGCAAATCCTTTGTTCTGTCATGCCCGAACTGTTACGTTTGAGCCACGCTATTAAATTGCCAAAAATTTCTAAAGACGCTGTGGCGATTAGCAGCCTTACTCAATTGCGATTCAGTAAATTTAAAAGGGCTTTATTTAAGCACACAGCATATTTGTTTATCTCTTATTAATTATGATTTAAAAATATATTCTAAGGTGTTAACTAATCGTTTGATCCCTTTAATTCCGCAGTTGATTAATTCAGAGCAGACAGGATTTGTTAAGTCCCGACAAGGAGGGGATAAGAACATTGATAGATATTCTCTCTATAGGGAGGAGTGATGGGGGCCCCAGTTTGGCTCTGTCGATAGATGCAGAGAAAGCCTTCGACAGAGTCAGCTGGGACTTCCTTAAGATTGCCTTGGAATGTTATGGACTAGAGGAATTTGCTTCTAAAGCAATTATGGCTCTTTATATTAACCCTACAGCTAAGATTAGTGGGCCTAATTATGAAACATCTTTTTTCCCCATAAAAAATGGAACTAGGCAGGGCTGTCCCTTGTCTCCCATATTATTTAATCTTTATGTGGAGCCTCTTCTATTGAAAATAAGGGAAGCAAAGGATATTGAGGGAGTAAAAGTCAGTCATAAAGAGTATAAAATTGCTATATATTCAGATGATCTGATAGTTATTTTGAAGAACCATATCCAATCTTTGGGAGCTCTTGATATCATTTTTAAAGAATTTGGAAGACTCTCTTATTATAAGGTCAACCATGAGAAATCAGATATTATATGGAGAGATCTCTCCTTTGAAGAAATTACAAGTTTAAAAAGCTCATTTAATTTTAAATGGAACTCTAATAAAATAAGTCATCTGGGTATAGACCTATCATTCAAGGTTAATAAGATTTTGAAATCTAATCTAGAAAAGATATGGAAACAGATTCAGAAAATCCTCTTAGAGTGGAAAGATGTAAAATTTTCATGGCCAGCTAGAATCGCAATTAGTAAGATGATATTGATCCCTAAAATCACTTATATCCTTAGAACAATTCCGGAAGTTCCGCCAAAATATTGGATTGTTAAACTGCAAAGAAGTATAGATGCATTTATTTTGGGTGGTAAAAGAACTAGAATCCCTCTTTCAATTACCAATAGACCCATGTTTAAGGGTGGATTGGCATCACCCTCTATAAGAGATTTATATAATGCTATTGCCCTGTCTCAAATTATGATATGGAGTACTCCTGCCATTAATCCAGGTTGGAAGTCCTTAGAATACGATATATTAAAAATAGACACTCCTAATACATTGCTGTGGATTGATGGGTTAAATGATGTCAAGAGTGAACGGCTACCCAGAGGAGTATGAACATTGTTAAAATTCTGGGTGACAAATAGAGATAAATTGAACCTTTCGAGATATCCTTCGTTAGGTGCCCCTATAGAGTGTCTCTTATCACCGTTCAATGTTGACTTAATAGGTGGATGGAAATTGCAGGGAATATCCCTTATAGATGATCTCTACGCATCTGGTGTCCAACTATCCTGGTCTAACTTGAAACAAAAATATAAACTTAAGAACAACCAATGGTTGGCATTTAGATCCTTACAATCCTTGGTGAAAGCAAAGGGATATGGTAAAAAGATTATCTATTCGATTACTGACTTTGAAAGTATGCTATATCAGAAGGCGTTACCGCATAGAATTTCAAGATGTCATAAGATTCAAATGCCACAGGATAAAGTAAATCCAACAAAAGGTATGTTAGAGTGGCAGAAAGATCTACATATATTAATGGACGGAGATAAATGGGAGAAGGCTCTAAAAATCTTAAAAATCTCTTCCTGCTCTAGTAACTATATTGAATAATATTTCAAGTTGATCAATAGATGGTATTGGACACCAGATGCGATTAATAAATTTGCACAGAACAAAGGGAATACATGTTGGAAGGGCTGTGGTATAAACAGTGATTCACTCCATGCTTGGTGGAACTGTACAAAAATAAAGCCTTTTTGGAGAGTTTGTACATATCTGATTGAGGATATATGTGAGGTAGAGGTTCCTTTTGTTCCAGAGCTGCTCCTATTACATATAAACATAAGGGAAACTTTTCCAAAAGTCTACCTCCTGGTCTCTCATATTCTTTTGGTTATTAAAATGTATATTGTGAAATATTGGAAATCAAAGTCCTCCCCATCTCTTCAAGAAATTATAAATTGTGTTATAAGAAATAGAAAGTTTGAAGTCCAAGGATAGAGCTTAGCCAAGCGAACTGGAAGAAAAGGACTAGACAGATGGTCTGTTTGGGATAGTTATTGTAATAGAAAGGTTAATATATAAGAAATTATGTTTGATAATTGGTTACTATTGGTGTTATATGCCTTTGCTGTTAAATCAGATTTTCTCTTTCCCTTTGCTTTTCTCCGTCTCTCTTTCTCCCTTCCTTTTCTTTTCTCTTCTCTGCTCCTATTGGAGTGGGGGGAGGGAGGGGAGGCGGAGGGAGGGGGGAGGGGAAGGGAAGAGGAAAGATATTTTGTTTTTTTGTTTTTTATTTTCCTTCTTCACCCGAGTCTCCCCAGAAGCACATGATTTCTGTGCTAAACTGCTAACTATATTGAGAGTAGTGCCGGTTCCTCTGTATGCTTGGTGGAGGTATCAAGTTAAGTGACCTCGCTATTAGGGAATTGCCTTCACATCAGGAGTACAAGATATTATATAAAAATTGGTATTCGAAGAGATGGGAGGGAGGAGATTTTAACAGTGTATTTATACATATGCAATTGCTAAACTGTTGAATTACTGATACCTCTGGAATGTATGATTGTTTTTTTTGTTATGTTTTTGATGTTTGTTAAAGAAAAACGAGAAAAAATAAAGTATTTAAAAAAAAAAAAGCATATTTGTTTACAGAAGTTTTTAGTTAGTGAACTTCTATACAAAAGCAAGGTCTTCACTAACTAAAAACTTCTGTAAATAAAATATGCTGTGTGCTTAAATGGAGCCCTTTTAAATTTACTGAATCGCAATTTAATAAGGCTGTTAGCACGTGACCCGCAAATGGAGGCAAAAACATTCCGGCCTCTAAATAGGGTTACAGACAATTTCTCAACACTGTAAAAGACAATATAAACACATAAACAAATATGTGGAAAGCATGGAAAGGCATTGCAATTACTTGCACAAAATAATTCCCCGATAAAAAATAGGCATTAAAAAAATATTTTATTTTATTATATGTTGGAATGGTCATGCATATGTCAATATGGAAAGCCATGCTGCAACATACAGAAAGCAATTAAAGACACACTATCTGATCTAAATTGCAACACAACAATGTGAAACTGATGCAATATTAAACATTCTTCATTCAAAGAGGCTCTAATGGGGAGCCTGGAATACATATATGTAGTAGCGAATTGCCCGTCAAAAAATGACGACAATAGAATTGTAAGTCAAGGAATGCTGTTTGTCACACAAAGTAAGTTTTTTTGTTGTGTGAGGTTGGTGTTTTTTTGGTTCTCAGAGCCCGTTTGGCGCTGATTGCAACGTTCATGCTGATGGCCTTTTGGCGCTCATTGCGAATCTCTCCCCTGGTGTAGTTTTGCTCCTGTGAGAACCCTTGGTGCTCCTTGTGAGACGTGCAGTGAACGCCTTTGGCATTTATTGCGAAAGTGTGGTGTGCTATTTTTTAAAGTTTTCTGTATATGTATTTTTTTATGATAATTAATTAATTAATTAAATCATAAATTAATATACTTTACCTATTTGTAATGAATATGGGCAGCAACCAATATGTTTTGATGTTCCTGCAGCATACAATGTAGATTTTCATTCTTGGAGAGCAGAGGTGTAAATGTCACCAATGTGTGAAATGCAAAGAGTAAATATGCTGCATGCGTGAGGGGAAACCGTTTGTGTTAGTGGTGTAAAATGGTGGAAATTGTGTATGTGTTAGGCGGGTTTGGAATATTTTGCATCCTTCGTAATAGTGTAATTTATACCTCGTATGGTCCCTTGTAAAAGTCGTATGTGTGTGGCAGAGTTTTGAGTGTTCAGAAGCCGTGTAGCCTCGTTTTGTTTTTTTTCGACGCCCATTTTTTCTCTAGCTTAGGGGATTTTCGAGTGGCTAAACTCTGGAAATTGGAGTTAAATTGGTGTGTAACATCACTTCCAGGCGTCCTGGGTGTACCCCCTTGCTGTGTGTCATGATTTTTTTTTGTATTTAGTGTGGTTTTTGTGGTTTTCGCTGTGCGTGGTTCAGCAGTTAAGTTCATATTTTTTTGTGACTCGTATTTTTTTTTATGTAAGTAGCGGTTTCCTTTTGTAAGTGTTACGAACCGTATTTTTTTTCCATGCAATTTTTTCAAAGTGCTACGTGTCTCGCAGTGTGAGTTTTCTGTTGATGTGTAGTCCCTCGGGTCTTAGGTATGATGGTAAAGGCGCCCTGAATAAGTTGTACGGGTCGCCTATGGTGCTCATCTCCACCAGTGCAAGGAGCTCCAAAGCCTTGCCTGGCTGCAACCGCTGCCCTGGCTTTGCGAGCCTGCAGTTTAACCCTTTGCTTTACCAACGAATTTTAGCAAACCCGGCTGCTGACAACTATATATGTGATTGCATATACATCTCGCTCATCACATCTACACTGGGAAAACAAATAGTGTCCAGAGTACACTGCCACATCACATAGATCAAGTACTAGAGGAACATTTTATTTTTTGTTTTTCAGTCATTAAGTCACGTCCGACTCTCTGTGACCCTATGAACTGCATTACATTTAGCTAGGTCACTGCCTGTGCTGTTCCACGAGGTTTGCATGTCAAAGATACTGGATTGGGTTGCCAGTTCCTTCTCTAGTGGACTGTGATTTGACTGACCTCTCTGCTATCACCTGCCCACCAACACTGGCCCTACATGGTATAGCTCACAGCTTCATTCAGGTAGCCTCTTCACCACCGCCACTTAGCAATCCACAAAGGGACCACGGGAACATACAACTAACTAATGTAAATTGATGAATAGCAAAAAATAATGGGAGGTCTCCAAATGGGAATGGGTATACATCTGGGCACATGGCCACCAGACATGGCATGGGACTTTCCAGGATAGGCATAGCAGAGATTAACCCTGATGGAGGTGAGTTGGCTGTTGATCCCAGTGCCTCTGCACAGCCTCCATGTGTTTTTGCGGCCTTTCCTGATGTGTTAGAGTGCATTAGTGTGGTGTATGATCCCCTGGTCCCCTTGTGGATTGCTAAGTGGTGGTGGGGAAGGGGCTTGTGTATCTGAATAAAGCTGTGAACTATAACATGTAGGGGCACTGTAGGTTGGCACGTCATAGCAGAGGGGTCAAACAAATCCCAGTCCACTAGAGAAGGAACTGGCAACTCACTCCAGTATCACCTGTCATATTCCTATCAGGCCCTCAGGGAAATGTTAATACTCCACAATATAACTAATTTGAAATCTGTGTATTAACCTTTTATGTTTATTATATATGATATATATATTACTGTATTATATGATATCTAATGATTTTATGACTATTATTTTTATTATGTGTATTGATCTATTGCATATTAACTAGGGCTCACTAGTTTACATATATAGGAATGAGACACATAAGTGACATATGTGGATGTCCCATAACCCCAACCATAGAAAACACACTGACATGATTAGAGTTTATAACAAAGCTTTATTTCATACACAGAGCACCATCAGAAATGGTCAGGACTGTGCATTAATATCATGGGCGTGGTGTGGGCAGATCCCAGGAGACCAAGAGGCATGGGAGAAAAAGGGGATACCTACAGGGGGTAATGTCAAAGTCTAGAATAGGCATAATGCATAGCACCTACCAGGGTCACATGTGGTAACTACACCATTGCAACCGGAATCTGAAGAAAAAAAGGATCATCAGAAATCACTCCATTTAAATAAAGAAACCATTAATTTGCATAGCACTTACAACTTGTCTAGATCTGCGCAATGAAACAGATGAATAAACATCTGGACTGTGTAATCCAATCTAGTTTCACACATACAGTGTGGTAAAAAAAAAAACTGAAAAAATTGGTTAACTAACAAAAGACAGAGGAGGATAAAAAACATAATCAACATGCATGTACAGTACAGTGCTAAATACTGTAACTGTAACAATATACCAACTCACCTGATTCCCGTTTGCAAGCATTACTAATTATTAGCTAGGTCTCTAGATAATCAGCAATATGGGAAAATACCTATTAATACGGAGAGGACACAAAGGTCAGCAGCCAGATTCATTGTTACTTAGATCAGACCCTATGATCTGTTTTCAAGATGCTATTGATGTCAGGATCACAAGCTTCACTAGAGCATATATTAATGCTGGCTGTCATCAACATGCCATTGAGAGACTATGCAAGTCCACCGCCATAGCGGTATTAGTCTACATTTAAGCTAACAACAATCATGTCTTAGATATCTGGCTATATGATAGCTTTAAGATTGTGGGAGCTACATATTAAGGGGAGGGGGCTGTCATTGAAGGAATGTCTACCTGAGAGGCACTGGGAAAGCCTTACACCTCATACATTCCTTCACAATGCTTGCAGATGCAGAAGATGCTTTCATGGACCTAAATTGTACCTAAAAAAAAGACAAAACTTACAAAATAAGGCCTTAAAAAACAAAGGGACTGCAGCATCTCTACTCAACAGCGTTCCTCAGTGACCATCAATTGGTGACATGTTCAACAGAGAACCCTATGTGTCCACAGAGAAGAGGATCATGGACCATGTTATGGGAGGTAGCCATCTGCATAGAAAACATCACCATCACATAGGCAAAGATCCAAGACTCTGTAGCCAGGCTAGATTAGGTTAACATTGTGACCAATAGATTGTCACTGAGGAGTGCTGTTGAGAAGGCACAAATATATGCAGAGCCCCTAGGTCCTCCTCCGCCTAGGCACAGGGCCCATATACTCCGTGACCGGCCGCTGTCTCCCTTCTGGTGGTGGTGAGGTGGGGTAGGGGGAGGCAACCCCTCGGGAGACAGCTGCACCTGCAGTGTTGGTGGTGGAGGCATGGTGGGTGAAGAAGTGGGGCCGGGCTGCGGGTGGCTGGGGGATGCCTCCGGGGTGGAGGAGGTGGGGCTGGGGACCAGAGCATGTCACATGGCCTCCACAGTGATTCATTGGAATACACTCTGCTCCGCCCAAATCCTGGGCAATCTGGCCAGGTAGGATTCAGTCATCAGATGATGCCTCCTCACCTCCCTATTGTACCTTTGCAGGCTTTGCATGACCTAAACTCAGTATGACCTTGGATGTTTATAATGGGATTAAACAATTACTATAAACAGTATTTAATGCTTGTATGCCAGCAAGTTACACATCAATGGGGAATTCACAATATTGTGTTTAAATAAAAATATTAATTTAAACATGTAGTCAATAAATGTAATTTGACACCTATTAAAATAGCTCTTAAGTTAACATATGCATCATGAGTGTAATCCTTTTTATAATGTCCCATTTTTGCAATAAATTGGGACTTGATACTGATTCCAAATGTTTCCCACATAGTATTTAATATAGGTTTGATGAATTTCACTTTACTCACTGGTAATACACTTTACTAGAATACATTAATAAATTAATAAATCAATACAACACTGTATACGTTGATACTTTCTAGTTTTTATTAAAAATGTTCTAATGTATATAATTGATTAGAGGTTATGTGAAGTCATTTACCTTACTTCACCACATATATTAAAAGCATTGTTTACTTTCATTTTTTTTTTATTTTAATCACTGTCTCATCGTAAATTTATTGTCATGTTGTTTGTACATTACAAATATGAATAAAATGAGTGTGCTCCCTATTTATAGGAAGATGATATTAATTATGTTACTCAGACATAACTGTGGATATTTTTTATAAGATACATATGTAAATATAACTTATACTTATGAAAGCTATATGCTTATTAAGATCTTGATAAATATAAATATATACAATCATATACCCCTTACGTGCACGATTTTTATTACTTTGTTTGTTGCCCAATCATGTATTTATTTACCATTTTTATACACTCTGTGCTCTGTGTTCTGCCACAATCACATATATAGTTGTGAGCATGAGAGTTGTTGCTAACGCTTGCGGGCTTGCTACGCGAGTCCACGGCTTGCGTAGCGAGGGCAGCGGGCGAGGGCCTCAGTTGCTGGCATGGAGCGCCGCTCCATGCCAGCAACTGCGACCCTCGCAAACTTTACGTCGCACCGCAAACAACACGACACACCAATTACGACCCTCGCAAACTTTACCTCGCAACGCAAACAACATACGACACACGTTAACACACATTCCGACCTCGCAACACTCGGACGCAACTCGCGAACATAAAGACATTTAAAACACAATAAATACAGACAACACACACATAAAAAGCTTACCTACAGCAAGAGGAACCATCCAGGACCTCAAAAAAAGCAACTTACACCTTCATTTAATTAAAAGAGTTTAGACACTAATAAAATCGCTAAGCGAGAGAAAAAATGGCCGACGAACAAAACGAAAACGAGGCTACAGCACTCGAAACATGGAAAACACCACAACACACTCGCAAAACACCACAAGAAACTCGCAAAACACCACAAAAGACCTACGGATAATCCGCGAAGACGCATACCACACATTACCCGCCATTTTACGCCAATGCGGAAGTACACCACTAACGCTAACGGTTTCAGCTCGCTCACGCACAGTATTACACTGCACACATTCACCACGCTTACACAGCAGCTCCACACCACTAATGCTGCAGCAACATCAAAACACATTGACAGCTCTTCAACACAATGCTTCAAAATAGGTAAAATATATTCATTTATTAATGTATTATATATTTCATTATTACACACCAAACAGCATTAGCTCACTTACAATTTCATTACCGTCATTTTTTGACGGGCAATTCACTAGTATGATTATAAAATAAGTGCCTTGAATGCATAATGCCTATATACAGGTTACCATAGCAATGCCACTGCACTATAAATTAGACAGCAGTACCCTACTTCACCTCCCCCCTTTGAAAAAGATGCCGGAGCATAGAAACATACGTCAGGGTATTAGACGTGATGTGTGACGTCACACACCTACGTTGCAAGGAGGCTGAGACAGTTTAGGAAGGAAATCCAGTAGCTTAGGGTAAAATTAACATTTCTTGCTGCTGAGAAGCCCTAAAGACTAGGTTGTTTATCCAATACATCACTGGAAATAGAAGTTTATCCTAGAGACATTTGTTATGAGGCACAAATTTCACAGTGCCAAAGAGATTAGTTCAAGCTCTCTATATAGGGATACAAAATTGCTATTAACTTTAACTCTATTCTTATGAGACATATACCGATGGATTGTTAACTTAGTGCTGGGCTAATTTATATGTTGATCATCAAGAACCTCTATAGTTCCCTAAGGGAACCTATCCTAAGTTTTGAGTCATATCAGCCCCATTCACTATTAGAGTGCTTTATAGTGAATCAGCTCAGGGTGGATTACATTCAAACCACCTTGAGGCTATATATAATATCACTATAAAATGACTCTTTAATCCAAATGGTATTAAAAAAGAAAAAGTGGATTTAAAAAAGAGTTAGACGTGTCTGACCATTAAATGTGCATATGATATATTCAGATATCCAAAAATTGCAGTTTCCAACAATTTACCATTTATTTATAAAAGGGAGGTATTTCCTTTTAAGTGTTTTTAATTTAGTTTTTATTGTATATGTGCGCCGCTGTCTACTATATGGTATACTAACATTTTATTTTTGTAAATATGTAATATAATATTTTTCCTAATTTTTTCTGATTAATTATTTACAAGACATTTTAAATAGCTACAACAGAATATCACATATAATAGTTGTCAAACTGCGATTCGTCGTAACGCTTGCGACAAATCGCAGCTTGACAACTACAATTGCCGCAACGCCCGCACATGTGCTTAGCACGACGTAAGCCGCACATACGCATTGCAACAAATTAATCATCAATATAAAAAAGATAATGAAGACATGGAGCTCAAATAACTTATCTTGGTTGGGTAGGATAACTGCTAATAAAATGTCTATTTTGCCCAGAATAAAGTATTTAATGCGTTCTATCGCAATAGAAACCCATTGATATTTAATCAGACAATTATAGTCGCTGGTTGAGAATTATATAGAACTAGCGACTTGCCCGTCAAAAATGACGGCAATAAAAACTGAAGCCTGGCAATGCTGTTTGCCACACAATGTAAGCCTCTCCCCCTCTACTTTACTGGCCTTGTGATGAGCGCCTTTGGCGCTCATCACAGGCCTTGCAATGAGCCCCTTTGGAGCTCATTGCGAGTCTCTCCCTCTGTCTACTTCCTCCCTCGTGTCTTATTTCCCCCCTCCTCTCCCTCCCTTGTGTCTCCTTCCACCTCGTCTACCTCCTTTGTATCTCCTGCCCCCCTGTGTTTTTACCTCCCTCTCCCTCCCGTGTCTCTAAACCCCTCCCCTGTGTCTCTTTCCCCCTTCTCCCTCCTATGCATCTCCCCCCCCTGTGTCTCCCCCAACCCTCCCCTGTGTCTCCCCCAACCCTCCCCTGTGTCTGTTCCCCCCTGGCCTGTGTCTCTTTCCCCCTCAGCCCTGTGTCTGTTACGGCCTTCCTCGTGTCTCCATTTCCCTCCCTTGTGTATCTTCCCCCCTGCACTCTCTCCCCTGTGTCTCTTCCCCCTCCTCTCACTCCCCTGTGTCTCTTCCCCCTGCCTCTTCCTCCCTGTCTCTTCCCCCTCACCCTCTGTGTCTCTCCCCACTCTGTGTCTTCCACCCTCTCCCTCTGTGCCTCTTCCCCCGCCTCTCTCTGTGTGTCTCGCCACTGTGTCTCTTCACCCCTTCCTCTGTCCCCCCCCCCCTCTGTGCCTCTTTCCCCCTCTCTCTGTACCTCTTCCGCCCCTTCCCTCTGTGTCTCTTCCTCCCTCACCCTCTGTATCTCTCCCCCCTGTGTCTCTTCCCCCCTCTCCCTCTGTGCCTCTTCCCCCCTCTCCCTCTGTGCCTGTTCCCCCCTGGCCTGTGTCTCTTTCCCCCTGTGTCTGTTCCCCTCTCCCCCCCCCCATTTCCCTCCCATGTGTATCTTCCCCATGTTCTCCCTCCCGTGTGTCTTTTCCCCCTTCTCTACCTCCCCTGTGTCTCTTTCCCACCTATCCCTCTGTGTCTCTCCCCCCTCCTTCTGTGTCTCTTCCCCACTCTCCCTCTGTGCCTCTTCCCCACTCTCCCTCTGTGCCATGCCTCTCCCCCCCCTCTTCCCCACTCTCCCTCTTCCCCACTCTCCCTCTGTGACTCTCCCCCCCCTCTTCCCCACTCTCCCTCTGTGACTCTCCCCCCCTCTTCCCCACTCTCCCTTCCCTCTTCCCCACTCTCCCTCTGTGCCTCTACCCCCCCCTCTTTCCCACTCTTTTACCTGCTCTCGGGCCGCGCTGCACGCAAGCGCGGCTTGCGCCTCACTCTGCGCATGCGCGGCTCGGGTCGGGCACAGAGCGCGGCTTGCGCCGCGCTCTGCGCAAGCGCGGCTCAGGCGCAGAGCGCGGCTTGCGCCGCGCTCTGCGCATGCGCGGCTCGCACCGCGCTCTGCGCAATGCGCAGCACTTTATAATTGTCTAACTGCGATTCGTCTGAAGCGTGAAGACGAATCGCAGTTAGACAATTATAATATGTGATTATACAGACCTAAAGAGTTACCAGGTAGCTACCATGCTCGCACATATAGTTAAGTGTTCACAAGAAAGGATACAGCTAGATGGGATGAACTAGAAGAAGCTTCTCTGGTGAAAGGAGAGCAAGAACCACAATCAAAGGAGAATAAGATATCAACCTCCCTGATAGTAAAAAAGTTCTCACCTTTTGGTATTGACTAAAGGACCTATATTAGAACAATACTATATATTCAAATCTACTGAGTGATTCGTTAAATGTGAATCATACAGGGAGGTCTATTTAAAGTAGTACTATTTACCCACCAAGATAGCTATGATAACCAACAATAGCAAGTTTGATAGATGGTGGAGAGTGTGCCTGCAGTGCGGTCCATTTTTAGACATAAATGGTGGGACTGCCATACTTCAATATCAGACACTGTGAGTTGATTCTCCTATTTAAAATGCTTTCAACAATTATTTTTATCATTAGCATTAAACACTTAGTACTATGTGTGCTAGAGGATTTATCTTCCAGATTCCAAATATATGAATACTTACTGTAGTTCACTGTATATTTTCTGTCCAGTAGCAGTATTCAGAAAGCAAATACCTTCTCATTTTCATTTTTATAAAAAAAAAATATTCATCATCAAGGAACTACCAATAACAAAGCTTCAATTGTTTCTTGACATATGAATTTGTTAAGTTACTAATAATAACATCAATGATGTTTATCTATCTTAGTTTCTCCTAGTTGGATCAGAGCTTTTTGTAGATATCAAATAATGGGTATTTCAAGTTGTTACAAGCAGAGAGTTCCAAAGGACTGAAGCTGCAGGACTAAAAGTTTCAGAACAATAAAATGTTGAATTGCCTTTTTATATAGTTAGTTGTGATGAACTTGTCAGTCATTCATATGGTGGAATTACAAGAGTGTCTTTAGATAGCCAGGCCCCCTGATTTCTTCAGAGCTTTAAAAGTAGGCAAGACAACTTTGAAATATATTAGCCATTTGACAAGCAACCATTTCAGAAAATGAATGATTAGTGTTATGCAACACTTGTTTGTCAGCAGCCTTACTGGTTTAAATGGTTATTTTGAAGTCCCAAAAACTGTATTTTGGCTAGTTATGGAGAGTTATTACAGAAGTATGAAGCAATGAAGACAGAAGCGTTGAAGGGATCTGACTATATTTGTCAGGTAGAAGAAAAAGGGTTTGGTTGCAGCTGACATTAGAAAGATTAAGCTCATCACCATTTTTTTAGACTGCTGCAGTCCTCCATATTCCAGGTAAGCCACCTGACCTTACTTCAGTTTTGGTTGTTTTCAGATGGTACCCTCCACTAAACAGTAGTTCTTTTTGTTAGGGCCTACATTCATCAGTTGTCACTCATCTACTCTGGTAGATCTGCCAGACCAGTGTGACTCAATAGGTTCATGAGACCTTATCTGCTGATCGTCAGGCAGCCTATTGATATATATATATATATACTAGCAACTTACCCGTCAACAAATGACATCAATAGAATTGTAAGGCAGATAATGCTGTTTGCTACACAAAGTAAGTCTTTTGGTTATGTGAGTACCTTCGGCTCTCATTGCAAGCCTCTTGGTTGGTGTATTTTTGGTTATCAGAGCTCCTTTGGCGCTCATTGCAAGGTTTGCGTTGATGGCCTTTTGGCGCGCATTGAGAGCCTCGCCCTCGCTTCACGAGCCTGCAGTTTTAATGTTGCGTTACCAACGGATTTTGGCAAGGTTGCGCTGCTGAGAATTATATATATATATATATATATATATATATCTCACATATATAGTTGTGATCATGCGAGCCGTTGCTCACGCCTGCGGGCTCGCGCAGCAAACCCGCAAGAGGGGCCGCATTTGCGGTGTTGGAGCATCCCAACGTCCCCGCAAATGCGGATCCCCGCAAATCGAGGGTCCGCATTTGCAGAGGTGGAGGCTCCAACGTCGGCTCGGTTAACACACACACACGACTTTAAAAAAAAAAAATCTCAAAGGCGCCTCACACCCGGTTACACACACACACACACCGCGGCTGAGGGCCTCAATTGCTGGCATGGAGCGCCGAAGGCGCTGCATGCCAGCAACTGAGGCCCTCGCTTCCGCAAATGCAGGTCCTCACGAAGCGAGGGGCTGCATTTGCAATGCAGGTCCTCGCAAAGCACTTAGGGAATGAGGCAACCTTAACGTAACAGACACCGACACGCACTAAGAATCCCACTATAACGGCTGACTTGCGCGCCACTAAAAACAGTGAAAACACACCAAATACTTACAAAAACAACATAAAAAGCTTACCCATAGCAAGGGGGGGCACCCAGGACCTCTGAAAGTGAAGTTACACCTCCATTTAAGTCCAAATTCCCGAGTTCAGACACACAAAAATCCCCTAAGCGAGAGAAAAAATGGCCGCCGAAAAAAAACGTAAACGAGGCTCACCTCGGAAACCTGCATTAACCTCAGAACCAACCTTAACCTAGCAAACACCCACACGCATAAAAAATGGCGGAATTGCGTGCACCTAAAAACACTCAAAACACACCAAATACTCACAAAAACAACATAAGAAGCTTACCCATAGCAAGGGGGGCACCGAGGACCTCTGAAAGTGCAGTTACACCTCCATTTAAGTACAAATTCCCGAGTTCACACACACGAAAATCCCCTAAGCGAGAGAAAAAATGGCCGCCGAAAAAAATTAAAACGAGGCTCGAAGACCCAGGACCGCTCAGCCACCTACAACTTAACTAAGAAGGGATCCGAGATAAGCTCGGAAACCCGGATTAACCACAGGGGATCTGAGATAAGCTCTGAGCCCTGCATTAACCCCACATTAACCATCGCAGTGGGGGTCCAGATTGCAACGATCGGGGACCCTAGCTGCAATCAAAATTCAAAATTCCTGCGTTACCGGTCCTTAAAGGACCGTAAAGGCCTTTAAAGGACCCGTTGTAAAAGAAAACAAAATTAACACTGTCACCCTGTCAATCATGTGGGTCAATACGGACCCCCAGAAAAACCCTCATTAACCCTGTCACTCATGGGGGTCAATAGAGACCCCCATAAGCCTCTTTTTAACCCCATCAGTCACATAAGGGTATATTAACACCATTATGGGCCTGTTATAACACTAAAATAACCACATATCCTCAAGGACCATCATGACACTAAGTATAAACACTATACTGCACTATACCACTCCCAATAAAACATTAAATATCAACTAAACACCCTCTACACTAACCTATTAACATCTACACTACCTACCCCCTATTAACCCCCACCACCCTAATTACAGAAAATAAAAAAGCCTAAAGTCACACAAAAAAATAAACTACATTACATCAAATAAAAAAGCTAACTCACAAAAAAATAAACTACATTACACAAAATAATAAAACCTTAGTCACAAAAAATTAAAAAAGGAACATTACAGAAAAAAAAAATCATTACAACCCCCCCTCACTACAAAAAAAAAAAATACACACCTGAAAAGGAAATACATATAATACAAATACATACAATACAAATACATACAATTACATACAATTACAATACAATACACCACTATCTAACATACATCACACAATCTATCTAAATAAATAGCATAATTTAATATACATCCTATCTATATAATAATACATACCCAATCTATCTAAATAAATAGCATAATTTAATATACATCCTATCTATATAATAATACATTCACAATCTATCTAAATAAATAACACAATTTAATATACAATACATCCTATGCTATCTATATAAAACCCCTAGCTAACATACAATAAATGCTATCTATATATTAAGTATATTAGTGCAACACGTTTACAGTTATAAAATATACATTCTATACATTCTATACATTCTATACATTCTAAATATTATACTGACCTTTCCGGCATGTCCCGTCCGACATTCTTTTAATCCTTCTCCGGCGCGGCACCTGTTAAAAAAAACACAACATTAATACACATACATCAAAATAAAATAAAAATAATCTACATTATACTTACCTCCCCGCGATGTCTCCGGCCTCCTCCTACTTACATCCGCACTCCCGGACATCCCCGACGCTAATGAGGCTCCAGGAGAATTTTCCAGAAGAAAATAAGCAATGGCGCCTTCTGATTGTTTGAAAACGCTGTCTATCAAATTCACCCAATCAGGAGGCGCCAATGTGTGAGTCAATCAAAAAGGGATACACCCTAAAATCCCACTTTGATTGGATAATGCACCTATCAATCTTTATTTAAACCAATCACAAGGCGCAGATGCCTTCAGCCAATCACAATGGAATACACCCCCACTGGGTGATTGGTTGGAGCCTCTGCGTATTCTGATTGGTTGCACTGACAATAGCCAATCACAATGGAATACACCCTCACGTACTGATTGGTGAAGGATTTGCGCATTCTCATTGGCTACTGTTAGTATCAATCAATATTACAGCCAATGGGAAGGCGCAGATGTCTTCACCAATCAGTACGTAGGGGTATATTCCATTGTGATTGGCTGATGGCAATAAAGCCTTAGGATTGGTTCAAATAAAGATTGAAAGGTGTGTTATCCAACCAGCGTTGTATTTTGGGGTAAATACTTTTTTCATTGGTTCACAAATGGGGTCTTCTCATTGGCTGAATTTGATAGACACCCTTTTCAGCCAATCAGAAGCCGCCATTGCCAATTTTAGTTTGGAACACTCCATAGGAAGGTCATTAGCGTCTGAGACATCCGCCAGGGTGGATGTGTGTCGTTTTTTTGGGGGGGGGTTTAAAGGCGCGGATGCTTCCGAAGAAGACGAGGAGGCCGGAGACATCGCGGAATGGTAAGTAGAATGTAGATTGTGTTTATTTAACTTTGATTTAAGTTTACTAATGTAATGTTTTTTTTTTACAGAAGTACTGCCGGACAAGACGCAAAGATAGCCGACGGAACATGGAGGATGGAACATGGAGGACGTGACATGCTGGGAAGTGACATGCTGGAAAGGTGAGTATAATATTTAGAATATTTAGAATATTTAGAATGTTTAGAATGTTTAGAATGTTTAGGTATTTTATGTAAACGTGTTGTATTAATTTTTTGAATCTTTTTTACCGTAGGTTGCTGATCTGAAGAAAAATCTCAAAGGTAAGTGGTCCTAATTATTTTATTGTAGCTTACAATTAGGGTAGCTATATATATATATAGATAGCATGTATTGTATATTACATAGATAGGGGGATATAATATTACATAGTATTGTATATTACATAGTGGCATGTATATTACATAGTGGCATGTATATTAGATAATGGCATGTATATTAGATAGTGCCATGTATATTATATAGTGGCATGTATATTACATAGGGTTGTATTGTATTTTCTTGAATTGTATTGTATTTAATTGAATTGTATTGTATTTAATTGTATTGTATTGTTTTTTATTGAATTGTATTGTATTGTATTTTATTTAATTGTGTTGTATTGTATTATATGTATGTATTATATGTATTTCATTTTCAGGTGTGTAATTTTTTAACACATTTTGTAGTGACGGGAGGTTGTAATGTATTTTTTTCTGTAATGTTCCTTTTTTTATTTTTGGTCACTTAGGTTTTTTTTTTTGTTCTGTAATGTACATTTTTTATTTTTGGCGATTTTAGTTTGTCTTATTTTATGTCATGTAGATTCCTGCTTTTTGAGGAATTTAGTTACTCGAGGCACACAGTACACTCAGATTGTGTAACAAACAGCATTTCAAAACTTTCTTTTATTAACCGTCATTTTTTGACGGGCAAGTCGCTAGTATATATATATAACTAAGACGCTTATAAGCAGTTAAACTGTACTTTTCTCAAATCTGAGAAATGAAAAAGAAGTTACATGAAGCACCACCCACCGCCATGTTCTGGATCTTAAGGCTGGTCCTTATAAGTAATGAATGGTGACCAGAGGATACTCACACCAAAAAAAGTGCATGAGAACCACTGTGCTAGACAATCATTAAGAAGTGACACAGGCTTATTAGTGCTTCATCTAAATCAGGGGTGTCCAAACTCGGTCCTGGAGGGCCACACCCAGGCCTGGATTTGAGTATATCCTTTTTGTGCACAGGCAAGTCAATCAGGATTACTAAAGAAGTGATTGACTCACCTGTGCACAGCAGGGATATCATCAAATCCAGGCATGTGTGTTGCTCTCCAGGAACGATCAGGACACCCCTGATCTAAACGATAGAAAAATGTGGTTATCATCAGCATAGTGTCACATATCTGCTTCTTCAAGGGGGCTTGATGTGAACCTTATTCAAACCTAACCCAGCAGAATCATGTTGTTCTTGTTCTCTCTGGCACAAAGAGGGCAATGCCCAAAGGTATAGGCAGAGACCACTCCCCAATTCAGGATACAAACAGAGCTATCTCACACCTTGGATATGTGAAAACTAGAACTGAACCTTTCTTGAATTATGGAACCAACATATTTATACTCTATGTTCCATACCACACCCTTGTGTACCTTTGTGTATGTGTGTGATGTCAGCACTAGGTCCCATCTGGCTTGCAACCTTGGTTGCTATCAAAACTCTTGAGATCAAATTCACTAGATATCTATAGCTGACTAGTATAACAACCTTGATGTTAGGCTCAAGTGTTTGCTTAGGACTACTTGAAGTACATGTACAAGGCCTGTATATCTGAGGATGCAATGCTCTGCAGCTCAGCCTGTGTGCAGAGCATTTTTACCTTATCCTCAAGTATTCTCCTGTTTTATATGCATTTTCCCTCTATAACATATAATAACTAGTATACAAAATAACCATGTATTTGTCCTTAAACAATGTAATCATGGCAGTGAGAGCCCCATGAGTTATATAGTTAATTAAGGGCTCATGGGGCTCTGTATAGAGGCCCATGAGTGATGGGGTTAATTTTAGGTGCCTGGGGGGGGGGGGGGTAATTATAGTACCCCCACGGCAAGGGTTAATATTTTTTTTTACCGCAGGTCCTTTCAAGACCTTTATTTATTTTTTTCAAATGCATCGGGGGCCTGATCTATGCCGATCGCGGACCCCTGTTGCAAGGGGTTAATGTGGGGGGCTGCAGGTGGCCCTCTGCAGTAAAGGGTTAACATGGGAACACTTTGGGGGTCCCGATGGGAAACCCAACATAGATGGGGGTTAATGTTAGGTACCGCGGGGGTAGTTACAGTACCCCCGCGGCCGCGATTGGCTAATGGTTTGCCACAGGCCCTTTAAGGAGACGCGGCAGGAAATGTGAAAATGTTAAATGCAGCTGGGTCCTGATCGATGGCGATTGGTGACCCCCCAGGGATTAATGTAGGGATGCTGCAGGGGTTTCGATAGGGACCCCTGAAGCATGGGGATGGGTTTAGGGAGCAGGGGGGAGCATCAGACAGCGGTGTCCAGCTGCTCCATAGCAGCATGTATAGGCTTTAGGATCCCTTGCGGGCACTTTTTTGTTCCCATAGAGATGCTCCTGAGGTGCGATGTTCACCTCATAGATTTATGGCTGCGTGTTACTACGTAGCTCTCCCAGAGCCTATTCTCAACCGTTTTTGGGTGTCATCTCGCAAAGGAGGCTGTGAGGGACATATTGGGGAATTGGTCCTTGCAAGCAGCAAAATAATGTCTTTTGCGAGGACCGAGGGAACTATGAGTGATATTTTAATGAGGCTGTAAATCCAACTTCCATGTTTTACTGAAATTATGATGACTTTGTTATGTAAACAGACTTGAAACTTTTTTAGCTTTTATAAGTGTAATTAAAAAAAAGATTATTTAAACATACAATTGTGTGCCCTTTCACATTGTGAAGAACACAGTGAGGCCATTTACTGTAAATACACTTTTAACATTACAAACAAAACATATTCTGAAATTGACTATGATTGAAAGGGAGATGAAGAATTTTAGAAAAAGTAATGACACAGCATCATTGTGTATAAGATGTATTTTACTGACATGTGAGGACACATATTTTGTGGAGATTAATTATGTATGAGATTTGCTTAAAATTAAGAGATGGACAGTAAATCTACCTTACAAAATGCCCTAATATATTTTGGGGTGTAACTATTCGGTTGGGCTATCTTTATCATGCATTTAATTTATTGGAGCAGAATTGGATCTGTAATAATTCCCTAGTTTATGACAGAGAATGTATATAATATATACAATTTTTTGTAGTCACGCTGCTTAAATAATATTATGAGGAATAAAATCTGCTGCAATATATTGCATGCATGATTTAGTTTTGTTATCAATTAATGTATTATTATGATTCCTTCCATTATTTCATATATTTGTGATCAAGTATGATTATGGTTCAGCCACATACACATTTTTTGTCACCAATACAAAAGCATACTCATTGCTTTTTAAGAGGTTTATAAATCACTTAGAGTATAAGATACTCAATTTTTATAGGTACATTTAGGGATTTACCCTTATCTCCTGAGTTAATAAACAGAGTTGTATTTCTTTATACAGGAGATGCTCATTAAGGACTAACAATTTGGGCATAATATAGCTTACACACACAATAAATATTCTATGGATTAGTTTTTTCAATGTTTTATCATTTCAGTTTTATTTGGTTTTAATCACTGTAGTATTTGACACCTATATTAAATCATTGTGTTTACATTTTACTCCCTAGCTTGTGTTGAGATTATTGTATAGCGGTGTTATGCACCAATATAGGAAATACACAACTCATTTCTCTCTTTTTCTACTAATGTTGGTTATTGGGGTACTAAAATGTAAACCTTTCTTATCTATATGTATACAGTACATCCATGTATTTCTTGTCCCCATTATTTGCTCACATAGAGCATTTCAGTGCGGTACCATGTGATTTTTAATTTCTTTTCATTGAAACTTGCTTTGTGTAGGTGAATGGGAATCTCTTCTTCTAGATGATAGTCATTCTCGTGTACTTAACATATGAAGAAAAGTTGTAGATGCTGTGCCCTATTACTGTAGGTTTAATTTAGGAAATCAATAATTGGAGAATGCCTTCTCTAAATTCATAATTACATGGTGTACTGACCATATTTGAGTGATATATAAGTTCTATGAATTTTGTACAGTAATAGGAGTTAGTAAGATTTATCATTTCAATTTCAATCAGCCTCATGGTTCCCTGGGATCAATTTACATTACACTGATTATATTTCTGCATGGTCTTGTTATTTTTCTTACCATGCATCTTGTAAATTGATAATTTTTCAGTGAACATTTGAAACTGATCTATAGTGTCTGCCTCTTTATTTTGTGATGAATGATTATTAGGTGCACATATTCTAGACCAGTAGTGATGAGGTCTGTCCTGGATTAGAATGTGTTTCTCTTTGTGTATTTGGGTACTCTTTAAATGAGCCCCTGTGAGTAAATCTATGATTATACTTACTTGATTTTTGTCATGCACCCGGACTCAACCTGAGCAAACCTGAATACATAAACAGGATGCAACTGCAATATTGAACTGTTGATGACACTCATTCTGCTTTACCACTGATGTTTGATGTGTTATGTCATATGTTAAGGTGTTAGGAATCACATACTGATTGACAACATATTGATGAGGTTTATTATCATTGCACATTAACATTATAGTTTAGATACATCACATTATATGTTAATTTCACCCATTTTACATCGTATCAAATGTCAGGGGACATACACTGAATCCTAAGACAAAATTATTGTTGAGGGGACTTGTAAATGTATTAGTAGGTGGGTAGGCGTCAACCTATGGGGCTCTGTTTTAACTAGGGGTAACTTAACATTAATTTGATGTCAGTGTTTAGTTGTGTGAATAGGTATTTGTAATTGCCAAAAATATTTCTTGCTGTTGAGTGCTTGATTAACCATTAGAAAAGCTTTATTTATTCTTAAGGACACATATGCCTCATGTTTTATTCTATTAGGCTCATAATATTATGGCTTCTTTAGGCAGTTTTTTTCTAGGTACTGGCAGCCTTACTAAATTGTGATTCGACAAATTATAAAAGGGCGCGATATAAGCACAGAGCATATTTTTTACAGAAGTTTTTAGTTAGTGAACTTCTATTTAAAAGCAAGGTCTTCACTAACTAAAAACTTCTGTAAAGAAAATATGCTATGTGCTTAAATAGAGCCCTTTTAAATTTTCCAAATCACAATTTAATAAGGCTGTTGGTGTTTAATGTGTCTTGTAAGTTTTTGTAACTAGTTTAGCTGCACTTGTGGGAGGTTGAGATTACGCCTAAGGCTTTCGCTAACTATAAGCACCTGCAGGGCCTTTCGAGAACAGGTAGAATTATCCATAAACTCTTACCAGAGCCATTTAATCGCACTTTAGATAAAACCACATGTAGAGCAAAGAACAATTCATGCAAAGTGATCGCTAGTAAGAGTTTGTATGTAAAGATTTAATAAGGGCATCATATAATAGCTACATTAGGGCTTATCTAAACTTTTGACTCCAACAATGTACGAACACTCATATATCATTTACTGATAAAACATCCCAAGAAAAACACTTCTTGTCTTCCACAGCGCACACAGGCTAGATGACATTTTAAACGTTGACCCTGGTGACCAGATTTTGTTGTGGTATGATCATGTGGTAATGCCTGTTGTCATTATCAAATGTAATCTGATGATTGCAATATATGATTTTTAGTCCAGGAACTATTTCTATTGATTTGTACTATAATGATTATTTCCCAGACATGTAAGTTCTTCATTATAAGTTCACCAGTCAATCTAAGCACGGTATTCCTGATTCTCAGGGAAAATAGTAAAAATTGGACTGTGTTTTTAACAGTTGCCCCACAATTGCAAGGCAGCTTGAAAATATAACTTTTCCTTCTCAGCCTTTATGTTGTTGTTTTTTCTACATAAGTATGGTATTTTTCTTTATTATTAAGAAATCATTTTACTAATTACTTCCTGTGCACTATGAAGATGATGAAAGTAATTTATGCTTCAAGACAAACAGAACATATATATAAATAAACAAAAGCACAAAAAGTTGGATAACTGCACATTTTTATATGTATCTTTATCAGCCATCAATTGCTGTTAACTATTTTGTGATTTTGCCAAATTACTGCATTTTTTTCTATTTATGCATCCTATATATTGAGATTTTTTTTATATGACAATAAGTTCTAAATTCAATAACATGATGATTTAATACTGGGTAGGTATTGATGATTGTGTGAGCTCCAAGCAGAGAAAATGCAGTGGTTCTCCTGAAGACAAGATCAACACAGTCTTCACTTAGTCATTCTGCACAGAAACTGAAAGGAATAAGCCATGCAGTTTTCATGTCCCTCTAGAAATATACTGTTCAGATAAAACATCTTAAGAAATGTCATGTGACTCAAAGTTTTCTTTCCTAAGAAATTCATATTTCATAAGTATTGATTCACGTTTGTTGTTGTTTTTTTTGCTTTTAGAAATATAAAATAATTGTTTAGATAACTGCTTCAACTTGTGCAATGCTACAGAGAATCATGTTTAAAATAAATGAAATATTAACAACTAAATTAACAATTTAGAGTTAATTTAATATATAATTTAAAATAATATAAATAAACAAAAATAAATATAAAAATATAAACATTCTAAGAAATATTTAATAACATTGAAGAAACAGCCTTGCTGAAAAAGCTGACATACATGTTGGAGAATCATTCAGACCATTACATTAAAAAGTGGTCTCGTTGGCTAAATCGAGACAATGTGTAACATTTTCCCGTTGCAACTTTGACCTTGACCAGAAACATTCATCTCAACTACCCTTTAATGCTTCCACTCCCTTTCTCCCCCTCCCCATTATCTTTCCTCATTTTGTTTTGGACTTGATAGTTTCTTTAAAAAATATATAGATAGATTTGGAAGTAATGTATATTATCATTTATGTGACTATGTAAAATCAACATAACTGTTTGATAATGTACAGTATAACTATCTATGTAGCCGAATCACTCATCCATAATGATAAAAATACATTTAAAGAAAAATATTAAGAAAGATGCACAGAAGTTGTTTAATCCTAATTTATTTATTTAAGCCAAGGGGACCATAGAACTAATAATTTTTTTTAGTTTTCTTTCATTTCTGCTGACATTAAAAACATTTGAGATATAAAATTGACTATGTTCTTAATTTGAATAATACGTGGAATCTTATTTTTCCATTATTTTTGCAAGAGAAACATTTTGTTAAAAATATCAGTCTTGATGATGTTTTAGAAATAACCAATTCATTTTTATTTAATAACGTTATAAATAGGACCTAGAGATATATTATACTGGTTTCCAAAGTTTTGTAACATAAACTATGTCAGCTGCCATTTGTTATTTTTTGGGTGCTGCTTTCAGTTCTGAGCTTTAGAAATGTCCAGCATATTTTTAGTTCAATAATAAATAATTATTAGTTTCTGTAGGGATACATTAATTGTTGTGGTTGGCAACACTGCTTACTTACTTACTGGGGTGAGACAAATCACCTGATCTCACTTTTGTTGCTTATACTGTGGTGGAAACATGTGCTGTTAGTTTCACAGTAAACCTCAGTGATAAAATGAAAAAAGGACAGTAAGGCGGGTGTATTCATTGTGAGTGGAGAGTATATTACAAAATCTCAGAGTTGTTATGTTGATTGTCATTTATATGATGGGGAGACAAAATTGGCTTCTCATGTGTGCTTCATTACAAGTCATCTTAGTCTGACTGAATAGGTAAAAGGTAAGAAGAAATCCATACCTCTTTGCAGTTATTAATTAGGTTAATACTATTTTTGGCTAAAAAAAAAAGGCTTTCAGAAAGAAAAAGCCCAATATCGAGTACCCAAATGTACCTTCGACTACAAGGCTAGTTTCTCATGGAGAAGGTGTTCCAATACCTAAGCCCTCAGAAAACTGGGAAAGCAGAGATTCTTCATGAGTGCTGGGTCACACACTGCATCTGAAATTGTTCCAGACCCTACTTATAGTCCTGAAAATGTAAGTGGACCAAACTTGATAAAGCAAAATTAACTTAATGAGTTTGTAAGAGATATAAATACCAAGACCTCAAAAATGGAATCTTCTGGCCAAGGGTACAAAAATATTATTATATAGAAAAAGAGACGTGACTTTTTCTTCATTTTACAATATGGACGATTGCTTGTATTTCTACACTGGGCTGATTTAAGAAATAGGAATAATTCACAACAATAAAGAATGGTGTCTATTCCTAGACACATCAAAATTCAACAAAAAAGCTATACTTTTGCTTAAAGGAAAAGGAAAGTCTTTTTATCTCAGTGTCAAATTCTGTAAGCATGAAGACAATCTAGGAAAGCATGGATAATATACTCACTGCTATCAAATGTGACCAGTATAAGTGTCAAACATATGGTGATTTGAAAGTAATTGTTCTGCCATGGGGAGACTCTCGTGACATAGGGGTTAATGTTAGGTCACATTGAGGTATATAGGCTCCCGAGGAGCTTGTGGCTTGTTTTGAAGAGGGACATACTTATCCTATTTGAATTTTCTGGCCACAGATAGATAATCCCACCAGTCAGGCAGTTAACAACTTGTACAGTCCATTTACACATTTCCTGGAAAGGTGATATAAATAGCAAGTGACTGCAGCCCTATTTAGCAAAGAGTAAGGGGGATGTTTAGAGGACATAGCTCGTTCAAAGAGAAGTGGTGGACAGGAAATGTGTTTGTGTAAGTTTTTTAAACCAATCATAAGGCACTCTTGCCTTCAGTCAATAACAATGGGATACACCCGCCTGGGGTGATTGGCTGAAGGCATCTGCGCATTCTGATCGGCTGAAGTTTGATTGACAGTGACAACAGCCAACCAGAAGGCGCATATGCCTTTAGCCAATCAGGCCGTGGGGGTGTATCCCATTGTGATTGGCTGAAGGCAATAGTGACTCTGATTGGTTTAAAAAATATTGAAAAATCCATCAGCCAATCAGAATTGGATACAGGGATGTATCCCATTCAGAGTTGCTCACACCTTGGTGCCTTTTGATTGGCTGGAATTTGATTGGCAGCATTTTCAGCCAATCAGAAGGCGCCATTGCCAATTTTCTACTGGAAGAGGCTCTGGAGGCCTCATTAGCGTTGGGGAGCTTTGCAAGTGAGGAGCTCTGTTAATTTTTTTTTTATTCTTTTTTTTGAGAGCGCAGATTCTTTAAGGGCCCAGCGAGGGCAGAATGGGAGAAGGACGGGGACATTGCGGACAGGTAAGTTTTAAATGTATAATGTTTATTGTTTACGTTGTATTTATTTGTATGTTTGTTATACTAATGTGATGATTCTATTTTTCAGGGGGCGAGCCAGAGGACAGAAGAAGATGGAGGGGGACATGGTGGAAAGATGAGTTCAATACTGTGTTTGTAATGTTTCTTTTTTATATAAACTGTTCAATTGATGTTTCTTTTTTTTCTAGGGTGTGCAATATGAAGGGACATCTGCAAAGGTAAGTGGTTTTACTTTTTCTATTTTAGCTTAGAATTAGGGAGTAATTTATAGATAGGGGGTAATGTCTAGATAGGGATTATGTATAGATAGGGGGTAATGTATAGATATAGGCTAATTTATACATAGGGGGTTATGTATAGAAAGGGGGTTATGTATAGATAGGGGGTAATTTCTAGATAGGGGGTAATGTATAGATAGGAGATAATGTCCTGATGGGGTATTATGTATAGATAGGGGTTTATGTCTATATAGGGGGTAATGTATAGATAGGGGAAATGTATTGTAGTTAGGGGTATATTTATAATGTATTTATTACTTTAATTTTATGTACAGTGCCTTGCAAAAGTATTCACCGCCTTGACTTTTTACCTATTTTGTAACCTTACAGATAGTAATGTCGTGAACATAAAATTTTCGGTTCGCGAACCGCGAAAGCGAACCGCAGCAAATGTTCACGAACCAGCGAACACGGCGAACCGCCATAGACTTCAATGGGCAGGCAAATTTTAAAACCCACAGGGACTCTTTCTGGCCTTTCTGGTTGTTTCAACGGGACTAACACCTGGACTGTGGCATGCCGGAGGGGGATCCATGGCAAAACTCCCATGGAAAATTACATAGTTGATACAGAGTCTGGTTTTAAGCCATAAAGGGCATAAATTACCTAACATTCCTAAATTGTTTGTAATAACGTGCTTTAAAACATCAGGTATGATGTTGTATCGATCAGGTAGTGTAAGGGTTAGGCCCGCTTCACAGTGACAGCCCAAACTCCCCATTTAACGCACCGTAAACAACCACAAACAGTCCATTTGCACAACCACAAACTCCCCATTTGCACAAGGTTGGATACCAAGCTAGCCATGTCCCATTCCATGTCCTCACTGATGTCATTGAAGGTCTCTTCCTCCACCCAGCCACGTACAACACCAAGGGTCCCCGAAAGGTGACAACAAGCCCCCTGGGACGCCTGCTGTGTTTGGTCTTCCACCTCCTCAAAGCCACCTTCCTCCTCTGACTCCTCTTCTTCAGACTCCTCTCACTGCATTGCCTCTCTCTGCATTATTATAAGGTGTGTTAAGTAGTACTACTCTTATCAGTTTAAAACCTGTTACAGCACATATCAGGGGGCGTGTATAAGGCCTGGATTTTTAGAACCGGGAGATGGAAAAAGATGCTTTGTTGGTCGTATCACTTCAATTTTGGGGCACGGCACGTGCAGTCAAAGGTGCCACCAGATAGGAGTGTCGTGTTTGTAAGTACTAACTCTTATCAGTTTAATACTTGTTACGTCACCTATCAGGGGGTGTGTATAAGGCCTGGATTTTTAGATCCAGGAGATGGAAAAAGATGCTTTGTTGGTCGTATCACTTCAATTTTGGGGCACGGCACGTGCAGTCAAAGGTGCCACCAGATAGGAGTGGCGTGTTTGTAAGTATTACTCTTATCAGTTTAATACTTGTTACGTCACCTATCAGGGGGCGTGTATAATGCCTGGATTTTTAGAACCAGGAGATGGAAAAAGATGCTTTGTTGGTCGCATCACTTCAATTTTGGGGCACGGCACGTGCAGTCAAAGGTGCCACCAGATGGGAGTGGCGTGTTTATAAGTACTACTCTTATCAGTTTAATACCTGTTACAGCACCTATCAGGGGGCGTGTATAAGGCCTGGATTTTTAGAACCGGGAGATGGAAAAAGATGCTTTGTTGGTCGTATCACTTCAATTTTGGGGCACGGCACGTGCAGTCAAAGGTGCCACCAGATAGGAGTGTCGTGTTTGTAAGTACTAACTCTTATCAGTTTAATACTTGTTACGTCACCTATCAGGGGGCGTGTATAAGGCCTGGATTTTTAGATCCAGGAGATGGAAAAAGATGCTTTGTTGGTCGTATCACTTCAATTTTGGGGCACGGCACGTGCAGTCAAAGGTGCCACCAGATAGGAGTGGCGTGTTTGTAAGTATTACTCTTATCAGTTTAATACTTGTTACGTCACCTATCAGGGGGCGTGTATAATGCCTGGATTTTTAGAACCAGGAGATGGAAAAAGATGCTTTGTTGGTCGCATCACTTCAATTTTGGGGCACGGCACGTGCAGTCAAAGGTGCCACCAGATAGGAGTGGCGTGTTTATAAGTACTACTCTTATCAGTTTAATACCTGTTACAGCACCTATCAGGGGGCGTGTATAAGGCCTGGATTTTTAGAACCGGGAGATGGAAAAAGATGCTTTGTTGGTCGTATCACTTCAATTTTGGGGCACGGCACGTGCAGTCAAAGGTGCCACCAGATAGGAGTGTCGTGTTTGTAAGTACTAACTCTTATCAGTTTAATACTTGTTACGTCACCTATCAGGGGGCGTGTATAAGGCCTGGATTTTTAGAACCAGGAGATGGAAAAAGATGCTTTGTTGGTCGTATCACTTCAATTTTGGGGCACGGCACGTGCAGTCAAAGGTGCCACCAGATAGGAGTGGCGTGTTTGTAAGTATTACTCTTATCAGTTTAATACTTGTTACGTCACCTATCAGGGGGCGTGTATAATGCCTGGATTTTTAGAACCAGGAGATGGAAAAAGATGCTTTGTTGGTCGTATCACTTCAATTTTGGGGCACGGCACGTGCAGTCAAAGGTGCCACCAGATGGGAGTGGCGTGTTTGTAAGTACTACTCTTATCAGTTTAATACTTGTTACGTCACCTATCAGGGGGCGTGTATAAGGCCTGGATTTTTAGAACCAGGAGATGGAAAAAGATGCTTTGTTGGTCGTATCACTTCAATTTTGGGGCCCTTTTTGACATTAGCTTCTTACGCTCAAACATGACCTTTACAGGCACCTGACTATGGGCAGATGAGCAGGAACTGCTCAAGGCGAGAGACGGAGTGGCGGATGGTTGAGAGGGGTCAAGGAGTACAGCAGTGGTTGATGTGGCTTATGATGCTGCACCAGGAGGAGGATGGCGGCTTTGAGTTTTTGTGCTGCTTGTACTCATGTGTTGGTCTGGAGTCACCCAAACATTAGGTCTCAACCTGTAGAGGATAAGGGAACCAGGCTACTCTAGACCTCATTCATCATTACAGGTTTTGACAGATCGGTACTATGCGTGCTACTGTGACAACAGATATGAGTGGCACTGTGCACTTGCAGAAGTTGGTAGAGTAGACGCTGTAGGTCTGACACGCACGCTTGCAGACAACTAACTGCTATGCAATCTATTACAGTACAATTTTTTTGTTTTGTTTTAAATGTACACTACTGTTACACCAGATATGAGTGGTGTGTTAAGTAGTACTACTATCAGTTTAATCCCTGTTATGTGCCTTTTTTGGGGTTTGGTTGTTGAAGCCACAGTGCAGCACCAGAGGCCAGAAAAATTAGGCATGTACACATGCCTGAAAAATTAGGTATTGTTGATCTTGCAGCGAGCAGAGAAGAAGGTAGGCTTGATTCAACGCCCCATCCCTGCATATCCACACTCAGAGATTGAGGGGGCGACACTTACAAGGCCACAAGCCGGAGATATAAAGGGGGCCATCCCAAATAAGCACACAAGCGGGGACAAAGGTAGTGAAGGGGACATAGAGGCCCATGGACTGACGGTCGCCATCTTGGCAGGAAAAGGTCCCAGCAATTAAGCCAAACTGACCCAGCACAGGCAGCTACTTGAGTCAAACGCTGTACAATTACACCTTAATAAAGCTGAAACATGCAGCAGCAGGGATTCTAAACGGCCACACGGGGACAAGGAGGCTAACAGCCCCCACAGTCTCTGCACCACTCTTTTTAACAGATAACCCAAGGGGCTAACCAGGGACCTTGCCCACAAAAAAAAAGCAGAATTTTTTTCAAGGAATTATTAGTGTCTTTACCCCCTAAGAGAGGACATAATATACGGTATCTTTAGAATACCTGATGGCCAAACCTCCTTTAGCCCCAATGCTATCCAAGAAACATTTCAAAACTTCAATCAGACCATATATTCATCCCAATCCCGCTGCAGCGGATCTGACATAGAGTCCTTCCTACTACAGCAAGAAGTCCACAAAATACCTGTACCTCAATTGGACAGCTTGAACCTAGACATATCCCAAGAGGAAGTTAAATCTACAATCCAAGATCTTAAATTTGGCAAGTCCCCAGGGCCAGACGGTTTTACTCATCTGTACTATAAGAAATTTGAGCCCTTGCTTACCCCCGCACCTAACATCTTTGTTTAACGCTATACTAAATGGAGAACCTATGCCCCCTTAATTGAATCAGGCCGACCTCATAGTCTTTCCAAAAGAGGGTAGGGACCCGAATCTCAAACTGTATTACAAGGCAGCGCAGCTGGCTTTCATTCCTCTGGCGCATTCTCCAAAACACATCAGCCGCTCTGGGTATTTATGGAAAATGTAAGCATGTCACCTTATACATGGGATAAAGTAATATGGATTCCAGGCCTGTATACTTTTTTGAGAAACTTGAAAAACCCGTTGATTAAGCACTCATTAAAAATATGGACGGAGATGAACTGGACACAAAAACCGGACACTCGGGTATCAGATCTTATCCCTATCGTACCCAATCCCCACTTTAAGATACATCTTCCGGAAAGCTCTCTCAGTTGGTGGAAGTCTCAGAACCTACTAAGGGTTGGTCCATGGTGGCATGACGACAAAATAATGACCTTTGAGTGGGTGAGAGATAGATACAATTTACACCTGGCTGAACACTATAATTTTTACAGGATACATCATTTTATATATACGATAAGTGGTAGGGGAACCCCCCAAAGAAACACCTGGCTACTCAAAAAATTTAGGGATTCCCCCTTTCAGCCTGGTATTATTAGCCTCATGTATGAACTATTTAATGAAAACTCATGGGCAAACAAACCAGACTATACCAAAGCCTGGGAGAGGGGTTTGGGCATCGAGTTGGCAGACAGCACATGGGATAAAAGTTGGCAAGGCTTAAGTAGGGGATCTTTAAATTATAGTCTGCTTGAGACTTCAATAAAGGTCCTACACAGGACATATATTACTCCTTTTAAGCTAATAAATGGGATCCAAAATGGAGCAGCTCATGTTTTAGGAACAGTGGTAATGAGGCTACATTTATTCATGTCTGGTGGGAGTGTTCGGCAGTCATAAGACTATGGGAAGAAACATGCTTACTAGCTTCTAAAATGTTTAAGATTAACCTAATAAAATATTTTTTGAAAGAAAAAATACACATAGCTAGTAGTTGGAAAACCCCAAATTAAAACTTTCAGGAATTAATTAAAAAAATCAACTATTTACTGCTCAACGAGAGATTTAACCATGTAGTCTTGGATAGAATCACCCAGTTCCAGACAATTTGGGATCCCTGGATAACATCCCCATTTAGTGCCCCCCTAATATAATAAAACATTTGTTAATGGTTGAAGCGACTCGGGGGGAAGGACTGGAGTGGGGGAGCCCTGGAGGAGACCCTTCAGAAGCAACAGGCGGCAAAATCTTCAGAGGAAAGGAGAGGTTGCCTACTGAAGCCTGCCCTAGGGTAACCCAAGGGCGATTGAGCAGGTTAGATATTGTAAATAATAAGCTACTGCTGGAGTGATGATAGATAATAGGACTTTGGTGTTAACTGCTGATATACTCTTTACTATTGTCTGTTTTACCATGTCTTAGGTTTCTCTTAAAAATTGCATTACAGTAAAACAAAAAGAAAATTTATTAACCAAAAAAGTAAAAAAAAGAAGGCCTAACCACCTAATTTTAACAAAATGTCTTAATTGTAAATATGTATTTTTGCACAACTGTTGTGTTATGCAAGACTGTTCAATATGCTTTCTTTTTCATTACATGCCGTACGCCTTCTGACATAAAAATTGAAATAAAAAAATTAGGTATTGTTGCAGTCGCTGCTGTTGCAGTCGCTGCTGTTGCAGCGGCCAGAAAAATTGACCTTTGTTCCCCAGGCAGAAAGTGCCATAAAACATTGCGTCTTCTTGAACCCTAGTTGGTGGCGGATAATTCACGCAAGTCATTAGGCATTCACAGATAACATACAGCAGCGTGTGGACCATTTTTAGCCAAAGGCAGCTCATCTCATCAGGCCTTTTTCAGTCGAATGTATCACCCAGTGTCAGTCCCTTCGGGATCCATCCCTCATTCATCTTTATAAAGGTGAGGCAATCTAGACTTTTTTGCCCTAGGTGACTTCTCTTCTAGGTGACAAAACCTTCTGCTGCACTGAAGGTCCTTTCTGACAGGACACTTGAAGTTCAATTGCAAATTGGGATAGCTCAGGCCACAGGTCTAGCCTGCATACCCATATACTCGCTCCTCAGAGTGTCGATATCTGCAGTTAAGGCGAGGTAGTCTGCTACCTGTCGGTCAAGTCGTTCTCTGAGGGTGGATCCCGAAGGGCTGATGCGATGCGTAGGACTGAAAAAGGTCTGCATGTCCTCCATCAACAACACGTCTTTTAAACGTCCTGTCCTTGCCGGCGTGGTCGTGGGAGGTGGATTACTTTCACCTCTTCCCCTGTTATATTGCCCTTGTGCTGTGACATCACCCTTATATGCTGTGTAAAGCATATTTGTTAATTTGTTTTGGACCTGTTGCATCCTTTCTGACTTGCGGTAATTTGGTAACAAATCAGGCACTTCTGCTTATACCGGGGGTCTAGTAGTGTGCACACCCAGTACAGGTCATTCCCCTTCAGCCTTTTTATACGAGGGTCCTGCGACAGGCACGACAGCATAAAAGACCCCATTTGCACAAGGTTGGATGCCGAGCTACCCATGTCCCGTTCCTCGTCCTCAGTGATCTTGCTGAAGATATGTTCTTCCCCCCAGCCACGTACAACACAACGGGTACCAGATAGGTGACAACGAGCACCCTGGGATGCCTGTTGTGATTGGTCTTCCTCCTCCTCCTCAAAGCCACATTCCTCCTCTGACTCCTCTTCCTCACAATCCTCTTCCAGAGTTGCCGCAGGTCCAGCAAGCGATGCTGATAAGGCTGTTTCTGGTGGTGATGGTGACCACAACTATTCCTCTTCCTCGTCACGCTCATCTACGGCCTGATCCAGCACTCTTCGCAGGGCACGCTACAGGAATAAAACAAATGGTATGATGTCACTGATGGTGCCTTCGGTGCGACTGACAAGGTTTGTCACCTCCTCAAAAGGACGCATGAGCCTACAGGCATTGCGCATGAGCGTCCAGTAACGTGGCAAAAAAATCCCCAGCTCCACAGAGGCTGTCCTAGCACCCCGCTCATACAAATACTCGTTAATGGCTTTTTCTTGTTGGAGCAGGCGGTCGAACATTAGGAGTGTTGAATTCCAACGTGTGGGGCTTTCACAAATCAATCGCCTCACTGGCATGTTGTTTCGCCGCTGGATATCTGAAAAATGCGCCATGGCCGTGTAGGAACGCCTGAAATGGCCACACACCTTTCTGGCCTGCTTCAGGACGTCCTGTAAGCCTGGATACTTATGGACAAAGCGTTGTACGATCAGATTACACACATGTGCTATGCACGGCACATGCGTCAACTTGCCCAAATTCAATGCCGCCAACAAATTTCTTCCATTGTCACAAACCACTTTGCCAATCTCTAGTTGGTGCCGAGTCAGCCATTGATCCCCCTGTGCATTCAGGGCGGACAGGAGTGCTGGCCCGGTGTGACTCTCTGCTTTGAGGCAAGTCAACCCCAAGACGGCGTGACACTGCCGTATCCGGGATGTGGAATAGTATCTGGGGAGCTAGGGGGTGCCGTTGATGTGGAGCAAGACGCAGCAGCAGAAGAGGACTCAGCTGAGGAGGTTATGGAAGAGGATGGAGTAGGAGGAGTAGAGGAGGTGGCAGTAGGTCTGCCTGCAAGTGGTGGCGGTGTCACCAACTCCTCTGCAGAGCCACGCATTCCATGTTTGGCAGGCATCAGCAGGTTTGCCCAATGCGCAGTGTAGGTGATATACCTGCCCTGACCATGCTTTGCAGACCAGGTATCAGTGGTCAGATGGACCCTTGCCCCAACACTGTGTGCCAGAGATGCCATTACTTCCTTTTGCACAATTGAGTACAGGTTGGGGATTGCCTTTTGGGCAAAGAAATTTCGGCCGAGTACCTTCCACTGCGGTATCCCAATCGCTAAAAACTTTTTGAACGCCTCAGACTCCACCAGTTTGTATGGTAAAAGCTGGCGGGCCAAGAGTTCAGACAAGCCAGCTGTTAGACGCCGGGCAAGGGGGTGACTTTGTGGCATTGGCTTCTTATGCTCAAACATGCCCTTGACAGACACCTGACTGTGGGGAGATTAGCAGGAACAGCAAGAGGCGAGAGACGGAGTGGTGGATAGTTGAGAGGGGGCAAGGAGGACAGCAGTGGTTGATGTGGATGAAGATGCTGGACCAGGAGGAAGATGGCGGCTTTGAGTTTGTGTGCTGCTTGTACTCATGTGTTGATCCCATTGGCGTTTGTGATGTGACATCATGTGCCTTCGCAAAGCAGTTGTACCTAGGTGGGTGTTGGACTTCCCACGACTCAGTTTCTTTTGGCACAGGTTGCAAATGGCCTCGCTGTTGTCAGAGACAGACACACAAAAAAAATGCCACACTGCTGAGCTCGGCGGTGACGGCATTCTGGTGGTGGAAACAGCATGCGTTGATTGGCATGCTGTCTGGCTGACCCCGGGTGCTGATGCATGCTGTCTGACTATGCCACTAGCTTGTTGCGATGACCTCCCTCTACTTCCAACTCGTCTCCTCCTCCTTTCTGTCTCCCCATCTGAACTTTCCCCCTGTTCTTCTTCTCTTCTAGCGGGCACCCACGTGACATCCACGGACGCATCGTCATCATCATCACCAGCCTCACTTGTATATGACAACTGAATAAAGGAAGCAGCAGCGGGTACATCATCATCATCATCACATCGTACGTACATGTGTGTAATGCTGCCTGACTGAGACATATCCCTGTTATCTACATTCTCTGGCAATAATGGTTGAGCATCACTCATTTCTTCAAACTGATGTGTAAATAACTCTTCTGACTGACCAATTGAATTTGCTGTGGTACTAGTGGTGGTGGTGGTGGCAGGCGGGTGAGTGGTAACTTGAGAGGTGCCCGAAGCTAAGCTGGAGGAGGATGGTGCGTCAATGTTCCAAACGGAAGCTGTAGAAGATTGGGTGTCCTGTGTTAGCCAGTCAACTACGTCCTCTGAACTTTTCAAGTTCAGGGTAACTGGCCTCTGAACACTGGGCATTATTGTAGGGCCAAAGGGAATCACAGCACCACGATCACGACGGCCTCTGCGGGGTGTCCTGCCTCTGCCTGTCATTTTTTTTTAAATGTGGACTGTTGGTACCCCAAATAGATTGGATTGGTTGAACTTGGCACAGTACTTGTAAGCAAGACACAAACTCTGAGTAGCGGTCAAGCAAATTAACTTTGATTGACGGTCAAGCAAATGCACTTAGATTTAAGAAAATAAAATTTTGTTTTTTTAAATGTGGACTGTTGGTACCCCAACTAGATTGGATTGGTTGAACTTGGCACAGTGTATTTTAAAATTATGAGAAAACATTTTCTGTAAACTAAATAAAAATCAAATTAGGAGGTTGAAAGAAAAATAAACCGAATGGGGGGATACCGAGCAGAGCACACCATCTACAGCCCACTGGGAGACAAACTCATCCATTCCCCCAGTAGACAAAGCCAGGTGGTACTCTGCCCGGATACGGGAGCGCACCAGCACCCGGAACATGGCCTCAGGTGACAAGGGAACCCCCCCTATCAAACACTGCTTCCTGGACTTATATATAGCCAACTTGGCTAATGCCAGGAGCAGGTTGACGAGGAGGTCCCTGGCCTTATTGCCCCGGGACACTGGGCGCCCAAAAATAAAAATATGAGGGGAGAAATGCAGCCAGAACTGCAGGAGGAGGCCCCTCAAGAGTGACAAGAGGGGCTGCAGTCTGGCGCAACTAAAATAAACATGATACACGGACTCTCCCTTGCCACAGAATGGACAAGTGGAGGGAGAGTCCGTGAATTTAGCTAAGTACTCTCCCGTGCTCAGTGCACCATGGAGCACTCTCCAACTCAAGTCCCCGGTGGGTCGTGGAACTAAATCAGAATAAAGTTCCCTCCACCGGGGCCTCTTGCCCTCGTCAGCTGGTAGGACCCGCCTCCAGATGGTATCGGGACGGGTCACGAGGGCAAGGAAGTGCACTGTATGGAGCACGAGAGAATATAAGCTCTTCCTCGGCATGCCGCGAAAGCATGCCGAGGGTATGTCCCTCAACCTCGAGAGGTTGGGGACAGGAGGAGCCTGAGGGGAAACACGGGGCTTGTGTCCAATGCAAACAGCCGGAGAAGGGGTGTTGAAAGGTGCATGTGGCACTCCGGCCTGCAAAGCCCCGCGAAGGAAGGTGCGCGAGTCGGGGGAGATGGCATCTCTAATCTCCTGGAGCAAGCGCCCTGAGACTTTGGGCGTCACATATCCCAAACGGAGCGCAAGCTCCTGGGTTGACACCCAATCAGAACGCCCGTATTCCAGGAGATCCCCGACTCGGGTCATCCGTGCATGACTAAGGCGGCGGATGATACTGGGGGACTGTAACATTGGAGCCCCCACTGCTGCATTAAATAGCAGGGGCTCTGTGAATATTTCATCCCCCAAAGGCACGCCCTGCCTGGTCACGGAGACCATGCTCCAGGCCTTGAGGGTTTCCTGGTAGTATGCCGGCAACACAGAGAGGTCTCTCCCAAACCCCTCGGGCCTGATCAGAAATAATTGCCGGTCATACCCCAGGTTGCGCAACTGGCGATAAAAGCTGGATGCCAGTGCGCACCACTGCGGAGAGGGATCTGCATATAGGTATCTCTGCAGGTACTGAAGGCGGAAGGTGGACAACTGGGAGCACACACAAACTACTCCCTGTCCACCCTCCACCAAAGGCAGACTTGCCACCCCTGCAGAGACCCAATGCCTTCCCATCCAGAGGAAATCAAACAAATTCCTCTGGATATTGGTGACAAACTCGGGGGTCGGACTCAGACAAATCAGCCGGTGCCAGATCTGAGAAGCCACCAGCTGATTCACCACTAGAGTCCGCCCCCTAAGGGAAAGCATTTTTGCTAGACCCCTCCATCGTCCCAGACGAGAGAGGACACTGCCCTCTAACTCCCTCCAGTTGTCTGGGACGGAAGCGTCCGCAGCGGACAGGTAGACCCCCAGATATTTAATGACATCTGCCTCCCACGTGATGTCACGAAACGTGGGAGGCAAAGAGTCCACCTGTAAATTACCCTCTAAAAGGCCTGTGCATTTGGACCAGTTGATCTGAGCGGAGGAGGCAGCTGAATATACCTCCTGGCACTGTTTTGCCAGCTCAAGATCAACTGGATCCTGGGCCACGAGGAGCACATCGTCAGCTTATGCTGAAAGGACAATCCGCATGTCTGGATCTTTTAGCACCAGCCCTGTGAGCCTTTTCCTCAGTAGGCAGAGGAAAGGCTCAATGGCCAGTGCATATAACTGTCCAGACAAGGGACATCCTTGACGCACCCCTCGTCCAAATACCAAAGGTGCTGTTAGGGACCAATTGATTTTAAGTAAACACTCTGCAGAGGCGTACAGCGTTCTTATAAAGCCCACAAACTGTGGGCCAAAGCCGTATGCTTGCAGAGTGGCTATGAGGTAACCATGGTCCACCTTGTCAAACGCCTTCTCTTGATCTAAAGAGAGAAAGGCGAGTGACAGACCAGTCCTGCGAGAATAATGCAATAGATCCCGGACCAGAAAGATACTATCAAAGATAGTCCGGCCCGGGATCGCATAGGACTGGTCAGGGTGAACCAATTCTGCCAGCACAGACCCAAGTCTAAGCGAGATGGCTTTAGCTACAATCTTGTAGTCCGTGCTGAGCAGAGAGACCGGTCGCCAGTTCTTAATAAGCCGGAGATCCCCCTTTTTGGGCAGCAGGGCAAGTACTGCCCTGCGACAAGACAGGGGCATCTCCCCGGTCTCCAGGGCTTCCCCAAGGACCAGATGGAAATCAGGTCCCAGAGTCTCCCAGAAAAATTGGAAAAACTCTACAGTCAGTCCGTCCAGTCCTGGAGACTTTTCACAGGACATGGCACGGAGGGCTTCAGAGAGCTCTTGAAAAGATAGTGGTATATCAAGCCGCTCTCTTACACCCTCACTGACTGTGGGGAGCCCCTCCCATAGCACCCTGCAGGCGTCTGGAGAAATGGGATCCGGAGAGTAAAGATCTTTATAAAAGTTCCGGGCTCTATCCTGGATACTCTCCGGATCTGTAAGGGGGGCACCGTCTTCATCTAGAAGACAGGTGATGTGCCTACTGTTACCCCCCTTTTTCTCCAGTGAGTAGAAGAGGCGCGAGCCGCGGTCTAGATCTTTGAGAAAACCTAAGCGGCTGCGCACGTATGCCCCCTTGGCCTGGTGTCGTTCCAGGTCACAGAGGACATCCTTCCTCTCTACATACTCGCTCTGCAGGGATTGGTCCCTACAAGTGAACAGCCTCTGCTCCAGATGGAGTACCTCCCCCCGGAGTGACTCCAACTCAGCTTCGCGCTGCCCACTCGCACCCTTGGTATATTCCTGACACAGAAGTCGCAAATGAACCTTGCCCACGTCCCACCACAGTTTTAACGTGGCAAAGTCCCCCTTGCAACCCCTCCAGTCCGTCCAAAACTCCCGGATCAATGTCACGAGCCCCTGGTCCTTCAACAAAGCATTGTTGAAGTGCCAATAGGCGGCTCGTGGCGCTGTTGGCGTTAGCGCCACTGTCACAGACACACAGTTGTGGTCTGTGAACGGAGCCAGCCTAATGGCACAAGAACCGACTCGTGACATATAGTGACTAGATATATATAGTCTGTCGATCCGGGAGTGGGACACCAGCTCTGGCTGAAAAGACTCTGAGAACAGGGTCACCACTCCACATGACGCCGATGTGAAGTGGCTGAAGAAGACCCTGCCTCTCCACTCCAGTTGCCACGAGGCCTCAGCCTCTGGAGTGGTGTGAGTTTCCTGCAGGAAGCTCACAGAGTACCCTCCCTGATATAAAGAGGAGAGTACCTGGAACCTGCGGAAACTGTCTTGACAGCCATTGGTATTTAGCGTGCTGATGTGCAAAGCCATTACTGCGTGTCAGGAATTGTGCGTTCCTCAGACCCTTGAGACTGCTGATAGGACACGCACATTTTATAGAATTTCCGGACGCGGAGATGCTCCGCAGTCCCAGAATTCTTGGCCCTAGTGCTGACCACTAGATATTGCTGGAGAGAGTGGAGAATAAACGACATATTCTTCCACCTCTCCAAGGCCAGCCGCACCTTCCTTTTCTTTTGTCCATGAAGGGTGCTCTCAAGGAATAGATCTATTTCCTTGACAGGGATAACCCACCCAGAATCTGATGTTCCTTCTAGTGGGTCACCCCTGGGCTCCTCTTGGCTGAGGGCTTTTACTCCATCCTCCCCGGCTGGAGTCAGTTTCCTCAGCTTTATTCTCAGGGACCCCCTCTTAGATGATACAGAAGGAGTTCCTTTAGCACCCTTCAAGGTAAATAATGGACCCTTGGATTGCTGCTGCACCCCTGTAGCTTCAGGAGTGCATTCAGGGGTAGCTGGCTGGACAGCAGTGGCTGGCATGGCTTCCTTAATGGAAGCCTTGGAGGCTTTATATGCCTCCTCTGCCAGTTCCACCGCTGCTTGCTCAGCTTGGATGGCACCGATGTTAGGGTCAGTGGACGGCTGAGGAGGGTAGACAGGCTCTCCCATGATGTTAACAGGAAAACCTGTTTTATCACCCTCCCCCATTTCCACTTCTCCTTGTGCCACATCCCCCCTGACAGACAAATCCATGGGGTCCTGAATGGGGGTCATGCCTATATTCCCCCCCTCCAGTAGTGACTCGGCCTGGGGCTCTAACAAAGCCCGAGGTACGTCACTAGAGAGTGACACTGGAGGAGGAGACTGACTGGTGCCCTTGAAGCTCAGCACCTCAGGGACACTGACTACCCATTCAGCAGGGGCTTTATTGGGACCCCCCTCAAAGGCCAGAGGCAGAACCTGATCTTTCTTGTCTACCCCTGCCTCACTTGGGAGACCCTCTTGCCCCTGCTTTTCCTCCAGACCCTTTTCCACATAAACCCCTATAGGGTCTGGAGAGAGAGATGCGTGGTCTGGCACCGGCTGGCTAAGCTTAATAACCGGGCCAGACAATGTCACCGGATGAGGAGGAGATGTTTTGTTCCTCTTCTTGCTTTTAGAGGGAGGTGCTCCACTATAGAGCACTTCCCACATATCAGCAACCTCCCTGTTAGTTTTATGCTTCCTCTTCCTGGGGACGTCACTCCTGGAAGAGGAGCTGCCACTAGCTGCCTCCCCTGCAGAGGGCTTATTATCCCTCTGCTTACACTGTGCCCCCACACTAACTGATGTAATTATGGTGGGGGCAGATTGGGACTTGGGAGATGCAGCTGTGACACTGGGAGGACCAGTGACATTCTTCCCCTTTTTCCCCGTGTCTGCAGTCTTGCTGGAGACCACAGACACAGATGTCTTTTTGGGGGAAGAAGGGGGTTTGGAGGCCGTGGTGGTGGCTTGAGGAATGGCCTCCTTGCCTGAGCTCTGTGGGGGGCTATGACCCTTAAGGTCCCCGCTGTTATGGGCTCAGCGGGGATGGGTGCTGTACTGACGGAGGTGTCATTTGCTGGGGCTCGGGCATGATGCTTTACATTAGGACAATTCCTACGTGTATGCCCCAACCCCTTGCAATGATAGCACTGCACCTCCGTAGTGCTGTAAAAAATCCTGTAGAGAACCCCCTCAAATGGAACCCCAAAAGACCCCTCTATGTTTTCTGCGCCCTGAGGCAGGCACATTTGTACCTGCCTCTTGAAAGAGAGCACATGACGAAGTTTGCTCTCTCTCTGCACCCCAGGGGAATTTTAATAATAATAATGGTGTTTTTACTTCCCCTAGGGTTAGCAGGTGGGAGCGCAGGAGGGAGTCTGGTAGGAAGGGGGGCACAATAGAGAGTGTTACTTTTGTGCCCAACCCTTCCAGGGTTTCTATTGGGACATATAATTCCCCAACTGTGATGCCTCTCTGTATAAGTATGTGAGCAGCAGCCAGCGTACGGGTAAAGAAAACTGATTTCCCGTACATTTTGCTGGCTGCTACTATAACAGAGGGGCTGATGACATTAGCTGCAGCACGCAGATAGATATCAATGCTGTAGACCCCAGACATCTGACATTTAACCCCATGCTTCCTGGTGATCTGCCCCTCAGCCCCAGCGGTGGTATTACTGGGGCCAGCAATAGATTGGATTAGTTGAACTTGTCACAGTACTTTTAAGCCTGACACACACACTATGGGTAGCGGTCAAGCAAATGAACTTTGATTGACGGTCAGTCAAATGCACTTAGATTTAAGAAAAAAAAAGTTTGGGTTTTTTAAATGTGGACTGTTGGTACCCCAACTAGATTGGATTGGTTGAACTTGGCACAGTACTTGTAAGCAAGACACACACTATGGGTAGCGGTCAAGCAAATGAACTTTGATTGACGGTCAGGCAAATGCACTTAGATTTAAGAAAATAAAAGTTTGGGTTTTATAAATGTGGACTGTTGGTACCCCAACTAGATTGGATTGGTTGAACTTGGCACAGTACTTGTAAGCAAGACACACACTCTGGTTAGCGGTCAAGCAAATGAACTTTGATTGACGGTCAGGCAAATGCACTTAGATTTAAGAAAATAAAAGTTTAGGTTTTTTAAATGTGGACTGTTGGTACCCCAACTAGATTGGATTGGTTGAACTTGGCACAGTACTTGTAAGCAAGACACACACTTTGGCTAGCGGTCAAGCAAATGAACTTTGATTGACGGTCAGACAAATGCACTTAGATTTAAGAAAATAAAAGTTTAGGTTTTTTAAATGTGGACTGTTGGTACCCCAACTAGATTGGATAGGTTGAACTTGGCACAGTACTTGTAAGCAAGACACACACTATGGGTAGCGGTCAAGCAAATTAACTTTGATTGACGGTCAGGCAAATTTAGATTATATTTAAGAAAATAAATTTTGGGTTTTTTAAAAGTAGACAACTAGTAAACAATATTATATTGTATGCGTTGTGCACACACAGTATAAGCTGTGAGCCTGACACACACACTTGCAAGCAGGGGCTAGCAGGGAGACAGGCAAATGAAATTAGATTACACGGAAAAAAACAAAGAAAAAAAAATGATGTTATAGCCCTAAAAAGGGCTTTTTGGGGTGCTGTGTTTACAGCAGAGATCTGATGAGTCCTTCAGCAATGCACTGGACACTGAATAAACTTGCCTAGCTATTGATTTCCCTATTCAATCAGCATCACCTACACTCTCCCTCCTCTCTGTAAGACTGCAAGTTAGTTATGATTCCGAAATGGCTGCTGTCCATGAGGTAGATGGCTCTGGAAGGGAGTGTATGCTGCTGATTGGCTGGAATGTGTCTGCTGACTGTGACATGCAGAGTCAAAGTTTGCTCAATGATAAAGTATTGGGGCGGGTCGAATCTTGCATATGTTCGCTGTTCGCAGCGAACGCGAACATGCTATGTTCGCCGGGAACAATCCGCCGGCGAACTATTCGCGACATCTCTACTTACAGACTTAAGTTTAATGTTTTGTTAATCTGAATTTTATGTGATGGATCAGAACACAATAGTCTAAGTTGGTGAAGTGAAATGAGAAAAATATATACATACAACTATTTTTTAGAAATAGAAAACAGAAAATTGTCATGTGCATATGTATTCCCCCCATTTGTTATGAAGCCCATAAAAAGCTCTGGTGCAAACAATTACCTTCAGAAATTACATAATTAGTGAAATTATGTCCACCTGTGTGCTATCTAAGTGTCACATGATCTGTTATTATATACACACACCTTTTTCGAAAGGCCCCAGAGCCTGCAACAACTAAGCAAGAGGCACCACCAACCAAACACTGCCATGAAAACCAAGGAACTCTCCAAACAAGTAAGGGACAATGTTTTTGAGAAGTACAAGTCAGGGTTAGGTTATAAAAAAATATTCACATCTTTGATTATCCCCAGGAGCACTATCAAATCTATCATAACCAAATGGAAAGAACATGGCACAACAGCAAACCTGCCAAGAGATGGCCGCCAACCAAAACTCAAGGACGGGCAAGGAGGGCATTGATCAGAGAGGCAACACAGAGACCTAAGGTAACCCTGGAGGAGCTGCAGAGTTTCACAGCAGAGACTGGAGTATCTGTACATAGGACAACAATAAGCTGTACGCTCCATAGAGTTGGGCTTTATGGCAGAGTGGCCAGAAGAAAACCATTACTTTCAGCAAGAAACAGAATGGCATGTTTTGAGTTTGCAAAAAGGCATATGTGGGAGACTCCAAAATGTATGGAGGAAGGTGCTCTGGTCTGATGAGTCTAAAATGTAACTTTTCGGCCATCAAAGAAAACGCTATGTCTGGCGCAAACCCAACACATCACATCACCCAAAGAGCACCACCCCAAAGTGAAACATGTGTTGGCAGCAACATGCTGTGAGAATGTTTTTCAGCAGCCGTGACTGGGAAACTGGTCAGAGTTGAGGGAAAGATGGATGGTGCTAAATACAGGGATATTCTTGATAAAAACCTGTACCACTCTGTGTTTGATTTGAGACTAGGACGGAGGTTCATCTTCCAGCAGGACAATGACCCAAAACAAACTGCTAAAGTAACACTTGAGTGGTTTAAGCGGAAATATGTAAATGTGTTGGAATGGCCTTGTCAAAGCCCAGACCTCAATCCAATAAAAAATCTGTGGTCATACTTACATATTGCTGTTCACAAGTGCAACCATCCAACTTGAAAGAGCTGGAGCAGTTTTGCAAGGAGGACGTGCTAAGATGTGGCAAGCTCATAGAGACTTATCCAAAGCGCCTTGGAGCTGTGATTGCCTCAAACTGTGGCTCTACAAAGTATTGTTTTTAGGGGGGTGAATAGTTATGCACATGACATTTTATTTTATCCTATTTGTTGTTTGCAAATTCTCAAACAATACATGTTAATTCTAGGTTTTGAGGCAACAAAACATGAAAAATGCCAAGGGGGTGAATACTTTTGCAAGGCACTGTATATTTGTGTATGCCTTTTCTTTGCAGGTGTGTAATTATTTTTATTTATTTTTGTAGTAGGGGGGTTTGTGATGTGTTTTTTTTGTTTTTGTAGCGAGGGTGGTTTGTAATGTCGTTTATTATTTTTTGTACCTTAGTTTTTTTTATTTTTGGTAACATAGCTTTTTTTATATTTTGTAATTAGTGGGGTGGGGGTTTTAATAGGGGGTTAGGTAGGTAGTGTTAGGTAGGTAGGGGTTAATAGTTTAGGGTAGAGGGGGGTTTAGATTTAGTGGTTTATTGGGGGAGAGAAGAGTGTACTGTAGTGTTTGTACTTATTGTAATGAGGGTCCTGGAGGATCCTCATGGCACTTATGGGTTTAATAATAGGGTTCTCATTGTCCTATGATGGTCTTCATAGACCCTTTTGGGACTGATTGGGTTTAATAGAGGCTTATAGGGGTCTGTATAGACCCCAATAAGGGATGGGGTTAGATGGAAGCTTATGGGGGTCTGTATAGCCCCCCATAATTGATGGGATTAAATAGGGCTAGATTGTGGTAAATAGGCCCAGTTAGGGTTAGATAGGGTTTAGTATGGGTTAATTGGGTATAGTTAGGATTAAGGGTTTAATGGGGTTTAGTTAGGGTTAATAGTGTAGTGCTTAGACATTGTCATTAGGGTCTTGGAGGACCCTCATGGCACTTGTCGGATTAACCTAGGGACTGAGGCGGTTACTTTTAGTCTCATGGGGCTCTGTATAGAGCCCCATGAGATATAGGGTTAATTAAGGGCTTATGGGGCTCTGTATAGAGCTTGTATAGAGCCCCATGAGTGATGGGGTTCATTTTAGGTGCCTGGGGGGTACTTATATCGAGACCCCCGATGCAAAGGGTTAATGTGGGAGGCTGCAAGGGTCCCAATGGACCCCTGAAGCAAGGGGTTAATGTGGGGACACATGTGGGGTCCCAATGGGGACCCCCAGCATAGAGGGGGGTTAATATTAGGTGCCGCTGGGGTACTTATAGTACCCTCATAGCCGGGATGGGCTAATGGTGCACCTTGGGCCCTTTAAGGACCTGCGGCGGGGAATTATAATTTTTTTAAAGCAGCGGGGACCTGATCAATGCCGATCGGGGACCCCTGCTGCAAGTGGTTAATGTGGGGAGGCTGCGGGGGTTCCTATGGACCCCTGCAGCAAGGGGTTAATGTGGAAACACTTTGGAGGGACCAATGGGGTCCTCTAGCTTAGAGGGGGGTTAATGTTAGGTGCCACGTGGGTATTTGTAGTACCCCCTCAGCCGGGATTGGTTGATAGTGGGCCACAGGTCCTTTAAGGAGCCGCAGCAGTGAATTTAAATTTTTTAAATGCAGCGGGGGCCTGATCGATGTTGATCAGGGACACCCGCTGCAAGGGGTTAATGTGGGGATGTGTTTAGGGAACAGGGGGGAGCATCAGACGGCGGTGTTGAGCTGCTCCGATGACGCACGTAAAGGCTTTAGGATCCCTTGCTGGCACTTTTTTGTGCCTGTATGGATTCTTCCAAGGTGCTCTCTCTTAGCCTATTCTTTAATGTTTTTTGTGTGTCATCTCACAAAGGAGGCTGCAAGGGACATATTGTGGAATAGGTTCTCGCAAACAGCAAATACATTTATTTTGCGAGGACCGAGCGAACTATGAGGGCTAATTTAATGGGCTGTAAGTAACTATGTATTCTGGGCATTCAGGGTTATCATGGATAATTAGAAAGGGAGCATTAATCCAGGGAGGAATCTGATAGCCAGGATCTGAAGTCAAGAAGGAATTGTGTTATGAGACAATTATCAACCTTTCACTGGGTTTTTTCTTTTTGTCCTGCTCTGGATCAATTACCAATTAATCCGTATATTGCACTTCAGAGGAGATCAAAAAAGGTTGAATTTAATGGACTAAAATATTTTTTTCAACCTCCATTCCTATGTAACTATGTAACTATAATTCTTCCAATGTATAAATATCTTGTGTCATTTAGAATATGGAAGGCAGTTCTGGGGACCACTTCAAAAACAGGAATTGTAGAGCTAAGAAAACTTTAAAGAAGAGCAAAGGAGTAATAAGAGCAAATTAGAAATATTTACTGTAAAAAAGGTGCTTACAAAATTATATGACCTCTTGTGGGCAGAGTAAAAAAAATCTTAAAATAAAATAGTTATGTTTATCAAGGGCAGTGACAACATGAAACTCATTATCAAATGATGTTGTGACAACACTCAGAAAACTAAAAAGGTGTTGGGTGTATTTTTGATTAAAAAAGCAATACAAGGTTATGACATTTAGCTAAAATAAGTAGTATATTGATCCAGGGAACAAGTTGCCATTTTATTTAGAATCAGCAAAAATTAGACAAATGGGACTTTTTTGTTGCACCTTTTTCATTAGTCTATCCCTGGATAAGTTCACAATAATCTGTGGAGATCTAATAATGTGACCTTGACGGAATAATCTTTTTTCAACATTAATTACTATTTAAATATGTAAATAGTCACAGAGTCTTTTCAGTGTAAAAGTTGCATTCATAATCTAATATATTCCATTCATGTGGTTTATCATTCTCCAATGTGAGAGAAAATCAATCACTTGAGACAAAGCATTAGATGAATGGGAAAGATTTTTATATAATTTATTCTGTAAATGCCCATGTTTCAAGCTCAATTATCTAATATTTCCACAAAAGATATTGATATCAACCTATTTAAATTATATGCATGTATACAAGTAAGTTTCATTCCTGCAATAAATGGACAATTGCTGGGTCACTTTAATGGGAACTGTGTATATGTGAATATAAATGGCGATTCAAATGTATATGAATAGTATATTCCCAAAAGAATAATAAAAACGTTGAGACATTAATGAGAATCTATCGCTATGTCTCTGGTTGTATCGATCCATAAGGTTTTCTTGGAGTTCCTTCCCCAGTAGACTGTGATTTGTCTGACCTGTGCTATGACCTGTCCATTTTGGGTGGCCCTATATGGTATAGCTCACAGCTTCATTGAAATACACAAGCACCATCATCACAACAAGGTTGCAATTCTAAAAGGGGAAATTAATGCATACATAATTATATAATTAGTTATATTCTATCTATGTTTTCAAAGTTTACTATACTTATAAATATGAATTCCTAATCATATGACAGCCAACAATGACTGGTAACTAACATTAAAGTAAAATAATTGTTTGATTATCTAGAGCAGCACTCCCAAAACCTCTCCTCTAGACCCATTAGACAGGCCATGCTTTAGGTTTAACACTGTACGAACACAAGATGAGCAATTTGCATTAATCAGACTCTAATTACCTAATCTGTATTCAAGTATTGTTAAATAAAAATAGTGGTCTGTCTGGTGAGTCTAGATAATATACTGAAATGGATCTCTAGGAAGCACCATACTACCTTAGGAAGCCTATGTGGGGAATATGTATACTGAGGACGCTATACACAATTCACTGATATTTAGGGTTGCAACAAATGTAACACATGCACATAATGTGAAGATGAAATGTGAAAAACACTAACTCCTGGTACATACAATATTTTTAATACAATGGTACACAGAATTTCATAAAGAACTCTTACTATATGCATTTACAAATAGCCTCATAAATTTGAGATCTTAATACGGACTGCTAAACATTTTATAGGGGTTTTGATTCACACAAATTCTGTTTACTGTGATAAGGAAAATATATTCTTGTAAAGGGACTAGTCAATTTATGAGATCACTTAGATAGTGATAATTATTTGGGTTTTACATTAGATATATTAAAAAAATACCTTTGATATGCTATACACACAAATAGATCTCCATATCGGTTACACTCTGGCTAATTCAATATAGTGTTCTAGGTTAATACACTACATTTTTAAGTATTATAGAGTGTAGTTTTAATACAATTATATTTGTGTCCTTTATTTTTATTGAGTCATGATTTATGCACTTCAACTTTAACAGTCCATCACTTTGATATTTCATGTTTATATGTGCATCTAAGGATAATAGCATTTAAGAATTGTTCTTTAAATAATGTTACTTTTTTACATAAAGTTCTTATAGTTTTATTTTATTTTTATTTTGTTTAAGGAACCCTGAAGCCACCATATGTGCTCTACACTATTAAAACATATGGAAGAAGAGTTTTATTTTATTTTAAACAACAATATTTATTTTGATTACCAGATAAAAGGTGGTATGAATCAAATGTGAGTGTTATAATGCTGAATATTCGTGTAAAAAAGGAAAGAGGTTTAAAGCCACAAGTGCTATTGCTAAGCCAGTGCAGCAATCTACTGCACTATCAGCCTCATTCAATTCGGGCTACGTTTTAAAATGTAGCCCGTATCGTTAAAAAGTAGGACTTCCGGCTATTAAATTAGCCTCGTAAACCAACCCGCAGATGATTTGCAGGTTAAAAAGCAGGACGACCGAAAAATGCCTACGGGACGTGGAACCTTTAATCTGTAAAGGCTGTATCCGATACGTTCTAGTCATGCTATTAAGATGCAAGAAAGTGCCCCTGAGCTAGTCCGTAAAACGCAAAAGGAGGCCAAAGCCCAAAGAGTGCTGGGGAGGACTCGCAAAGGCTTGAACAGCCATTACGTTTGCTGCTGGACCAGAGACCCCATACGCCGGCCACCAAACCTCCCTCCATCCTCTAAAGCTCCCCCTGCTCCCTAAATAAATGCCCATGCTGCAGGAGTTCCGATCAGTACCCTCACAGGCTCCCAATATTACCCCTTGCTGGGAGAGGGGTCGGGACCCCCGCGGCAATAACTGGTTAACCCCTGCCACGTAAGTTCTCCATGTAAAAACCTTATGCTGGGGTTCCCCATCTGGTAAAATTAACCCTTTTCTATATTCAGTTAATTTGTTTGTTTTTTTTGTAATCTAGTTTTTTTTAATTTAATGTAATGTAGGTTTTTTTAATTTATGTAATGTGGGTTTTGTTATTTTAAGTAATGTGTTTTTTTTATTTTGTGTAGTGTAGTTTTTTTTTTTTATTAATGGCATTTTTTATTCTCAGTAATGTCATTTTGTTTATGTTGTGTAATGTAGGTTTTTTTATTTTCTGTAAATAGATTGGGGTTTATTATTTTCTGAAATTAGTGATAATTAGTGGGTTGTTGGGGGTTTAATAGGGATTAGCTAGGTAGTGTAGGATAGATGGGGGTTAATATGATAGCGTAGAGGGGGGTTAATTAGTTAGAGGGGATTTCAATTAGACTCATTAGTTTATTTGGGTTGCTAATAGTGTAGTGTAGGGTAGTGCTTAGACATATAGTGTTAATTGTAAAGGTTAAGTATTGTCCCATAAGGGTCTGTATAGACCCTTATGGGACTGATGGGGTTAATTAGAGGCTCATGAGGGTCTATATAGCCCCCCATGAGTTATGGGGTTAATTTTAGGTGCCAGGGGGTAATTATAGTATCCCAGTGGGAAGGGTTATTTTTTTAGTTAGTGCCTTTAAGATCCTTTCAGGACCCGCTGCGGTAAATTTGAAATTTAAATGTAGCGGGGTTCCCGATTGGGACCCCCGCTTCAAGGCATGATGTAGGGACACTGCGGGGGTCCCAATGGCGACCCCCATCATAGGTGGTTAACCTTAGGTGCAGAGGGAGTACTTGGAGTACCCCTGTGACAGGAGTACAGTGTTTAACTGCTGCGGGGGTCCGGATCGAGACCCCTGCAGCAAAGGCTAATGTCAGGAGCCGGCAAGAGTTCCCAGAGGCTTTCATCAGCTATGCTGGCAATCTCCATTGCCATTGGCTACGTCTAACCCGTTAATACAGGTTTGACTAATTGATCCTGTTCATGGCTGCACATCCGACGTGCGACAGACTGGGTTACGGCCCATAGCTCGCAGTCCCTTCCAATGTAATAGCCCAATAACACAGGAGATTTTCAAGCCCCCAGCCCCCTCGAGGCTCACATTGCACATACAGTGCTGCAAATTAATGAGGCTGTATGGTTCTGTGTGATAAACAATGGCTATATGAAGCTAAAGCTAAAATGTAAGAATCCTATAAAAAACGTTTTTTCTTTTTTTGCATAGACCACCATGGCCCTAAAATTAACCCCTATTCATGGGGCACTGAAAGGAACTTGTGGATCCTAACATATATACAATGCCTTAAAGGACCTCCATGGCATCTAAAAATTAACCCCAAAACATGGGGGTCCTTAAAGGTATTAAGTATTAAGTCCTATACTAAGGGTGTCCTAACTACCATGAGGGTCCTTAAATTACCTCATGACATAATGGGAAGCTAAATTAACCCTATACCATGGTGGTGTCAATAGACCCCATGATAAACTAAATCCCACAACTGCCAAAATAAACATTAACCCCACTAAGTACAAAAAAAAAAAAACTCCAAAATATCATAAAATAAAAACACCACTATATTACAAAAAATAACAAACTACATTACAAAAATAAAAATCAATAATCACAAGAAAATACAAAAGAATTACATTAAAAACAAAAAATTACAATAAAATAAAAAATCATATTACAATAAAATAACAAACATATTTTAATAAAATTTAAAAAATGAAACCTGTAAAATACAATTTTTAATAATACTTACACAATGATCCTCCAGCGATGATCAACGAAGCCCTGGTCCTTGTTATTCTGCCCTAGACTAATTGGGATATGCATGTTGATTGAAGAAATCAATGTCGTCCTCTGTCTTGATTGAAGATATTGCCCTTATGTTCTGTGCCAGGAAATGAAGAATGACCATCGCTGGAGGATCATTAAATTGGCAAGTATTATTATTATTCAATATTACTAATAATGTTATTGTGCAGATTTAGTTATTTTAATTTTGTTTAAATGTTTCATTAACATCAAAGGTGAAGCGTCTGCGGGCAGATTTCTTGGCTTGTGCACAATCCATCCTATACTTTGCTTAAAGCTTTTTAATACAGCAAGCATATGCCTAAAGGGAGCCATGCATATATATATATTTTAATTTAAGCATGAGATGCATTGTAGTCTCATTTGCATTTCCCCGCCCAGTCTCCATGGCATTGTATATCTATTAGGATCCACAGGGGCATGATAATCACAAAAAGCCTATTAACAGGAGTAGAAAGTGCACATGATATGACTTTAGAAAGAACATAAAACAAAATGCTGAACTTATGAAAAATAATTATGTAAATAATATCCACGTAAAAAAGGGAAGGTGTAGGATTTAAAGCCACAAGTGCCATTGCGAAGGCGCTCCTTGCCAGCAACTGCGACCCTCGCAAACTTTACGTCGCAACGCAAACAACACGACACAGCAACAAGGACCCTCGCAAACTTTACCTTGCAACGCAAAAAACATACGAGACACGTTACCACACATTACGACCTCGCAAAAATCGGACGCAACTCGCGAACATGACAAAATTTAAAACACAATAAATACACACAGCGCATACATAAAAAGCTTACCTACAGCAAAAGGAAGCATCCAGGACCTCAAAAAAACAACTTACACCTTCATTTAACTAAAAATAAAAGAGTTTAGACACTAAAAAATTCGCTAAGCAACAGAAAAATGGCCCGCCGAACAAAACGGAAAAGAGGCTACAGCACTCTAAACACGCAAAACACCACAACAAACTTGCAAAATACCACAAACGACCTACACATACCACACATTACCTGCCATTTTACGCCAATGCGGAAGTACACAACTATGCTAACGGTTTCGTCTCGCTCACGCACACTATTACACTGCACACATTCATCACGCTTACACAGCAGTTCAACACCACTAATGCTGCAGCAACATCAAAACAGATTGCCAGCTCTTCAACACAATGCTTCAAAATAGGTAAAGTATATTCATTTATTAATTGTATTATATATTTCAGTAGTACACACAAAACACCATTAACTACCTTACAATTTCATTGCCGTCATTTTTACCAGTGTTTAAAATGTTTTCTTTTATCTTTTTGATTTTTAAAATATATGTAACAGTCAAATATAGAACTAAACTAGAAAGGGTAGGGTGGAAGGATCATAACAGGTAAGTCTCTCTGGCTAAAGTCAGTCTAAATTTGCATGTAACAAAGTAGTACCTACCTTTGACTACACGCTCCTCCACAAGAAACCGCAATCTCTGATAAGAGTGAGATATGGGAATAAATGACAATTGTGCCGCATTATAATATAATTTAAAGTTTGGGCATGTGAGGCCTCCTTTAGACTTTTGCATTATGGATTGGAAATCCTGGAAGCCTTATTTTGCTAGATAAACTTAAACACTTTTGTGGCTGAAATAGGTCCAACTCTTTATAATTTATGGCTATCAGTACAAAAAAGGTAAAGAAGACAGGGGACATTGTTCATCTTGACAGAGTTGATCCGGCCAAGCCACCAGATTTTGCATTTTGACCATGAATGGAGGTTTAGGCCTAATTTATTATAGAGAGCTGTATAATTAGCTTTATGTAGATCTTGGGTTCGGCGTGTAATATTTACACCCAAATATATAATATGAGTGCCTAGCTATGTAAAATCAAAATTTTGTTGAAGGAATTCAAGGTCTCTCTTAGAGAGATATTTAAAACCGCTGGTTTGTATATATTGATTTTCAGTCCAAAAATCTCTCAAGAGTTTGGAGTAAAACTGGCATTGAGGTGGCAGATTCTGTTAAGGAGAACAAAATATAATCTGCAGAGAGACAACATTTGAAATGATGATGCCCTCTTTTAACTCCCTGGTTGTGTGAGTTTGATATGATAGCTTGTGCATGTTTGAATGTCTAATGTTATGATAGCTTTGAATGTCTAATAATGTTCTAGCCTCCCTGGGCAATTTCAAGGATGCTTTGGGGTATTGATAATATGTATGAAACCAAATTTTGACAGGGCCTCTTTGAGGTAAGGCCATTTGTCTGTGTCAAAAGCTTTTTTCTATGTCAAGGGAGAGTAAACATGAGTGTTGTTTAATTTTACACATTGCAAGGCACTTAGTACACACCAGATGTTGGCTCCTGCCTGACGGAAAGGGATAAAGCAAACCTGATCTTTATATATAAGTCTAAGGAATGAACAAAACATGTCTATCGGCCTTGAGTTTTGCCACCATTTTGGTGTCTCCATTTAGGAAAGAGATAGGATGATAGTTTTTCACTTCTGTGGGGTCACAACCCTCCTTTGCAATTAATATGTCTGATATCTGCTTGGTTACATTCAGGACGCATTGGGTGACCCTCAAGAATATTGTTGTATAAATTATTCAAATGAGGTGCCAGTTGATCTGTAAATTTCTGGCCCCAGGGCTTTACCAACTCTCAAGCCTTTGATAACTCTCTTGACTTCCTCTATTATGATTTTGGCATTAAGGGTGTCAATCTCCAGAGGCAAAAGATATGGTAAGTCACAAGAGTGAAAAAATGAGGACATCTGTGCTTCAGAGGTCTTAGGAAAGGCCAGGTATAATCTTTCTAAAAAGGCAAAACATATGCTTTATATATTATTGGGACAACTAATAATAACTCCAGAAGGAGTTTTAATTTGGAATATTTTTAATATTTAAGTTTTCTGGCCAGAAGAGTGTCAGGTTTATTGGCACTAGAGTAAAATGTATGATGAGTCCATCTCATGGCCTTCTCCGTTCGGACAGACAAAACCAAATCAAGTTTCAGTCTGGCACTATCTATGTGTCGGTGAAGGTCCTTGGATGGCTGCTTTAGATTAAGCTTTTCCAAAGACTGTAGATCCTGCCTCAGAGTTTCCTCATTTTGTCTCAACTGTTTTTTGTAAGTTGACACCAACTTAATACAAGTGCCTCGGATAAAGGCCTTGTGAGCAGCCCATGTCCATCCCACACTGGAGTCTAATGAATTATTAACCTAGAAAAATAGGTCGATATCACTAGCAATTTGGTCTCTAAAGGATTGGATAATAACATCTCATTTAGCCTCCAGGTAAAAGGCTGTCTATAATGAAGGCATAGGTCCAGAGAGATAATGACTTGGGCATTATCAATTTGATCAGACAGGCAGGAGTCCACTAAAATAGTATCAATACTCCAATAAGATCTATTTACTGAAGAGTAAAAGGTGTACTCCCTGTCTTTTGGATGTTTAAGTCTCCATGCATCTAAAATATGTAGCTCATTTAGCAGGGAGATGATCAGCTTAAATGTTTTTGGAGAACCTACCACCATGGCCCTGAGAAGTACTATTCAAAGTAGAATTTAGAGTAAGATTAAAATCTACACCTAGGATCACTTTACCAAGATCAATGGATCTCAAAAATGTAAGTAATTTGATTAAGGATTTGTGAGGTGAATTTGTGGGTGAGTAAAAGGTGATCAAATTAAGCTGGGAGCCAAGAATTGTTCCATTAAGAATAATAAAATTCCCGTCTGGGTTGATTTTTTTAATGCATTATATTAAAGGTAAAGTCCTTATGCAATATGATAGCTTCTCTTGCTTTTTTAGTTGGTGGCTAGAGGCATAAAATGTAGGATATAGCTTATGCATACAATATGGCCATAGGAGAAGTAAGTTTCCTGTAGAGACAAGACTGATGGATTTAGGGGGTTATATGTAATGAAGGCTTTACACCACTCCAATAGTGAGTTAAACCCCTTTACATTGTGAGTAAATGTCGTGGGTGTCATGTTACCTTAGAGGAGGGAAGAAAGCATACCCTGAGATTAAAAGCCCAATGCGGAGGAGCCGTGAAGAACCTGGAGTGAGAGGCCCGGCCCCCAACGGCCATCTGCAGTGAAGGAAATGATTGACTTGGGGAGAAGAACTTAAAACGAGACAGGGAAGGGTGGAAAAACAATACAAAATATAGAGAATAGTAAGTTCCCAAATACAATAGTAACATAGAAATGTATATACCTCTACGTGGCAAGGGAGTAAGGAATCCATTCCCTTGGTTACCCCTCTCAGGAAGAAAATACAATTAAGTGTCTCTAAATAGAGTTTGTAAGTAACATGTAATTAAGAGTAGATCCGTGAAAGGATTCAGACTACATTTTGTAGAGCAAGTTTGGAAGAGTCATCTGGCACATGATCTGTGATACCCTGTAGGATTAGACTCATCAAAAACCATTAGAGTACCAGGTACCAAGTGAGTTATGCATTAAAATAGAACAGAGTCAGTTAGACTTGCTGTAAGGTTAGCGAAGATCAGCCATGTAGACAGGAGACACAGGAATTACATTTAACCAATGGTAAAAGAGATTTTCTCCATAGATAGGGTAGAACTCCCCTGGGAGGCCTGGGGTCTTCACTGTCTTTTATTTCAGGAGAATGTTGATCACTGCCTAGGTCTTTGAAGTAAGCCTACGATCAGGCACTCCAGAAGGTCGGACTCAGCCAAAACATGTAAAATGATTAAGTGTACACGACATTCCTCAAGGCCATGGGCAACATAGAATTTTGTGCCAGCTTGAAATTTGAGGCTAATGTCTATGAATAATATTTTAACTGCATTGTTTTTCCATTTAACTGAAATGGTTGTGACTTTCTCAAGATACTATGCCTATAAAATGTTAAGAAACACAAATTGCTATTAAATGCTGTAAATTATTCAGTGAGTATAATAACACTTTATTTTAGTAAATAAAGAAAAAAACATTTTACATAAATTATTTTAATTTTATTTTTTAATGATATTTCAATCCATTTACAAATTTAAGACTAGGTCAAATTTCAGATCAAAAATCTAGCAAAACAAAATATGTGTTCTGCAGTACATTATTAGATCAGCATCACATTAATATTGTATTCCATCACTGTTGTCCTTATGCGCAGACAATGTTATATATATTTAGGATTTTCCCATAAAAACACTTTTCACTGTAACCAATTATCCATATAATTAAAGTAGAGATTCCAAATATGGTATAATTAGAAGTTATAGATGATAAAAAGTAATTTTCCTATTGAATCTTACTGTAAAAGAAATTACACTAAAGTTAGATTGAAGTTTGTCATTTTTTTCCTGTCAATCATCCTTTCCACCCGCTAAGCATGGGCTGCTATCACATTTATGCTGTCTGACATTGAGTAGAAAGAGCTTGTGCACACTGTAGTGACTAATTAGACTGCTATTATGCTAAATAGCTAAGTGAAAGAAATATGTGATGGAAGAAAATTCGAATGGAAGTGTAGCAATGTTATCACACATACAGTAAATGTTCCCATATATCTTCAGACTTCCCACAACCTAAGCTTTATATACAATGTATATGAGCTTGCATTCACAATTTGTATATTTTTTTAGATGAGTAAAAATCACATATGCCATTGAAGGTGCTCATTTTCCTTTACAATAAAACAAGAGACTTCTAACCCAAGTAAGAAAATGTTATCTTTTGTTGTCCAGCAAACAATTTTATATAATTGCTAATAAAATGTAGTGTTGTAAGAAGTGGTTACCTGTGAAATTCAATTATTAGCACAATTAGGTCAATGAATAATATAAAAGGTACTTGTATTGTTAAATAATTTAACACTGCAATTGCATTCAAATTAATATAACTTTGCTGGAAATAGGCTTAGTATTTCCATAACTAAAAAATCATTATTGCATGCCCCACTGGTTTTTATAATTGCTGTGATAAGGCACAGAACTTTTAATTGTCTTGCTTTGGAAAACTGTTCAGTTCGAAAAAACGTCACTATACAAAACTCTTTGTTTTTATAAAGTAGTATTCAAATATAGATAAAAAGATACATAGATATCAATAAATAGAAAATAAAAATCACAGACACTCCGAAGTGAGATGTTGAAATATAGCAACTTCTTTAGTTATATTTTTCCACATTTTCCATCTAAAAATATCAGCTTCTGGTAGAGAAACAACTTTTAGGGTTGTATATTCAAGAAATACTCTTTTTAAGAATCATGCTTGAAAATAGGCAAACTTACTTAGATTAAAAGAAAGCAATAATACAAACTAAAATGTATTAAATTGTATATATAATTATGCTTCTATGGAATCTACCATTTTATTTTCTCCTGATCAACTTCATGAGATGTGAGGAGACTTTGAACAGTAATATTCTATATATTTAACAGTAATGTTCTATCTAAAACATCCAGTGCTTTCATAAGATACTAGGTATACAGAGACAAATCCTTATGAGAAAGTGTCAGAAACAGCTAAGACAAGAAACTCTGCAGTAAAAAATATTTGTTTATAAATGTTAGCAATGTAAAGGTTGTATTTTTTTTACTTTGTTTTACTTCTAGAAATATTTTTTCCATTATCAACTTTATTAATTTAAAAGACCATACAGATAACATAATTACCACATTGGTCCTTTAACCACAGTATATCATCGCAACTACTGTAATTAGGAATTCAATAAATCCTTTATTAACAGACTGAATCCAGGGGTGTAGATACTGAACAGAGGGGAGAATCCCCCCTACTCACATTTATGTTCCCTCAGTCCTCTCTGACACTACACAGGGTGAGGGGACCAGGTAAACCCACAAACCCTCCTGCTTTCTGCTTGCAGGACAACCCCTGGATTGTGATTTTTTGGGTATCTCCACCTGCAGCCAGCTTAGTCAGCCCATAAACAGCAATACATAGGAGCAGATATTGGTACCTTTTTATAGGCCCAACAGGAACACAGGATACACACAAGCTGGGCAAACTAATAACAGCTTTCCCCTCTAAGATGACATATACACTGTGTTTTATGTATCATCAAACAGATCCAAATGGAATAACTGAAATTTATATGACAGTAACTGATTACATATCACAACACAGTTTAACTTTTCTGAATATTTAGTACTAGCGACTTGCCCGTCAAAAAATGACGGCAATGTGATGTATATGTTTGTCAAGTTGTTTAGTTATTAACATATATTTTTGACACTTGTAAGTATTTTAATATGAACGTGTATTTTTGTAAAATGTTGATGTAATGGTTTTTTAAAATGTAATTAGTATCTGAAGAATTGTTAACTTTAATATACATTGAATGAATAGGAAAGCAAAAAGTAAAAACCCTTCTTTAAACGTTGCGAATTTTAACATGAATTTTAAACTATATGTAAGCAATAACCATCAAAGTATATATTTTTAAACTTGAACTTTATTTTTTATGTAAGTTTAGAAGTTAACAAAACATTTGTATAATTTTGAACATTATAAACAGGAACATAGTGAATACATTTTGTAACCTAATTTTTTATTAAAATTATTAACATTTGAATGTAAAAACAATTGACATTTAAATTAATCAGTATTAAAATTCAATTTCTATCACAATAATTGTTAACTTGAATATACATTGAATGTAGAGGAAGGCATACAGTAAAACTCTTCTTAAAACGTACGTAATTAAAGTAATTTATTACTGAGCACATAAACTGGCGATAAACATTAATGTAGGTAGTAATCTTAAGATAACAGACAATATTTACATTGTGACTTAAAAGGTGCTTGACCTGTTAACATCCACTTTGTAATGTGTTGAATGAAATAACTTGAAAATATATTTTTTAAACTTGTAACATTAGAAACATTAACATAGTGACTTAACATTTTAACATAATTTTTACTAACAATGCAAGGCAAGTATTTTGTGAGGCAAATCATTCATAAACATGACTTCCATTAATTATGACTGAATTAAACAACCAATTTTTATGTATTTTGCAATGCTTTAAAAAAATCTTGGCATCGTTAATTTGTATCCTTCAAAGTTATAGTACTTCATAGTAGACAATGTTTTTAGTAAAAATACGTCCATCTTCTAATAAATCACCTTGACTTTCATTGTTTTCAATGTAAACTTTAATAGCCTGTGGATTTTTGCACCGTGACAACGCAACGTACAATTGACCATGTGCAAAAACTGGTTCTTCCAAGAAAATACCCACAGATTTGAAAGTTTGACCTTGTGATTTATTAATGGTCATGGCAAATGCCATAATAATGGGAAATTGTCTTCTTTGAAGTATAAAAGGGAGACTACTTTCACTTGGTGCTAAATCTATTCTTGGTATGAAAACTCTCTCTCCTTTATGGGTCCCAGTTAAAATTTCAGCATCTATAAAATGGTCCTTTAATTGTTGAACAATTAATCTTGTGCCATTGCATAGGCCTTTTTTGGGGTTCATATTTCGCAGTAACATGATAATTGCACCTTTCTTTAGCTGCAAAATATGTGGTGGCATTCCAGAAGGAGTTAAAGAGTTTATGAATTCAGTTGAAAAGTTAGCCTGACTTTCATTGTCATCAGCAAGTACAGAATCAGCACTGTGATAATTTCTTTGTGGTGCATAATTTTTTTTTAAGATTTTATTATTGAGGATTAATGCATCTTTATTTTTACACGTCAGTATGACTTGGTTGGCAAGCTCGGAATATTCTTCGTTATTTATGCTCCCTTCAAATATAGCCGATATAATATCTTGTTGACAAATCATATGAGGTGGGATCTCTACAGTGTCATCAGGTAAATGTAGTATTTTTTCTGTTCTCCCTTCTCCAATTTTAATAAGCCAATCATTGAAATCAGTTTGGCCTTCTGATCTCATATTTTGTTGCAGTTGAAGATGGGTAAAATGTTTCCATACTGTACTTGACTTTATACATGTTTCAATAATGTCAGTTCGATTTCCATGTACAACGACAGGTAATGTTTGTCTGAAATCGCCACCCAACAACATTACCTTTCCACCAAATGGAAAAGTATTCTCCATGACTTCACGAAGCAAACGGTCAATACATTGGAGAGCATAGCATGACATCATTGTGGCCTCATCTATTATAATTAATTTACATTTCTTCAATTTCTTTGCTTGTAAGGATGTCATGCGAATATCTGACACAGAATTTTCTAAAATAGGCACTGGCAGTTTAAATCCACTATGAACAGTTCTTCCACCTTCTAATAAAAGTGCAGCAATTCCAGTAGTGGCAAACGCCATTGCTATTTTTCCTTGGGCTCGTACTGAACTCATTAATAAATTGTACAAATATGTTTTTCCTGATCCGCCAGGTCCATCAAGATAGAAATAACGCTCTGTCACCATGTCATCATCTATAGCATTTTTAATGGCATGAAATGCTTGCAATTGTAGTGTATTTAAAGTTGCAAGTCTTTCTTCTGTTCTTTCTGCTTGTAGTTGAATGTCATAGTCTTCAAAGTTAATGTCATCTATAAGACCTGGATCAGGCAAATTAAAACTTGCACAACTTAATCCATGAGTTAAAAAGACTTCTTGGATTTCCATTAACGCTTTTAAGTGTGCAATGGGTTCATTGTATCGTCGCATAAAGTCTTCAGCCATATTACTTTTAAAAGTCTCCCACAAAGCTAATGCATTTGGAGCATTTGAGAAGATACAAATAAAAGCAAATTGTTCTCTCATCTGTCGTGGCATTTGACATTGTGCTGCTTCTTCTAAACATCTTTCCCACTCTGTATCATCAGCGAGTAAGTTTCTATGTCTTGCAGCTAAATGGAAGGATTCATATACAATGTCATTAACAGTTCTTAAGTGTTCAAAACTTTGTGCTCCAGGAACATTTAAAAGTAATATCCGTAAGCAAAAACGTTCCACATCTCTTGGACTGACTGTGTAAATTCTTGGAATAATTTTATTGCCATTCACAAAAACATAGTGATATGGAATTTCAATATATAAGTATTGTGTTGCTTCAGCATCAGTGGAATTTAATGCAAACCATGCAGTTAGTGTAGTGTGACGATCTTCACTTTGGGCCAATGCATTCATTTCATTTCCAGCATGGAAATAAACTAAATGTCGTTGTGGCAAATGTACTGCTAACCTATATACTGCATGTGATCTATCATGCATTTCAAATTTTAAAAGCCGCCACATAGCTTCTGGCGCACTGACATAGCGAGCATCTACATGAGATGCAAGTTCATCATGTACTAACTCACTACTTTCAGGGTTGTCTGCACTTTTGACGACTACAGTAGCTGCATCGTAACCTTTGTAAATATATTTGTAGACATATTTAATGGATTTGATGGAAGTGCAGGCTTCTACGTTGATGTGGGCGTTGTACTTCATGAGTAAATGTGGATTGTACGGTACTACATATCTATTGTCCACTTTTTTTCCACGAATAATGGCACTATCTCCTTCTCTTCTTTTATAAAGTGGATATCCATCACAATTGGCATAGGTTTTGTCTCTATAATCTTTTGGAAATTCTTTGGAACATTTATTATTTTCCATACATGGTGATTGTGGATTAAGGTCACCACAGGGTCCATGAATCATGCGATGAGTAACAATCTCATATAGTCTACCATATAGTTCTGGATCTGGTAGTTCAGCAACAATGACTGCATCCACTTTGTCTGAAGTATCTAATTTATCTTTTTCTTGAAGTATTATTAGAAGATGTGCATGTGGAAGGCCTCTTTTTTGAAATTCAATGGTATATACATAAGCAAGACATTTGCCAAATAACTGATTTATAGTGAAGTCACGTATTAATTCATTTAATTTAATCTTAAAAACTCTGGCTACTAAATCTGGTCGATCTGAAGCAGTTTGTCCAAGAAGTAGATTTAGTGTAATTTCTGGCCATTGTGGATTACATGTAAATGTCACAAATAGATCGGGTTTGCCAAATTTTGTCACAATAGCCATAGCATCATTGTATCTTTCTCTCATATTCCGAGGAGATCCTTGAAAGGAAGATGGTAAAATGATGGCTTTGCCAGCTGTCATGTCTCTGCTTGTAGCCACGTCAGCAACATAGTCCATGAGTCCAGAATATTGTTCTACACGGAGTTTATCTTGTTGATATTTGATAAAGTTTAAATTATTTGCCTCAACTTGCAAATATGAATCAATAATCCATTGTTGTGTTAGTTTCCCACCACATAAAATTGGATTAAATGCATTGCGAATGGCAATTTGAGCTACTTTAAATTCAAGCATAGAAACATTATTTCGGATTCTGGCTTTAGCATTTGGGTAACTGGGAAGAGTTAATTTTGGTTGCCAACCTGCTTCTCCGTGTGGGAAAAAGATGGGATATGTCATTGGATCTAAATTTGGACTTAAGATACTCATATTAATAAACGGTTGGTCCTCATTTCTAGGATATATTCGAATGTCTCTTTGAAATGGTGGTTCTCCTTCATCATTGTGAAACACCATTGCAACCTCATTTGTTGTTGGCAAGTTATAACGACGTTTATCAGTATGTCTGTCTCTTTTAAGCACCATATTAACCTTCGGCATTGGTAATTGATGTGTTTGTGAATGAAGTAGTTGTTCATTTTCTACTTCTGCCAATTTTTTATACGCTTTACTGTAGGGATTGTTGTCCATAATGTTATTTAGCTCTATGAAAACAGTGGGTAAGCATTTTTTATTTTCTTCCATCTGCATACGTTGGTCAACAGCTTCCATTGTATCTAGGACATATAGTTGAGCGAATTTTCTTTGCTCTCCTTCCTCTGGATGTAAATGTGAAGTCCGATGATAAATTTGTCCTTGGACTTTAAAACAGTAAGGACCATGTCCTGGTACATTAGCAGCTAATGTTGCCCCCATGGATGCAAAGGATATGGCACTATTGTAGGATCTTATGTTTGTCTTAAAATTTTTGTAGTTTGGAAAAGTAGGTTCAGTCATAATATTTTGTAAATAAATTGGAAATTCTTTCCTTTCTGGAAGTTTGAACTTGCCTTTTTGACAACAACTAATAAATTGTCCATCTCTGGGTCTCTCCTGTTTAAAATAATAAGCCTCACAAAACTGACATTGAGTAGTCATGTCCCCACAACTATGAACCTCTACTGCTAAAGACTTGAGTAGAGGACAATTTGCAAAGCATATAGGATTTTGACTTTCATATTCATCAGGTGAAATGTCATATAATGTTTCAACAACAGGTTCTAAATGTTTTGTTTTTTTCGTTGCTTTTCTTGGTATATGTTGTATTGTTTGAGGTAAAATGTCATGTAATGTTTCATGAAACGGTTCTAAATGCTTTGTTTTCTTTGTTGCTTTTTTTGGTATCTCTTGTATTTTTTCTGGTAAAATGTCATCTGATGTTTGAGCAACAGGTTGTAAATGCTTTATTTTCTTTGTTGTTTTTTTTTACATATCTTTAATTTCTGCAAGTGACAGTCTTTTGCTTGCAATTCTTTTGCGTTCTTTTTCTCGTCGAATTTCCTTCTTCTCCGGTGTCTGCTGGCTGTCTGCTCTCTGTCGTCGTTCTCTAGCTTGGCGTCTTTTCTTTTCTTGTTTACTCTCGTTATCAGCCATGTTAATCTGTAAAAATAAAATAATGTACCATTAGTTTATTTTGAGATGTTAAGTTGTTTTTCATGACAAATAGTTATCAATAGTGTGTTAACATTTTATACTTAATCAATTTCAATGCGGTCAATTGAATAAAAGTCTAAATAAGGCCATCAGATAATTATTTAAAGAAATTTTGATTTATTAAACATGTATCCAAAAGCAAGTGTTTCAGTAACTAAAAAGGTATTTTCAAAAAGATGTTATGTCCTTATTTACAGCACTATTCAATTTGTCAAATGGCAATTAAATTAGGGTTTAGGACTGGAATGTTACAATGACAAATTGTATAGATTCTGTGTTTTTAGACTTTTTTGGACTATGCCAATTTATTTTTTAAGTTTACATTGAAGTTTGTATTTATTGTTAAAGATTATTGGCCCTAAAAGACAAATAAGAGATAGATGATAGATATTACTTTTTATACTGTACCTTGGTTGAAGTTTGATTTCAAGCAAAATTCTTTGTTGGTCCTGTGTTGAAAGCCTTCGTCCGATGGTCTGGTCCTGTGTTGAAAGTCCTCGTCCGATGGTGTAGTCCTCTGTTGAAAGTCCTCGTCCTCTGGTGTGGTCCTCAGTTCCAACTCCTGTTCCGATGTTCTTGACGCAGTATCTGTTATAAAATAAAAATGAAAATGTTATGTTATTTGAATGTCTTTGTATGAATGAAAAAATGGCATTATTTCTGTGTTTTTCTACAATCCTTTTTGGTGCGCCACAATTTTGGTATGCTTCTGTAGGCTATTTTCTAAGGCTTATAGGTGGTTAAACATTAAAGAAGAATATTAATTAATTTTTCTCTTTTTTTACTTGTTATACTGTACCTTGGTTGAAGTTTGATTTGAAGCAGAATCTTTGTTGGTCCTGTGTTGAAAGCCTTCGTCTGATGGTCTGGTCCTGTGTTGAAAGTCCTCGTCCAATCGTCTGGTCCTCTGTTGAAAGTCCTCGTCCGATGGTGTAGTCCTCTGTTGAAAGTCCTCGTCCAATGGTCTGGTCCTCTGTTGAAAGTCCTCGTCCGCTGGTGTGGTCCTCAGTTGAAACTCCTGGTCCGATGTTCTTGACGCAGTATCTGATATAAAATAAAAATGAAAATGTAATATTATTTTAATGTATTTGTATGAAGTAAAAAATGACATTATTTATTTGTTTTTCTACAATCCCGTTTGGTGTCCACCACTTTTGGTATGCTTATTTAGGCCTTTTTCTAAGGCTTATAGATTGTTAAACATAAAATAAGTATCTAAATGTACTTTGGTATGTGTTTGTGTGAGTTTTCATACAATCCTGTTTGGTGCGCACCACTGTTGGTATGCTTATTTAGGCTTCTTTCTAAGGCTTATAGGTTGTTAAACATAAAATAAGAATGTAAAAGTAGTTTGCTATGTGTTTGTGTGAGTTTTCATACAATCCTGTTTGATGCGCACCGCTGATGGTATGCTTATTAATGTTGTTTTGTAATGCTAATAGGTTGTTAAACATAAAATAAGAATCAAAATGTAGTTTGCTATGTGTTTGTGTGAGTTTTCATACAATCCTGTTTGGTGGGCACCAATGTTGGTATGCTTATTAAGGCTTCTTTCTAAGGCTTATAGGTTGTTAAACATTAAATAAGAATGTAAAAGTAGTTTGCTATGTGTTTGTGTGAGTTTTCATACAATCCTGTTTGATGCGCACCGCTGATGGTATGCTTATTAATGTTGTTTTGTAATGCTAATAGGTTGTTAAACATAAAATAAGAATCAAAATGTAGTTTGCTATGTGTTTGTGTGAGTTTTCATACAATCCTAATTTGGTGGGCACCAATGTTGGTATGCTTATTTAGGCTTCTTTCTAAGGCTTATAGGTTGTTAAACATTAAATAAGAATGTAAATGTTGTTTGCTATGTGTTTGTGTGAGTTTTCATACAATCCTGTTTGATGCGCACCACTGTTGGTATGCTTATTAATGTAGTTTTGTAATGCTAATAGGTTGTTAAACATAAAATAAGAATCAAAATGTAGTTTGCTATGTGTTTGTGTGAGTTTTCATACAATCCTGTTTCGTGGGCACCAATGTTGGTATGCTTATTTAGGCTTCTTTCTAAGGCTTATAGGTTGTTAAACATTAAATAAGAATGTAAATGTAGTTTGCTATGTGTTTGTGTGAGTTTTCATACAATCCTGTTTGATGCGCACCACTGTTGGTATGCTTATTAATGTAGTTTTGTAATGCTAATAGGTTGTTAAACATAAAATAAGAATCTAAATGTAGTTTGCTATGTGTTTGTGTGAGTTTTCATACAATCCTAATTTGGTGGGCACCAATGTTGGTATGCTTATTTAGGCTTCTTTCTAAGGCTTATAGGTTGTTAAACATTAAATAAACATCTAAATGTAGTTTGCTATGTGTTTGTGTGAGTTTTCATACAATCCTGTTTGATGCGCAGCACTGTTGGTATGCTTATTAATGTAGTTTTGTAATGCTAATAGGTTGTTAAACATAAAATAAGAATGTAAATGTAGTTTGTTATGTGTTTGTGTGAGTTTTCATACAATCCTGTTTCGTGGGCACCAATGTTGGTATGCTTATTTAGGCTTCTTTCTAAGGCTTATAGGTTGTTAAACATTAAACTAAGAATTTAAATGTAGTTTGCTATGTGTTTGTGTGAGTTTTCGTACAATCCTGTTTGATGGGCACCACTTTTGTTATACTTATGTAGTGTTTTTTCTAATGGTTATAGGTTGTTAAACAAAAAGAATATAAATTTAGTTTGCTATGTGTTTGTTACAATCCTGTTTTGTGTGTACCAGTTTGTGTGTACCATATGTTGCATACTTTCGCCCTCATTCAATTGCAGTTTGGCCAATTCAATATGGTTCTAAATGTGCTTATTTGGAGCCCTATTGAATTGTCCAAAATATCAATTGAATGAGGGCCTTTGTTTGCTGGATTTGTTATATTGTGAGGGCCTCATTGAATTTTGTTTTTCAATAGGGCTCTATATAAGCACAGAGCATATTTTGGAACAGAAGTTTTTAGTTAAATTGAGCCAAATGTGCTTATATAGAGCCCTATTGAAATGGTCAAATCACATTTGAATGAGGCCCTCGGCCATTAAACATATTTAGGTCCTGAATCAATTGCGTTTTGACCAATTGAATAGGGCTCTATATAAGCACATAAAATATTTTTGGACAGAAGTTTTTAGTTAGTGAAGACCTATTATGTGCTTATATAAAGCCCTATTCAATTAGCCAACTCACAATTGAATAAGGCTCATGGTTCGGTTCTTTTTTATACTTAATACTTTACCTTGATTGAAGTGTGGAATGACAGAGGGTCCCCTCCTGCCAATCTTAATCCGCCGGTCTTCTTGTAGTGTCTGTTTGAAAAATAAAGTGAAATAGTGAATAATAGAATTTTTTATTTGTATTTAACAAACCATGGCCTTTTCAGCATTTAAAGTATTTTTGTATCTTACCTCTTGTTCTTTGTTGGTGTTCTTTAAAAGGGATTGTTCTTCACAGTGCACAGTGCAAATTGTTGAGAGACGCTGTTGATGCAGAGTCTGTTTGAATATTAAAAAAAGTAGAAAGATTGAGTTTTAGGTGATCTATTAAATTTCAGTAAATTAATTTCATTGAAATATACTTCTGTAATTAATTTGAATTAACATTATTTTTTGGTGGGGTCTACACACATATATGTCACATACATGAAGCACATTTCCATAGTTGAAAGTAATTTTTTTGTGTGCGTGTGACATATCAGTATACATGAATCATATTTTAATTGTTAAATTAACCTTATTTTTATTTTTGGCCAACATACATAAATGTGTGTGTGACATGTGACTATAGATGATACACATATATGTGCGTGTCACATATCAGTATACATGACTCATATTTTAATAGTATTTTAATAGTCCCAACTTATTTTTTTGTAATGTAATTTAAATGTAGTTGTTTAATTAGTTTGTTGCAGGGGCAATACACATAAATGTGCATGTAACATGTCACTATACATTATACACATAAATGTGCGTGTCAGTTGTCAGTATACATTATACGCCTAAATGTGCGTGTGACATGTCACTATACATTATACACATAAATGTGCGTGTCACATGTTAGTATACATTATAGGCATATATGTGCGTGTCACATGTCAGTATACATTATACGCATATATGTGCGTGTCACTTGTCAGTATACATTATACGCATAAATGTGCGTGTCACTTGTCAGTATACATTATACGCATAAATGTGCGTGTCACATGTCAGTATACATTATACGCATATATGTGCGTGTCACTTGTCAGTATACATAAACCTCTTTGTCTTCTTTAATTTTTTTTTTTGATGTCCTGTCTTGAAAATAAGTAATATATTATAGCTTACCTCTCAGTTGTAATTTGCACAATGTAAAGTAGTAAATTAGGAAAGAATTATCTTCTCAAGTTTTAGCAGCAGTTATCTCCGAAGTCACTCTGTTCATCACCTGAGGAGAAATGTATTTTTCTCTGTCAAATAGACAGTATTTATAAACTTGTAGAACATTCTGGAAAGTTAGACCGTTAGAACGTAATACGCATGCGCTATTTGCGTTCCAGCTTACAATTTGCGTTCCATCCGCCATTTTGTGCGTAGTAGTGGTTAAAATGGTGTTTAATATGAGTGTGATCCGTTCCGCATAGTATGTGTTTCATTATTGCGAGTAAGTGTAGTGTAGTTACGTCTGGAGCCTCGTTTTCGTTTTGTTCGGCGGCCATTTTTTCTCTCGCTTAGCCGATTTTCGGTCGTTTAAACTCTTTGTTTTCACTTAAATGGACGTGTAAATGAACTTTTGGAGGTGCCGGATGCCCCCCCGTGCTGTAAGTAAGCTTTTTATGTGTTTGTTGTGTTTATTTCTTGTGTTTGTGATGTTTTGATGCGTGGCGGTTGGAATGGGTCTTTCGCGGCCGTATTTTTTTCCGATGCGGCCGTATTTTGTTGCGAGTAAGTGTAGTGTAGTTACGTCTGGAGCCTCGTTTTCGTTTTGTTCGGCGGCCATTTTTTCTCTCGCTTAGCCGATTTTCGGTCGTTTAAACTCTTTGTTTTCACTTAAATGGACGTGTAAATGAACTTTTGGAGGTGCCGGATGCCCCCCCCGTGCTGTAAGTAAGCTTTTTATGTGTTTGTTGTGTTTATTTCCTGTGTTTGTGATGTTTTGATGCGCGGCGGTTGGAATGGGTCTTTCGCGGCCGTATTTTTTTCCGATGCGGCCGTATTTTGTTGCGATATACGCAGTTAGCTTTTACGTGTACGACGCAGGGTATTTGTTTCTAAGTCGTGCGTATGTGTGTTAAGAGCGTGTGAGGGGCCTTTTTTACTGTTTTTTTGTTAAGTCTTGCGTCTGTGTGTCTGGGTGTAAGCGGGTGTGAGGCGACTTTGAGTTTTTTTTTGTTATGAAGTTGTGTGTGTGTGTATGTGTGTGTTAACACAGCCGATGTTGGGATGCTCCCACCACCGCAAATGCGGACCCTCGCTTCGCGAGGATCCGCATTTGCGGGGACGTTGTTTGGTTTTTGTTGGCTGGGCGGTTGGGTTTATTCTGTTAAAAAAGTCGTGTGTGTGTATGTGTGTGTTAACACAGCCGACGTTGAGCCTCCACAACCGCAAATGCGGGCCCTCGCTTCGTGAGGACCCGCATTTGCGGCGAACTGCGTCCCTCGCTTCGCGAGGGACGCAGTTTCTTGCGGGCTCGCTACGCGAGCCCGCAAGCGTGAGCAACGACTTGGGTTTTTGTTGGCTGGGCGGTTGGGTTTATTCTGTTAAAAAAGTCGTGTGTGTGTATGTGTGTGTTAACACAGCCGACGTTGAGCCTCGACAACCGCAAATGCGGGCCCTCGCTTCGCGAGGACCCGCATTTGCGGCGAACTGCGTCCCTCGCTTCGCGAGGGACGCAGTTCTTGCGGGCTCGCTACGCGAGCCCGCAAGCGTGAGCAACGACTCGTACGCTCACAACTATATATGTGATATAGAATCTAAATATAAGGGTACATGTTCTCTCTTTTACCTTCTTGGCTTAATAATGTACAAACATTTTTATACAATTTAAAATAAATAACTACAGTTTTTAACTGTTTTTAACTAGTGCACTAAATCTTGGTTCATTGATTACAAACATTATGCCTTGATTTCTAACAGAAACAGAAATGTTCGAGGAGTGAGAAGAACAGTGGATTTTGAGAAAATACAAATATCTCTATTCAGCTTTGTTGAGATATTGCAACTTTAAAATATTTGCTCTGAATTTATATCACTTAAAACGAATGAGCAACACCAATATTTAAATATCTAATTATTAAGTATAACAACTGCAAACTTAAATTTGCCAATTACAACATAAACAAGTAAACATTTAATATACGTCAATTAGAAATATGTAACAAATTACAAATATTTATTACAGCAGTATTAACTAATGCCAGCCCATTCCAAAGACCAGTGGTTTAAGAGTGTCCCCTCTTGACCCCAAAAGTCCTGTTGTGACACACTCTCTCTCTCTTCTGATAGGAGAGAGCTGTGTGCTTAATGGAGGGATATCAGCTTTCTCAATATTCACACTTTGTTTGTTGCTGACTGCAACTGCTCTACACCATGTTTATGACACATCGGCCACCCCCAGCCCATATGCTTTCCAAATGTTTCTGAGGAAGGCAGAGCCCAGGAAGTAGCCTTCAGGAACAATTCCAGAAGCAGCTGCAGAGCTCAGATCTGTGTGAGATTCTGTCAGACTGTCTATGTAGGTATCTCACTATCTTGTTATTGTCCTCTCTGTGTCAATGTCTACTTATGGCACAGTCACAGTCACAGTCAGTTTTTCTCACTTACAATAAATCTCACTCTCTCTCCATGTCCATATATATGTCTGTCCGGGACTGTACATTTCTGAGATTCTGATGTGACTTTATATGTGAACTACATAATTCACAACTGTCTTCCTTATTCTATGAATGCAAAGAGTGCACCACAAAACCGTCAAGAGGTACTTCCCTCCACTAACTTCATGGCACAGCTATGTTCCAGTGACTGCTTCCTTTCCATAGTGGCTCTATAAATATAAAGGTGATCTTGGGCTCCTGTCTTACTTCTCTCTCCGTCCTTGACATCTTTAAAGTTGCACTGGTGATTATGAGGAGAGAGTATACAGTACTTGTTTTTTTGTTATTGTATGTGTAAGATTTGTGTGCTCTTGTGTCACCACACACTAAAATGTATTATGACAATGTACATAAAAATCATTTTGTGTAAACATTTTAGATTTTACTAGAATTTATGGTAGAATTATGTATGTATATATGTATCAGATAACTACAAAAAAAGATATGTACAGTTCCTTGCAAAAGTATTCACCCCCTTGATTGTTTACCTATTTTGTTACAGTACAGCCTTAAGTTCAATGTTTTGTTAATCTCAATTTTATTTGATGGATCAGAACACAATAGTCTAAGTTGGTGAAGTGAAATGAGAAAAATATATACATAAAACTATTTTTTAGAAATAGAAAGCAGAAAATTGGCATGTGCGTATTTATTCACCCCTTTTGTTATGAAGCCCATAAAAAGCTCTGGTGCAACCAATTACCTTCAGAAGTCACATAATAAGTGAAATGATGTCCACCTGTGTGCAATATGTGTCACATGATTTGTCATTACATATACACACCTTTTTTGAAAGGCCCCAGAGGCTGAGTAAGAGGCACCACTAACCAAACACTGCCATTAAGACCAAGGAACTTTTACAAACGAGTAAGGGACAATGTTGTTGAGAAGTACAAGTTAGGGTTAGGTTATAAAAAAAAATCCAAATCTTTGATTATCCCCAGGAGCACCATAAAATCTATCATAACTAAATGGAAAGAACATTGCACAACAGCAAACCTGATAAGAGACGGCCGCCCACCAAAACTCATGGACAGAGCAAGGAGACTATTAATCAGAGAGGCAGTACAGAGACCTAAGGTAACCCTGGAGGAGCTGCAGAGTTCCACAGCAGAGACTGGAGTATCTGTACATAGGACGACAATAAGCTGTGCGCTCCATAGAGCTGGGCTTTATAGCAGAGTGGCCAGAAGAACGCCATTACTTTCAGCAAAAACAAAATGGCATATTTTGAGTTTGCGAAAAGGCATGTGGGAGACTCCAAAATGTATGGAGAAAGGTGCTCTGGTCTGATGAGACTAAAATAGAACTTTTTGGCCATCAAAGAAAATGCTATGTCTGGCGCAAACCCAACACATCATATCACCCAAAGAACACCATCAGCAGCCTGGGAAACTGGTCAGAATTGAGGAAAAGATGGAAGGTGCTAAATACAAGGATATTCTTGAGCAAAACCTGTACCACTCTGTGAGTGACTTTAGGCTAGAACAGAGGTTTATCTTCCAGTGGGACAATGACCCCAAACACACTGCTAAAGCAACACTTGAGTGGTTTAAGGGGAAATATGTAAATGTGTTGGAATGGCCTTGTCAAAGCCCAGACCTCAGTGCAATAGAAAATCTGTGGTCAGACTAAAAGATTGCTGTTCACAAGCGCTAAACATCCAACTTGAAGGAGTTGGAGCAGTTTTGCAAGGAGGAATATGCAAAAATCCCAGTGGTAAGATGTGGCAAGCTCATAGAGACTTATCCAAAGTGACTTGGAGCTGTGATTGCCTCAAAAGGTGGCTCTAAAAAGTATTGACTTTAGGGGGGTGAATAGTTATGCACATTGACTTTTTATTTTATTTTGTCATATTTGTTGTTTGCTTCACAATAAACAAATTAAAAAAAGCATCTTCAAAGTTGTGGGCATGTTCTGTAAATTAAATGATGCAAATCCTCAAACAAACCATGTTAATTCCAGGTTGTGAGGCAACAAAACACGAAAAATGCCAAGGGGGTGAATACTTTTGCAAGGCACTGTATATGTACAGTACATTATAGCATAGGAAAATTTGCAACAAGTCCTAATAGGGGAAAGCTCTATATCTGAACTTGTGAACATTGCTTAACTTTTGAAGGCTTTTGTCTCTTTAAGCTTCATTATTAGAATATTTTTGTTCCTACCTGTATCCCTATGTATGCATATAGTAAAGTACTAGTATCAGTAGTGTAGCTAAAGCTTTTGCCGCCCGAGGCTGTCCCCTTGTCTCTCTTCCCCCTCCTCCCCGTTGTCTATTTTCCCCCTCCTCCCCTTGTTTCTTTCCCCTTGTCTCTCTCTCTCCTTCTCCCACTTGTCTCTCTCCCCCTCCCGCTACCCCATTGTTTCTCCCTATTGTCTCTCTCCCCATTTTTTCTCTCCCCACTTGTTTCTCTCCCTGCTCCCCTCCCCCACCCTGTTTCTCTTCAACCCTCCTCCCCCTTGTTTCTCCCAACCCTGTCTCTTTCTCCCACAGGCCATGTTTAGTAACATAAAGAGTATTCTACTTTATAGCAAGAAAACCTTAAAAGTCCTCCTTCTTTCCTTCTGCTGATGTTGTGGTCCCGGGTATAATAATAATAATAAATACATGGCATATATCAAATGACCTATACTAGCTCCTTATAGTCCAGAGGGGTAGCGTAGATAACCTTCATTGAAAACCCAACTAATCTAACTCCAATGAAACCTTCTAGCCTATGAAAATCAGCTACCCACCACAGATTAAAATACCTACCCACCAAGTCAATAATGGGGGTCCATAAGACTGCTGACCACTGTGTTTGGGGACTTTAGCTTTGGGTATGGGGATGCTTGCCTTGGATCCTCTCTTCAGCCCTAAGAAAGAGACCACTAAAAATAAATCTCTCTCTATATATAGAGAGATTGCTCGGTTACAACCCAATAATTTAATGATTTAAATTTAAATTCAAGATAAGCCATTTAACATCACAGTGATCAAATTCTATGCTCCAAACATAGACTCTGCAGAGGCTGAAGTTGTCCAATTCTATGAAAATATTCAACACCTAATAGATATAACTCTCATAGATGTTACTCTCATTTTAGGAGAATAGAGTGCTAAAGTAGAGAACCAAAACATACCTTGAATAACAGTCAATTGTGGCCTTGAAATACAAAATGAAGCAGTTTAGAAATAAGTAGAATTCTGTCACAGTAACAAAAAAGCAGAATGAAAATAAGATCTTTTTAAGATCATAACATTTTCAGTTGAATCAAAAAAAAACAGAATGACAATAAGATCTGTTTAGAATAATTTACCTACCCAGAATGATCCCCCAGTGAAGAACGATAGCCAAACTAGTTCAGGGCAGAAGAGTGAGGACCAGGGTGCCGTTGATCTTCATTGGAAGATCATTTTGGGTAGGTAAATAATACTATTAATATTTTCTTTTATAGGTGTAAGTATTTTACTTATTTTTCTAGGGCCTCATTCTATTTTCGGCCGTAAATCGACCGTAAGGCTGCGATTCCTTGCGGGGGTTCTGTTAACTCGCGATTCTATTATACGGCCCAGCAAGGATCTCCCCTTACGGCCGGCCGCATATCTTGAAACCGGCCGTAAGCTCTGAAATCTAAAAACGCAAAAATAAATTCAAGCCTGCACTGTTCAGCTCTGTAAATGCTAGGGATCATATTGGGGGACATGAGGATTAAAAGTAACCCCCTCTCAAGCTTGCACATCAGCCCAAACCCGAGTTCAAATTAACTGTTTATTTTCCAGCTGCGGCGTGGGCGTGTCTGAGGTGCTCCAAGCACTCTGGACTTTTTACATGTATATTTTACGTATATTAAAAATAAATTATTTTACGGATTTGAGTATAGGGTAATTATGTGCTATTTTTGCTAACACCGAATATCACTTTATAGACTCCGCAAAGTGCAGGATGGCTTTATTTAAGCTATTTTATGTGCTTAATTGGTGCTAGCGGGACCTGTTTGCTGCAAGTAAGCTGCGGCTCGTTTTTAGCCTTGCAGACAGGGTTCCCGGAGCAATAGAATAGCAACCAGGCTTTTCTTACGGCCGATTTCCTTGCGCCGTTTTAGATCAAAGGCTTTCCTCCGGCGCGATCGGCCGCAAGAGATAGCAAGGCACTGGCCACAAGCCTGCCGGAATCCCCGGCCGGAGGGGAATAGAATAGCCGGAAAGCTTGCGGCCGGTCCTTGCGGCCCTGCAGCGGCTGCGGACGATAATAGAATGAGGCCCCTACTGTTTATTATTTTATGTGTAATTCTGTTTTCTTAACATAAGTCTTTTTTTTGTAAATGGAAGTCATTTTTATTTTGTGTAATTTAAGTTTTTTTTAAAATTTTTGATAATTAGTAGGGTTTAGTAAATTATTTATTATTTTTTTTATTTACTAGTGGGTGTTTATTTTATTAGTGGGTTTGATTTTGTTATTAGTGGATGTTAATTTATTTATTAGTGGTTTCATTTTGTTATTAGTGGGGTTTAACAATTTATTTATTACATGGGGATAATTATTAGTGGGCTTTTTTAAAAATAAATTAGAATTATTTGTATGTATTAGTTTATTGGGGGGTAATTAGAACAGTGTAATGTAAGGGAGTCCTTTTACTTACAGTGTCATGAGGGCCCAGGTGCACCTTCATGACACTTAGTGTGTTAATTGAATTTGTTTTGACATGGGGGTCTTTACAGACCCCCATGATATGTTAGGGGTTAATATGTGTCCCATAGGGAGGGGTTAAAATATAAATGCTGCATTTTTTTTGATTGGATTAAATATTTAGGTGCTGCAGGTGTCCCTATCTTTATCAGGCAGCATGAGGGTTTAATGTTAGGTGGTTAATTTATTTGATGCCTGGGGTCCTCTAAGAACCCAAGCGGGGTGTGGGGGCTAATTTTAGGTGTCAGTAAGTTCTGATCAGGGCTCCCTGCACCACAGTGGGATAATTTTAGCATCCAGGGAGCCCAAACAAGGGGGATTCTATCAGAAACCCCTTGCAGGGTTTAACTGTCTATTTGTCCATGGGGGTCTGTATACAACCCATGGTTATGTACTGTATATGGGGTGATCCACTAGGGGTATGGCGTTTCAAGGGGAAGTGGGCTATTGGGAGGTGAGTAGGGGTAGTGGATGCCATCCAGCGGGCATTTAAATGGAAGGAATTCCCCTCGCATGACGTTAAGTTTTTCTATTGGCTATTAGATGCACTTTTTATCTGTAAAGCTTAGTTTGGGTACCTCCTACACTGAAATCTCTTGCACAATGCGAGGATTTACAGATGTAAGCTGCGTGCCCTAATGTGGTGATTTAAATATTTATATGAGGTTGTAATTTAGGGGAAAAAAGCTCCTACAGCCAATTTATGGCCGTACCCTAAGTTAAAGGACTTGATGTACATCGAAGCCTAAGTTATTAATAGTAGTGCATATCTGTTCATATCAGTAATAGTTGTAAGTTCACTGCAACCAATACAGAATGCCTTCTATTAGACAGAGACAATGGAGGCCTGGCAGCATATGAAGCATTGCGTGAGACTTCATCAGAGCTTATGTATGTAATTAATGAATATTGTCATATAAAGTATAATATTGTTTTAATGGACTAATGCTTAGGTCTTGATAAAACGAGCAGACATCTCTCGGAACCATGTTTATTAAAATATATTTTTAATCCGTTAAAAATGTATTATATATGATAATACTCATATATATAATACTCATTATTTTAAATACTACTAATATATATACATTAGTTTATATGCAACATGTGTATTGAAAGTGAAGCCATTTACATATTTTCATTTTTAAGAGGACATTTTTTCCATTCTTGTGGTTGCAGTGTAAAATTGTGACTGACACTTTGAAAAAAGACAAAGAATTAGCAGAGCAGAGTTAATTAGGAAATTTCAAACTAGCTTTCAATTCACTAAATGTGCTGTAGTACTTAAGGAAGTCAGTCAATCAATCAATCGGATAAAACATTTTTGGTTGCATTTGAATTTAGACACTCTATACAAACTTGTTTGGTATTTAATTAGCCTTGCAATACAACAGGCTTGTGAGTTTTAATGTATGTTAGAGAAAATATAAAGATAAATAAATATGTTATGCAATTGATAGTTGTAAAAATAACAATTATTATTAGGATGATTATTAATAACAATCTTTTTAATAATAATTATAATAATAACAATGTTTATTAATGTTTTATGGTAGTAAAAATGTTCAGCTCCTGCAAGAGCTGTAATGGATGCTCATATTTAGTTAAACATTTGTAAAGGGTTTGGGTTAATATTAAGTTTGTCTGCTTCTTACAGGATTTTTGAACATTCTGAGGACTTATGTGCACTTGAATGTTATGTTATGGGCTTTGGAACAATTTAATCGACATCTACAAGTGGATTATCATAGGGCTGGTTTTGATTTGGGTTGGAATAGCTTGGTAGTGATTAATGAGTCAACTTTACTCTTACATCTGAAACTTGTAGGCAAGTACTGAGAAACACAAATCCTTGAATAAACCTCCTGCAGGAAATGAGACAGTATTATTTTACCCCAAGGAGAAGTTTTTTTTTTATGAAAAGAAACAGCACACAAGTATTTAGGGTTCTGAGGTGGGACATTTGGAGAGAAGGTCAAACCACTGACTCTCTCATCTCGGCCTCTGAAGAATGCCTGAGAAATAATTATAACAAAAGTGTATTGTGTACAAAGAGCTGCTTTTCTTTTTTTCCAGTTAATATACCACTTTAGAAACAGGTCCCCAAGGGCCACACTGACACCAAGCCTCACATGTGCAACATTAAAATGTGGAAGTTTAGAACTGATACACAATTACTCTCAGATGTCAAGTAAACAAATAACAGGTTGACAAAAGTTAAATTATGTCACTTACTGTAATTACTCTTCAAAAATGGTGAATAAACAATTAAATGATGAGTGAAAAATAAAATGTGAACAGTGAACAGATACACTTTATACATGATCCAAAGTTTTTTGTATTCAATTAGATGTAGTTTACAATGTATTTAATCATAGTCATTTTACTTCTGGCAATTAGTATATAGCATACAAGAAAGTATGAGCCAAACTAAAAAATATATTTGTCACTAGCAAGTCATAAAGAGCTTAAAGAATTACTGTGCTTATATTGTTTTCCATATAGTATATTGAATAACTAACTCTGATGATGGGCGAAATGTTTTTAGAATGTTTAAAACAAATAAACAAGACCTTACATATATCAAAGGAAGTGTATTGCATGATTGGTAATAGCAGAGACTTTCAGAATGTTTGTATTGCATATATAAAAACTAGGTCTAAAGGTTAATGAAGAGATTCTGGGAATGGTCAAAAATGTTTAAGCTGCAGCTCTAAGAGTATTCATTGGAATGTATGTCACGAGGAGCTCCTTCAGGTAGTGGAGTCTTTGACATATCCTATAATTCTACGTTCAGGAAAAAATCAAGAGGGGTATTGATCTTATTCAAAAAAACACTAGCAGTGACACAGGAATTTGTTAAAGTCAACCCAAATGGACGTTATATTATTTGGTTGGGTAAAATATGGAATGAAGATTTTACATTAGTAAACTTATAGGCATCGAATGAGAAACAAATTAGTTTCCTGAATCATATATTAGCAATGTGGAAAAAATACATGAAAGAAAAGACCATAATTGGTGGTGATTTTAATTTGTTAATGAACACAAAAATGGATAGAAAGTCATTGAAATATCCAAATTGTGACTCAAGAAACACAAAAAAATGACTCCTGGTGTGTATTACACATCGAAACAGAGAGACTTTTCATTCTATTCCCATAAGCATGGGACCTATTCACAGATAGACTACATTTTGGTTGATCCAAAAATGATTGACTTGATTATTGAGGTAAAATTGGGTTCAATTGTGATGTCTGACCATGCGTGTATGTCAATAAAACTAAAATGGGGTACTGAGATTAAAACCCGCCCGCATTGGAAAATGTAAATGTTTTATTATGGATGAAAATAAAGAATAAAAGCTGAAGGTGGAGATTGGAAATGGAAAGGGCCCAGTTTCTTCAAATGTAATGCATTAAAACCATATATCAGAGAGATTTTGATTGGTTGGAAAAGCTTTGATAAAAAACAGTGGGGGATGACAACTTTATTTAAAACTGAATAACTTGGAATCACTTAATAAGGTCAAACCTGATTTAAAAACTACTGATGCAATACACGAATGTCAGTTACAAATTAAAAAAATAAACCAAACTATAAATAAAGACAGAAAATTGTGGAAATGCAACAAAATCTGTACCATTATGGTAACAAAATAAGTAAAACATTGGCGAAAAAAATAAAAAAATAAACACTCGAGGAAAAGAATTGAGGTATTGAGGTCCGGAGAAGAACTGATTAGGAAACCTAATTATATCATCAATGCTTTTGGGAACATTTATCAAAAGCTATATAATTTAGAATCCAATGCCCAATTTGTAAAAACAACTAAAGAAGAAATTTGGAAATTTCAGGACACTCTCACTTTGCCTAGTGTATCAGACGCACAACTGGTGAGCTTAAATGGGACAATCTCGTTAGATGAAGTAAATAGTGTAATCAAAGATATGAAACTATATTCTGTACCAGGCCCAGGTGGCTATACCAACTCTGTTTACAAAGGGTATCAATCTGTGATTGCAGAGCCTTTAAAAGAGCTCTTTAATGAAATAATACATGACAGGGAAAACTTCTAGAGAATTTCTTCTTTCTTCTATCATCACTATTCCCAAAAAAGATCAGGAAATATTAGACTGTAATGGCTTTAGACCCATTTCCCTTAACTCAGACCTTAAATTGTACTCAAAAAATACTTGCTAAGAGGCTGAATATGATTATTAAGGACTTGATAGGAAAGGGTCAAAATGGTTTAATACCAAGTCGTCATGGCTGTGACAATACACTTAAACTAATTGATGTGATAGATTATGCAGGTAAAAAAAGTATTCCCATCCTACTCCTTTCTTTAGATGTTGAAAAAGCTTTTGATCGAGTGGGGTGGGAATACATGAGACAAACGTTGGACAAATTTGGATTTGGAGCATTTGGAAGACTGGCTACAGGAGCATTGCACTCCAATCCCGAAACGGAAGTTTCCGGATTGGGTTTTAATTCTAAGAAGTTTTGTATTAGGAATGGAACAAGGCAAGGGTGTCCCCTGTTGCCCATCTTGTTTGCATTGCTAATTGAACCACTAGCAGAAGCGATAAGGATGTCACAGAAAATAAAAGGTATTTGAATAAATCATAATGAACACAAGCTTGTTCTTTATGCGTATGATATTGTCCTGATGATAACAGAACCTAAATAATCTTTAAAAGTGATACAAGATTTAATTGGAATCTTTGGAAAGATTTCCAATTATAAGTTAAATATACAAAAAACTGAAATTTTAGACATTAATCTGGCATCTAATGTGAAAATGGATTTGAAGCTTCTTTACCCCTTTTACTGGACAGGTAACATTTTTAAACATTTAGGAATTTTATTTTGCAAAGAAATTGAAAAAATAATTCTGTTAAACTGTGGACAATTATATTGGAATTTGAGGGACATTGCCAAGAATCAATTATCTTTTACAAAGCATTCCTATTAAATTTTCATGTTTCTGGATTAGGCGTTTTCAAAATCTTATAGATACATTTATTTTTAATGACGGTAAGTCCAGGATTAATAAGAAAGTTTTGTGTAAAAATGTATTAAGCGAGGGTTAGCTTACCCTGATTTGAAAGTATATCAGGATGCTATAATGTTGTCACATGTTATTAGATGGACCTACCCGAATTACGAAATGCATTAATATTATTAGAACTCAACGGGAAGAACTCAAAACAGTTAACATGAAATGGTGGGAAAAATATATAAAACATTCCTTTAATGAAAACTGTTGGAAAAAAAGCACTGAATCTAATAAAATCTATAAAATTGTAAACAATTCTTCTCTTAGAGAAGCCTTTATAGAAGTACTGAATAGATGGTATTGGATCCCCACGAAAATGGGGTTATAGTCATCTAATTTAAATATACAACAATCAATACCTCGCTGGAATGAGATAGAATCTTCATTGGCTCATAATAGAGCCTTGGAAAAAGACTTTTGTTCTTTGGATTTGATTAAATATAATAGGATTAAATGGAAGGTATGGGATGCATTTTCACTATCTGGTTGCCATTCATAAGAGACTGCTATCTTTTCCCCCTCTCTGTCCCTGGAGCGTCAAATTGCTGGAAATGTTGATTGTTTTTTTTTTTTTTTTTGTTGTTTGTACATGGATTGACCCTCTACATGAAAGAGTCGTCATTTTCGGAATGGAATTTTGTTATAAATACCTTTAAGGTTGTGAAGAAATCTTTTATGTATTGGCTATGAATAGTTTTGGATATGTTCATTTATTTATTTAGTTTCTCTTATTTGTGTTTGTTAAATGTTACTATTTTATGTATGTGATTATGTACTGTATAAATATTAATACAAATATTTAAAAAAAAGTTGTTTATTTTGTATCATTTCAGTGTCTAAATGTTACAACACGATATCCATTTTTTAAAGTTTAGTCTATAATTGCTGGCATCAGGTACATTGTGTGTATATATTGATTTTTTTGTTGTGTCTTTTAAGTTTGCTATAGGTCATCCTAATAGTGCTTCTTCTGGTTTTCTGGGGAATTATGTGAGTGTTTCTAATATTGAATATGTTTCTTTCCCTAGTTGTGGGATTTTAGGACTTTCCCATAGAGCATGTTTGAAAATGCCAGGTTCATCACATCCTCTGAAGCTGCAGTGCATTGTCTTTAACACTGAGGGAGTTAATGCATTACAAGTAAGGTGTGTAACTAGAGGTGTTACATTTATCTGAAACTCACCTATCTGCATTCATTAAATGTAAATTACAGACAGCATGACTTGTAGTTTTGAAGAATTTTGTTTTTAATTAATCATTATTTCACTCCAGAACTGTATATATCTAGTATGTGAGCTGACTATTTCTTAAAAAGTTAAATATGTGGTTAAAATGTGGAGCTGGGATGGCACAACCTATCTACTACTCCACAAAATACTTTGTTTTTTTAGTCTTCAGTGCAGAAAACTTTTTTTTTTAGACAATTGTCGGAATTTCACTCCTATTTGAATATTTGGCAGAAATGAAAACTATTTGCTCTAGTTGGATCAAAGTGTGCTGTTATTTAAGATAAATAAGATCTTTGACTATTTCATATGTTATTTGCAATCAGATGACTTAAATGAAGATGTTTGATGGAGAGGTTCAGTAGCAGGGAAAGTGTGAGGCATTCTATTGTTTTGAACACAGTCAGTATATGTTAAACATTTAGCACCTTTTGAATACTTACATTATCTTTAAAATGTCAGACATGTAATGGTACACAGTTTAAACATTAAATTTATGTGAAAAATACATTAATGCTTGTTTCTTCCTACCATGATGTCTTACATTTAGAAGTAATACAGAGAGGATTTTAGAAATTACATTACTCTCTTTATACATGTTCTCTTAATTGGAAGTATAAAATATATTTTCTTTGAAATAAATTTTACTTAAACTCCATTATCTGAACTCCATATACGTTTAATTTAATAAAGAAGGCTATTAATTCTTTTGAGTACAAGGATAAATATTCATTAGCAAGTTTTTCTATTTGTGCAATACCTGTAGGTAGACCTTAATTCTATTTGGCACGATATATATATATATATATATATATATATATATATATATATATATATATATATATAATATTTACATCTGTTTCTCAAAAATCATCCTGCTGGTGCAAAATCTGAAGTTTCTGATAGTCTGTGGAGTTATACAATGTATGCTGCAATACATATGTCTGAGTTAATTATATCTGATCAATTAGAAAATGTTTTCGTCGAGGTGGGTGCAAATGAACAGTCACTTTAGTAGGGAATACCAGCGAGTGGAGTTAACTTGTTGACTTCATGGACAAGTTGTTTGCCAGTATTTGAGCATGATAAAGATGACAAGGCCAATTTAGAATTTTGTATTTGGTCCATAAATACCATGCTTGACCACTCTGTTGTATAATAACACAAGAGAAATGTCATTTTTTTTTTATTCAAGCTAATTAATTCACTGGAGTATTATCCTATCTTGTATCAGTATTATGCATTCAAAACATATCAATACATGAATAAACTAACAGGCTCAGGCAGCTGTAACAATAACTTCAATTCTATATATGAACTTAATCAAGGTTGTAACATAAAGATAAACTAAACAAAATAAAGCAGATTGAAAGACAGTTATTAAACAATACCATCTATTGCTATCTAGTGAAAAAACGTTCTCAGATTTCCCAACAAATCTAGTCATTTAACATGTGAAGTTTAAATTAACGCCTCTGAGCCCAGATAACTCTAGCATTTACTTGTATTTCCTGCCTAAAAACACAAGATCAGAAAAATGTTTTACTTCAGTTCTAATTGATTTGTGTAATGGCCTTTAATAAATGCAAAGATCTATAGAAAATGAAAACGTACAAAGATCTTCTTCAATTGGATCGTTAATTCAGGCTATAATCCCCTATGTCATGTAATTACTTAGTTTTAGCTATTGTTATCAAGTTAAGCAAGTTGTTCTTAATGAGCAATACATATTAAGAATACATTTTGGGATAGTGATGTTAGTTTACTTTTTTTTTATTATCATAAATTTAGACAATTGCACGGTTGTCAATAAAAAAACTGAGTATGTGATGTTTAAAATAAACACTGCTTACATTCTTAAGACAGAAGAGACTGAAAACTTCCTAATTAATACATTCTGGGCATAGCTGATGAGATTTTTGGGTACAATACAGTTACTTGGAGCCATTTCAAACGCAGACAATGAATGGACAATTTATTTTTCATATTCTTTTGAAAATTCTGATATATCAAGGGACACACTTTTGAAGAAATACACCAAAAGATCAGCTAAATGTTTGTGAAATGTCTCTCAATATGCCGATCAACTTCATGAGAAAGGAGGAAACTTTGAATGTACATAATGTTTCTTAGCACAATGGGAAAATGGAATCTAGTGCTTCTCATAGATATAATTGAGAGCTTATAAGCTTACAAAGATACAGCCTCAGTAGTTTAAAACACACATAATATAACAGGCAGGATCAGTTGTTAAATACAATTAGAAGTCTTCAACAAAAAAATTGCATATAAAAGGCACAAATGTAAAGGCTGTGTTTGATTTTAGCAAGATAAAAATATAAATACATAGTTTGCCTTTTATCAACATAGGCCTTGATTACATGACACACACTATTTTGTATATGTGAATATCACACATTAAAATGACTGAGCAATCACTTCCTGCATGTAAAAAACATGTTTCCACAAACAATTTTCCAATATTAGCAGCCATATAACTGTTACACAAGATCAGATCATCTTTAGAGAGTGCCCCCAAAAGCCTAATATATACTAAAGTTCTGGGGCCCCCTCTTAACTATTGAGGGGTTTTCGAGACCCTTTCCCCACATGCATTAGTCTTTTGGGGTTGGGGGACTATTAATCACTAATATGCAATGCCTATCCAGTTTTTACTACAGTCCCTAGTGTGTGCTAGGATTGGCAATCACCCCTCATCTTACTGTACCTACCCTAACCCTCAGCAGACTCCCCCTGAGAGTCTATATATACCTCACCCCTTAATGACTCCCAAGTTCCCTGTGGTTAGTACTAGTAGCAATAAAGAGAAAAACAGGTGGCAATGAAATAAAACAAAACCATAGTTACAATAAAATAAAAAGTAGTAAAATACTACTTGTGCCACCACTACACACATGGACCACCATCAGTTCTGCAACAGCTGAAGCCACAACTAAAGGAGCATGCGAAAGTGAGATCCTGAAAGTGTGGTTAAGTTGTAAATCAGAAAACTTATGTTACTTAAACTAGAATGATTTCCACTAGACCCCTTCTGAACAGGGATGTACTGGAAGGGGCCTTTACACATACAATGTGTATTGACGGTGTATTAAAATGGACAGGAACATGTGAATTTTATAATTAATATGTATTCTTATATTAAATAGTGTATATTCATACACTAAGATCCTCCCTCCCTTCTTGCTATTGTCCAAAGGGTTTTCCCCCTGTTTCAACCTTAAAGTTCTCCTCCAATTTCTTGATGGCATCCAAATAAGCCTACACCTCTGATTTATGGTGAAATTTACCATTTAGAAATGAAGATGGTGCTCACTGAGAACAATTTACAGTGGATATAAAAAGTCTACACACCCCTGTTAAAATGTCAGGTTTCTGTGCTGTAAAAAATGAGACAAAAGGTGTTGTTGTTAAAAGGTTCAGTCAGGAGAAGGGTACAAAAGAATTTCCAAGGCATTAGATATACCATGGAACACAGTGAAGACAGTCATCATCAAGTGGAGAAAATATGGCACAACAGTGACATTACCAAGAACTGGAGCTCCCTCCAAAATTGATGAAAAGACGAGAAGAAATCTGGTCTGGGAGGCTACCAAGAGGCCTACAGCAACATTAAAGGAGCTGCAGGAATATCTGGCAAGTACTGGCTGTGTGGTACATGTGACAACAATCTCCCGTATTCTTCATATGTCTGGGCTATGGGGTAGAGTGGCAAGATGAAAGCCTTTTCTTACGAAGAAAAACATCCAAGCCAGGCTACATTTTGCAAAAACACATCTGAAGTCTCACAAAAGCATGTGAGAAAAGGTGTTATGGTCTGATGAAACCAAGGTTAAACTTTTTGGCCATAATTCCAAAACAGTACATCACCAGAAGAACACCATACCCACAGTGAAGCATGGTGGTGGCAGCATCATGCTTTGGGGCTGTTTTTCTTCAGCTGGAACTGGGGCCTTAGTTAAAATAGAGGGAATTATGAACAGTTCCAAATACCAGTCAATATTGGTACAAAACCTTCAGGCTTCTGCTACAAAGCTGAACATGAAGAGGAACTTCATCTTTCCGCATGACAACGACCCAAAGCATACATCCAAATCAACAAAGGAATGGCTTCAAAAAAGAAAATCTGTGGGGTGATCTGAAGAGGGCTGTGTACAGGAGATGCCCTCACAATCTGACCGATTTGGAGTGTTTTTGCAAAGAAGAGTGGGCAAATCTTGCCAAGTCAAAATGTGCCATGCTGATAGGCTCATACCCAAAAAGACTGAGTGCTGTAATAAAATCAAAAGGTGCTTCAACAAAGTATTAGTTTAAGGGTGTGCATACTTATGCAACCATATTATTTTATTTTTATTTTTTTTCTTCCCTCCACCTAAAAGATTTCAGTTTGTTTTTTAATTGAGTTGTACAGTTTATAGGTCACATTAAAGGTGGAAAAAGTTCTGAAATGATATATCTTTGTCTAATTTTTTCACAGCACAGAAAACCGACATTTTAACAGGGGTGTGTAGACTTTTTATATCCACTGTAACTGCTACTTACATTGAGGGTGGATCTGGTGGTTGTGACACAATTCAGGGAACTAGGGAACTAGCTGGGTCATAGATAAAAGAGTAAGTAGAAGTCATAGGAAATAGAATCAAACCAGTTGACACACACCAGTGGATTTGTCAAAATAAGTAAAACTATTGGTGAGGCCCATTCAGGAATGACTATGCCTGATAAAACTCCCTTTAACAGCCAGGGAAATAGTTCTACATGTACAGAAGGAGGGCAGATAAGGCATTGTAACAGACAGGTTTTTATGGCAGGGGACTATTATTAGCAAAGTAGACAAGGTAATCTGCAACTAAGCATTTGAATGTATCCCAGGTACTTGGGTCCGGTATGTTGCAGATTGAGTTGATAAATTATTCGGAGGTGTTGGAAATTATACAGCAGTCTTAGTACACTTATTACACAAATCAAACAAGAACTTGGCTAGGCCAAATTGCAAATATTTTTACATGGGCAAGAAAGACCTTCAGAATGCTACTTTTAAGATAGTGTACTAAGACATATGTTTTAATTTCAATTCTCCATTGTCTATTATCGCATAGGTGGCAAGATTGAGCATTATGTGTGAAAATAAATAGTAAAGGTACAAATCTTCTAAAAAGGCACTGAAGCAAGTTCTAATGTTGGAATATTTTAAGTACTCGGGAATAAGCTAGATAAGTGAGAACAACAGTACAGATAGGGTGAGCAATATTTTGAGTGCACATAGAGATCATTATTTATCCCAAACTAGTAGGACCTACTAGAAACTAGATTTTCTTTGATCTAGTAATCATAAATAATGGTGATATAATATCAAATGTTGAAGTAGGTGAACCCTTGACGAACAGTAATCATAAAACAATTTAATTTAAAATGAAATAAAGCAATATTTGAGGGTGTCAACAAACATATTTTCTGGATAATATATTTATCTGTGAGTGTGGTTTTGGTGTTTTACTTAAACATCCACTGTTCTCATTTGTTTCTATATGACTTTTTGAATAACCTAACTTGCTAACAGACAAAATGTTTTTTAAAGTTATAAAAACTCTTAAAATGTTAATGGTCCAAGGGAATCATTACAACAAATAGACTGGGACAAAGCACTGACATGTAAAAATACAGTAAATATATGCACAACTTGTAAGGCATTGTTAAATAATCATACAGTGCTAAAAAAACTAGAATAAGTAAGACGCAACCAAAAAAGCTTAATTAATGCATTACAAAATTAAGGCAAGGAAGTAAAAGCAGGCATACAAATTATTATTATTAAAAGTTAATTTCCAAAAAGTGTAAAACTAACCCTAAAATATTTTTCTTTATTCTAAAGAAAATATTGAAGCTTTAAAATATTAGACAAGAGTAGGTAGATGAGCTAAATAAATTATTTTCATCTGTGTACACCATTAAGGTACTAATGGTAGAAACATTGCAATGACATGGGACTGAATTATCATTAGCAATTGCTTTATTTAATTGCTTAACTTTGGAAGAAATCCAAAAGAGTTCTGTAATAAGAAATCTATTATTTCTAATTTTTCAGGACTCAGTCTCCACAGACTCAGTACCAAATAATTGGCAAAAAGCAAATGTGGCATTATAAAAGAAAAGAGCTGGAACAAATCCAAAGAATGATTAGACTGTAATTGGGGACACTCCTAGTAGGCTTGTTAAAGGACTGTATTCAATAATATATCAATGTTAACGATAAAATAGGTAGCATTCAACACAGCTTTATGAGGGATAGGTCATTACAGACTAATTGAAGGAGCCTGCAAGTTACGGGCCGAAAGCCAACTCTGTAAGCCATGCACTAGTCCGTAGCAGTTCTGGGCGGGAATATGATCAATTAAGAAAGGCCATAACCTCTTATTTCAAGACAGCTAATAGAAAATGAGGCCATCATCATTATGGCAGTAAAACATGGCAATTACATGTCAAGCAATTAGGTCCGGGGGTTCGATATGCAATGGCACTCACAATCCCTCAAAATTCAAATTAATAAAAATGAATGCCAATACTGTTCTAGTCCATGTGGGTGGATTGATATGTACTCATTGATTCCCAAGATCGATATAACCCCAAAATGAAACCTAAAATTATTATTTTTTTACTGCTGATTTGCAAGCTTGAGACTGTTGTGCAATTAATTCTAATGTATTTCATCACTTTCCCTGTTATTTACAGTGCAGTATTGATTTTTTATTAGCATTTACAATGCTACGAACAGGTGTTTTAGGTGTTGCGAGTCCTCTCTAGCACTCATAGGATTTTCTCCAACATTTGTCGTTTATGGGTGTGAAAACATTTGCGGCCTTGGTGGAGCAATTGAATAGCGATTTTAGATTTTAGTAATCGTAATTCTTGCGTAATTGAAAGATCAAAAGCTGTAAGTTCCGGGTTTAACCATTGCAAAGTTTTCAAGGCCATAACTCATAGGCCGCTTGGAGCCCACAAAAAAAATGCCAATTGAGTAGCAAATTAACTTGCGTCCTTACAGTAACTTGCGATAGCTCAATTATATTGAGCTCTTAGTTTCTATGAGAAGGTAAGTAGAGATTTGGACTAAGGAAACTCAGTTAATGAGGTATACTTGTGGTATAAAGGATATAAGAAATATAGTAAAGATGTGCACATGAATAGAAAACTGGTTAAAAGATTGTTAACAAACAGTTGAAAATTGAACATAATCTCACTGCATTAAAGTGAAAAGCAGGGTTCTTCAAGTTTCAGTAATAAGTGCTTATTTATTATATTAATTAATGATGTAGATGTACGGTTGGAGAGTAATGTCTCCATATATACTGATGACTGATAAACTGGCTATATGATGAGGCTTTGAAAGTTTATTATTAATTAATTATTTATTATTAATTATTCAAGATAATTAAATCAGAACAGGATGTGCTAAAATGCCATTAAAATGTCAGTTATACAAGAAGTCTTTTCTTTTCAGTCAGTAATAAGGGAAATATAACAAAATGCCTACATAATGCCAAGAATTTCTCTGAAATAAAAAGAAAATAGAATCCCTAGACATCATTGCAAACAATGGACTGCATTAAAATACTGGAATACTAACTGATTTTTTTCTAATTCCTTTGGGAAAAGATCAACAGAGGCCTTATGTCGGTATTAAACAGTCAGTATCTAAAAATACTAATGTCTGAAAACTGGTATAATATATTTTAATCGAGATGTGATCAATAATGAGATGACAAAGTTGAACATTGATATCCTGGGAATTAGTGAAGGTAATTGGACTGGAATGGGACATTTTAAATCAGACAATACCAAATCTTCTACTGAGGTCATAATCCTGCAGAAGAAATGGAGTAGCCCTTACAGTCAATTAAAGGGTGGCCAGAGCAGTGCTCAGTTACAACCTAATAAATGACAGAATGATTTCAATTCAAATTCAAGGCAAACCATTTAACATCACAGTGATCCAAGTCTATGCTCCAACCATGTATGCTGAAGAGGATGCAGTTATCCAGTTGTATAAAGATATCCAACACATCATAAACATAACACCAAAAAATATGTTACTCTCAACATAGGAGATTGAAATGCTAAAGTAGGGAACCAAAAGAAACCTGGAACAACTGGCAAGTTTGGCCCTGGAGTACCAAATGAAACTGGTCAGACATTAGTAGAATTCTGTCAAGATAATTCTCTGGCCATAGCAAACACCCTTTTCAACAGCCTCTGAGATGACTTTACACATGGACATGACCAGATGGACAACATAGAAATCAGATTGGCTATATACTTTTCAGCCAAAAATGAATGAGCTCTATAGAATCAGCAAAAACAAGACCTGGTGCTCAGACTATGAGCTTCTTATTACAAAATACATAATTAAACTAAAGAAAAGAGGTTAAATCACCAGACCAAGAACATACAGAATAAATTATATCCCTTGTAAATATGCAGTGAAAGTAAAAATAGATTTAAGGGACATGGAAGATAGAATGCCAGAAGAACTTTGGACCAAACTTTGCAACATTATCTAAGAAACAAGGAAAAGTAAGAATGCAAACTGGCTATATGACGAGGCTTTGAAAGTAGCCCAGGGAAGAAGGAAAGTGAAAGGTAGTAGAGACAGGAACAGATTTGTCCAACTAAATGCAGAATTTCAGAGGATAACAAGAAGAGACAAGGAGACTTTCCACAGTGAGCGATATAAACAGATAGAAGATAACATAATGGGAAGGTTAAGAGATCACTTCAAGAAAATTGGAGATATTAAAGGAACCTTTCATGCCAAAGTGGGTGTAATAAAAGACAAAAATGGTAGGGGCTTAAGAAGATCATATAAACAAGAGGTGGCAAGAATACACTGAAGTTCTATATAGGAAGGATCTTAACAGCAGTGATGACCTCAATAGTTTGTCTAATGAGCAGGAACCAGATGTTTTGGAGAGCCAAGTGAGATGGGCCCTAGAACGCCTTGCTGACAGCAAGGTTACAGGAGTTGATGGAATCGAAATTGAACTATTAAAAATTCTACAAGATGATGCTTTGAAAGTGCTGCTTGCCTTATGCCAACAAATTTGGAAAACTCAGCAATGGCCAAAGAACTGGAAAAGGTCAGTCTACATCAAAATCCCCAAAAGAGGCAGTGCCAAAGAGTTCTCCAATTATCAAATGCATTAAACATGCTAGCAAGGTAATAGTTTAAGATCATACATGCTCAATTCCAACAATATATAGACCAGGAACTGTCAGATGTGCAAGCTTGGTTCCGCAGAGGAAGATGCACAAGAGATCAAATTGCCAATGTCCGATGGATAATAGAGAAAGCAAGAAACTTCCAGAAACACAAGTTCTTAAAAATATGGGAGTACCAGATCATCTCATCTGCCTCCTGAAGAATCTGCATATAGACCGAACATGGGACAGCAGAATGGTTCAAAATCCGAAAAAGTGTGCAACAAAGTTCTATATTGTCACCTTATTTATTCATCTTATACGCAGAGTATATCATGCATAAGGCCGGGCTAGATTATACCAAAGCTGGAATCAATATTGCTGGAAGAAATATCAACAACCTCAAATATGCAGATGATACTACTATTGATGGCTGAAAGTGAGGAGGAACTAAAGGACTTATTAATTAGGGTAAAAGAAGAGAGAGCAAAAGCTGGCCTGCTGCTCAACTTTAAAAAGATGAAGATCATGACAAATGGCAGTCTCAATAGATGGGGAAAAAGTGGAGGCCATGACAGATTTGATTTTCCTGGGATTCAAGATCTTTTGAGATGATGACTGTAGCCATGAAATTAAAAGAAGTTCGCTTCTGGGGAGGAAAGCTATGGCAAGCTTGGGCAAGCTAGTTGAAAGTAAAGATATGAAACTATCAACAGAGGTCCACATAGTTAGAACTAGGGTATTCTCAGTAGTAACATAAGTATCTGAGACCTGGGCCACAAGGAAGTCTGAGTGACCCAGAATTTACACCTTTGAATTGTGGTGTTGGTAAAAACTTATTAGAGTCCATTGGACTGCAAGATGATCAAATAAATCAGTACTTCAGGAAATAAAGACAAACTGTTCACTAGAAGGTATGATCATATGGCTGAAGCTAAAATATTTTGGCCAAACCATAAGACAGCAGGATTCCCTACAGAAGACTGGGAAAGATTGAAGGAACAATAAAAAGGAGCCGATAGAGGCAGCTATGGATAGATGTGGACACTGAAGCAATGAACATGAACTTGATCAAGCTCAGAGTGGCAGTGATTGAGAGATGTACCTGGTGTGCTGCAGTCCAAAGGGTCCCAGAAAGTCAGACGAGACTGAAGGATTAAACAACAACAGAAACAATGGAGTAAAAACTTGACAACCTTGAGAATAGATACCGCCTCAACAACATAAGAATCAGAAGCATTCATAAAACGATCATGAACAGTCTACCATACCTTACCAAATGAATAAACTCTATTCTACCTAAGACACCAGAAAAAAATCTTAAAGTAGAGTGAATTAGGATTTTAGTTGTGTCATGTAGATGGAAGCGACAAGATTTAGTTAATGATTGTATATGACGCAACAAGGAGAGGGAAAGGTCCAATAGAACTCCAAGACAGCGGACCTATGAGGTGGGGGTAATGATGACATTGTCAACAGTGAGAAATATATGAGGAATGGAGGCTGTAGTAGACGGTGGGAAGATTAGGAGCCCAGTCTTTGTCATGTTGAGTTTGAGTTCATGGGCAGACATCCAGGAGGATATGCTAGAGAGGCAATTTGAAACTTGTGATCGAAGAGAAGGGGATAGATCTGGTGCAGAGAAGTAGATGTGAGTGTCATCTGCATAGAGATGATACTGAAGCCCAAATAATTTTTATTAGAGTACCAAGTGAGGATGTATAGATTTAGAAGAAGAGGGGGCTTAGGACTAAGCCTTGGCGTATGCCAACAGACAGAGGTTGAGAAGAAGTAATGTCAGAGAAGGAGACACTAAAGGTTCGGTTTTCTTGTAGGTAATATGTGAACCAAGAGAGAGCAGTGTCACAGATGCTGATGGAGTGGAGAATGTGGATTAGAAGTGGGTGATTTAGAAGGGGGAAGAATTAGAATAGAGAAGTGGAGCAGGTCATTAGTGACTTTAATAAGAGCTGCCTCTGTGGAGTGTTGGGGCTGGAAGCCGTATTCAAAGGTGTCAAGCAGGAAGTTGGAGGAAATCAATTGGGTAAGGCTATTGTAGATGAGGAAGTCTGTTGAAGTGCGAGATTTCCTCCATAGCTGTTCAGCGATGCAGGAGCACTTTTGGATGTATTGTGTTTGTGTAGTGTGCCATGGTTGTAGATGAGAGCGAGGGTGCATGCATGTGGTTGGGGGGGCAAGAGTGTTAAGGGTGGTAAGTTGTACTGTGAGGTGACAATGTTGGGGCAGGTGAGGTCAGTGAGGGGGATGGGAAGGGGTTGCAAAACAGTAGAAATGTATTGCAGATCGATTCCTTGCAGGTTTCTGGGGAACATGGTGGCCAGGATAGAAGAAGGGCAGTGAGAAGTATGAATGTATGAAGTATGTGATGAGTTAGCAGATTAGGAGGTGGTGATCAGATAGAGGGAGTGAGCAGATGAAATGGGTAGAGGTTGTACAGAGATTAGTAAAAATAAGGTCAAGGGAGTGTACATCCCAGTGAGTTGGGGAATTTGTCCCTAGTAAGAGGCAGAGGGAAGAGGTGAGTGAAAAAAGTTTAGCAACTGCTGGGGAGGTCGGAATATCAATGGTAGTGTTTAAGTTGCCATGGACAAGAATAAGGCCATGTGGCAAAATGATCAAGAAATTGAGAGGGTGAGCCAGGCAGGCAATAGATCACAGCATGAGTAGAGAGATATGTGAGAAGAGACGGATAGTGTGAACTTCAAAGCATGATAATTGGAGGGAAGGAACTGGGGGAATATAGTTAAATTTGCAGTGAGAAGAAAGTAACACGCCTACACCTCCACCTTGCTTATTCCCAGGTCTGTGTGTGCTACTAAAATGGAGGCCACCATATGATAAATCTGCAGAGGATGCAGTATCAGCCAGAGTGAGCCAAGTTTCAGTAATAGCAATGAGATTGAGGGAGTAGGAAGTAAATAGGTTGTGAATGTGAGTTTATTGCAAACAGAGCTTGATGATATAGAGGAGCTCATGGGAGCATTAGAGAGGAGAGCAAGGAAGATAAATGGATATCTTGTTGGGGACATGAGGTGGGGAAGTTAGAGTAAGAGAGTCTGAGAATAAGGCAGCAGGTTATAAGGAAGAGGAAGGTGTGACAAAACATTAGGACACAGGAGTAAGGGCAAAACAGTAGAGTACGTGAAGGATAAGGTAGTATCACTTATCTAAATATATCACATATTATAATTGTCCTGCTACGAGTCGTCGTCACGCTGTTTGCGTGGTCCGTACGAATAGCGGGTTTAGCGATGAGCGCCGCAGGCGCTCATCGCCCGGCGAGCCTCGCGAAGCGAGGCGAGCCGTTAACCCGTAGAACTTTAGCGGGCTTAGCGATGAGCGCCGCAGGCGCTCATCGCCCGGCGAGCCTCGCGAAGCGAGGCGAGCCGTTAACCCGTAGAACTTTAGCGGGCTTAGCGATGAGCGCCGCAGGCGCTCATCGCCCGGCGAGCCTCGCGAAGCGAGGCGAGCCGTTAACCCGTAGAACGTGAGGCGTCCTTAGCAATGAGCGACGCAGGCGCCCATCGCCCGGCGAGCCTCGCGAAGCGAGGCGAGCCGTTAACCCGTAGAACTTTAGCGGGCTTAGCGTAGCGAGGCGAGCCGTTAAAACGTAGTAAAAAAATACGGCCGCAAACCGCCTATCATAAAAATTAAAATCAACAATAACTACACACACCACATACATAAAAACCTAACCGATAGCAAGAGGGAGCATCCACGACCTGCAGAAAGCGAGTTACACATTGATTTACCTTAAAATACAAAAATGTAAACACAAAAAAAAAATAAGCGACAGAAAAAATGGCGGCCGAAAAAAAAGGCGTAGACACATTACGGATAATCCGTGACGGCGTATAAGACACATTACGACATCGCAAAAATCGGACGCAACCCGCGGACAAGAAAAAAGATAAAACACACTAAATACACACAACACATAAATAAAAAAGTTACCGACAGCAAGAGGAAGCATCCTGGACCTCAAAACAAAAACTATCGCCTTCATTTAAAGCAAAATAAAAGAGTTTAGACACTTTAAAAAAAATAAGCGAGAGAAAAAATGGCGGCCGAACAAAACGAAAACGAGGCTACAGCACTATAGCCACGGAAAACACTTACGGAAAATCCGATAAGACGCACACCACACATTTCCGGATTAACACGGAGTTCCCGCCTTTGTCTCGCGTAGACTCTGATTTCCCGCCTTTGCCTCGCGCTGACTACGATTTCCCGCCTTTGCCTCGCGCCGACTACGATTTCCCGCCTTTGTCTCGCGCCAACTCCGATTTCCCGCCGAAAACAACACATTGGTCTCGAGCAACAGCGTATTTCCCGCCGAAAACAATGCATTTCGCTCGCGCACCCGTATTTCCCGCCGAAAACAATGCATTTGGCTCGCGCAAAAACCTATATATAGGGCACAATTGACACATTACTGACACCTTTTCCTGAGGTGATGACAGTGTGACTGGACATTTTCGGATGCTGGAAAATCGAAAGAGATTGATAGCTCTTCAGGATACTGATTCAGGAACATTGAATTACAAAAGGTACATTTTAAGAAGTATCATTAATTAATTACTATATTATTAGTTACTTAATAAGGACAATTATGTACATTAAATTAATAATTGGTTATGTATTGTGCATTAATTATTAATGTACATTACATTGAATTATTAATTAATAATGTACATTAAATTAATAATTAATTGATTATATATTGTGCTTAAATGTGTGAAACATTGTAAATAATATTCATAATGTATTTTATTTAATTAAGAATTAATAATCAATAAAATATAACCAATTAACTATTAAATTAATGTACATTATTTCATTAACAGAAATATAATATTGAGCTTAACTGTGTGAAACAATTGACCATACTATTGATAATGTACATTAAATAATTAATGAATTAAGCATTAATATAAAAGTGAGTTTGCGTTTAAGAATGTCCATAAAAAAGAAACACATTTATTCATGAATTAATAAATAATGTACATTAAATTTAATTATTAATTAATAATGTACATTCTATTACAAATTAATTGGTTATATATTGAACATTAATTAATTGTAGATTACATTACTAATTAATTGGATATTGTAATTACCTGTGTAAAAGAATTGTAAATAACGTTTATAATGTACTTTCTACAATTAATTAATTATTACTAAACAGTAATATCAAAAATGTTAGCGTTTAAGAATGTGCAGAAAACAAACACATTGATTCATTAATTAAGAATGTACATGATTTTAATAATTTAATTCTCAGATAGACTCATGTTTATGTTTTCAGTTTAAATTTAATTAATAATGTACATTAAATTAATAATTGCTTATATATTCTGCATTAATTAATAATGTACATTAAATATAATTATTAATTAATAATGTATATTACATTAGTAATTAATTCATTAGATATTGTGCTTACCTGTGTGAAAGAATTAAAAATAACATTCATAATGCACTTTATTTAATGAATTAATTATTAATAATGAGTAATATCAAAAACAGTTTTGTATTACATTACTATAGGAACATATTAAAGAATTTGCTTTCAGGTTTTTAAGGAATAAAAATATATGTCTCTTGATTGATGTTTATTTCATGATATGGGTGAAGTGAAATAATACAAAGATTCTAAAATTTAAATTACAGATTATTGATCAAGGAAAGTGAATAAACACACAGTGTGACGTTTGCAGCCTTTGAACAACATCAAGACCGTCTTTGCAGGTAAATATTTAATTTGGTCCTGACACATCAAAACAGCATATGTTAAAAAAAATTATGGAAAGTTGAATAGACAATACGAAGCAATACAAACATTTAACAAAACGAAGAAGCACTTGCCAAAAAAAATAAAAAAAATGTATGCAGTGAAGTGAATCAAGAAGGATTTAAAATGAATTGAAAGATGAATAATTGATATAATAAATATATATGTCCAGTTATTACCAATTTAATATATGTCAATAAAATAATTTGAAAAATGGTTTCATTTATTTCATTGGAAACAAGGATAACGTTTATTCATCAACTTTAATGTAACAGTCCAAAAAGTAAAAAGACATATGTACACAAAAATAAGAAGAAAGACTAATTAATATTTATATTGACTATTACAGATTAAAAAATGGAAGATAATGGAGAAGACAAAATGGAACGCAAAAGAAGATTGGCAAGGGAAAGGAAGCAAAGGTGGAGAGATGCTCATACACCAGAAACTTCACAACGCTTGAGAGAAGAAGATCAACAGAGACTTTTAAATAAAAGAAAGATTGCTAAGAAAGCCAAAAGTGAGTCTGTTGGGCCTTGCAAAAAAAGGAAAAGTAAAAAAAAAACATCTATGTGAACCAGTGTCTAATGATTCTATTGTGCAGAATGACTTAAATGTAGACACACATGACAACAATGTACATATAGAAAGTGGGTTTGATATATATGTGGAAAAAATGCATGACAATGTGTTCAATACTGCAGTACATGTAGATACTCATTATTGTGGGTTACTTAATGTGCTTTGTCAGTTTTGTGGGGCCTATCATTTCATAAAGGAAAGACCTACTGATGGAAATTTCATTAGTTGCTGTCAGAAAGGAAAGGTGAAACTTCCACTAAGACATCCATTTCCATATTATTTAGAATGTATTATGAGTGATCCAACATTTTCAAATTATAATAATTTCAAACAAAACATCAGGTCTTATAACAGTGCAATTTCATTTGCTTCAATGGGTGCAACTTTAGCAGAAAATGTACCAGGACATGGTCCTTATTGTTTCAAAATTCAAGGTCAAATATACCACCGAACTTCACATTTACACCCACAAGAAGGAGAGCCAAGGAAATTTGCACAGTTGTATGTCTTGGATACGATGGAAGCTGTGGAACAAAGAATGACACTACCAGAAAATAGACAGTGTTTGCGCATAGTCTTTGAACAGCTGGATAAAATTATGCAAAACAACCCATATAGTAAAGCATACAAACAATTAGCACAGCTGGAAAAAGAACAACAGGAACATGCTGAAAGACATCTATTGCCTATACCAAGAGTAAATATGGTGTTAAAAAGAGATCGCAACACTGATCAAAGAAGATATAATTTACCGACAGTAAATGAGGTTGCTATGGTGTTTAAAAATGAGGATGGTGAACCACCTTTTCAGCGTGATATTAGAATATATCCACGCAATGAAGAACAACCATTTATCAACATCAATATATTAAGTTGTAATTTAGATCCAATGACATATCCCATTTTCTTTCCAAATGGTGAACCTGGATGGGAACCAAAATTAAAATTGGAAACTTATCCCAATACTAAACTTCGCATTAGATCTAATGTTTCAATGCTGGAATATAAAGTTGCACAAACTGCTATCCGTGACTGCTTTAATCCAATTTTACATGGAGGCAAACTCACTCAACAATGGATTATTGATTCATATCTACAAGTTGAAGCCAATAATTTAAATTTCATTAAATTTCAACAAAAAAAATTACGAGTTGAACAGTATTGTGGATTAATGGATTATGTGGCTGAAATAGCTGCAAACAGAGACATTCCAGCTGGAAGAGCAATTATTTTGCCATCAACTTTCCAAGGATCTCCTCGCAATATGCGAGAAAGGTATAATGATGCCATGGCTATTGTCACAAAATTTGGAAAACCAGATTTATTTATTACATTCACGTGTAATCCCCAATGGCCAGAGATCAAGGAAAATTTGTATTTGGGACAAACTACATCTGACCGACCAGATTTAGTGGCAAGAGTATTTAAAATCAAACTGAATTCATTAATACATGATATCACTAAAGCAAAATTATTTGGACAATGTATGGCATTTGTTTACACTATTGAATTTCAAAAGAGAGGACTGCCACATGCTCACATACTTTTAATACTGCAGGAAAAAGATAAGTTGAAAACTGCAGAGAGAGTGGATTCAGTCATTTCTGCCGAATTGCCAGACCAAGAAAAATATACAAAACTTTGGGAGATTGTTACACATAGAATGATTCATGGCCCATGTGGAGAGATGAATCCTAATTCACCATGTATGGAAAATAAAAAATGTACAAAAGAATTCCCAAAACAATTTCAAATGCAAACTTATGCTAATTGTGATGGATATCCTTTGTATAAAAGAACACAAGGAGAAACAGCTATTATCCGGGGCCAAAAGGTTGATAATAGATTTGTTGTTCCATACAATCCACATTTGCTCATCAAGTACAATGCACACATCAATGTAGAAGCTTGCACTTCGATTAAATCAATTAAGTATGTGTATAAATATATATACAAAGGATATGACGCAGCTACTGTTGTTGTACAAGGTGCTGTAAATGAAAACGAAAATCCAATTGTACACGATGAACTATCAAATTATTTAGATGCTCGCTATGTTAGTGCTCCTGAAGCAATGTGGCGCCTTTTGAAATTTGAGATGCATGATCGGTCACATGCTATCTATCGCTTAGCTGTACATTTGCCTCAAAGTCAGATGGTTTGCTTTACTCAAGGAAATGAAAGACTTGCATTATGTCAAAGTGAAGACAGAGATACCACACTTATAGCATGGTTTAAATTAAACTGTCAGGATACGCAGGCCAGACAATTTTTATACATAGAGATACCATATTACTATGTATTTGTAAATGGTCAATGGAAAGAACGAAGAAGAGATGCACAAAAAATTATACCACGCATTTATACCGTCAGTCCAAGGGATATTGAACGTTTCAGCTTAAGATTACTTCTGCTACATGTTCCCGGTGCACAGAGTTTTGAGCATTTACGTACAGTCAATGACATTGTTTATGATACATTCCTATTAGCTGCAAGACAGCAAAATTTCATAGCTGATGATACAGAATGGGAGAGGTGTCTGGAAGAAGCAGCGCTATGTCAAATGCCAAAGCAAATGAGACAACAATTTGCATTCATATGCATATTTTGCAATGTACCTGATGCTTTCACTTTGTGGGAAACATTTAAATTAAACATGTCAGAAGACTTCTTGAAACGTTACAGAGAACCAATCGCTCTGTTAAAAACATTGTTGGAAATTCAAGAAATATTGTTTGCTCATGGATTAAATTGTTCAAGTTTTAATTTACCGGATCCAGGAGTTATAGATGACATTAATTTTGATGATTATGACACTGAGCTACAAAAACAAAAAACACAAGAAAAACTGGCAACATTAAATACTAAACAGTTAGAAGCATTTCAGGCCATCACAAATGCTACAGATGATGAAATGGTCAAAGACCGGTATTTCTATCTAGACGGCCCAGGTGGATCTGGAAAAACTTATCTTTACAATTGTTTGATGAGTTATATTCGATCACACAGTCAGATAGCTATGCCATTTGCAACAACTGGAATTGCTGCACTTTTGTTAGATGGTGGTAGAACTGTTCATAGTGGATTTAAGCTGCCAGTTCCCATTTTGGAAACATCAGTGTCAGATATTCGACTCAATTCTATACAAGCAAAAAAATTTAAACTAACGAAACTAATTATCATAGATGAGGCAACAATGATGTCATGTCACGCACTGCAATGTATTGACAGATTCTTAAAAGAAGTGATGGATAATAAGTTGCCATTTGGTGGAAAGGTGATGCTGTTAGGAGGAGATTTTCGGCAAACATTACCTGTTGTGCCACACGGAAATAGAACAGAGATCATTGAAACATGTATCAAGACCAGTAAACTGTGGCAAATATTTACACATCTCAAATTAGAATTAAATATGAGATCTGAAGGCCAAAATGAATTCAATGATTGGCTTATTAAAATCGGAGAAGGAAAACATCCAGAAATACAGCATTTACCAAATGATACTATTGAAATTCCATCAGAAATGGTTTGCAACGAATCACTGATATCAGCCATATTTCTAAACACTCTTAATAACGAGGATTACTCAGACATTGCAAACAAAGTGATATTAACATCAAAAAATATCGATGCCTTGAATGTAAATAATGAAATTTTAAAATACATCAATGCACCACAGAAGAATTATTACAGTGCAGATTCTGTTCTGGCTGATGATAAAGAGAGTGAATCGAATTTTAGTATCGAATTTATTAATTCCTTAACACCATCTGGAATGCCACCACATATTTTACAATTGAAAAAAGGTGCAATTGTCATGTTATTGCGAAATATGAATCCAAAAAAAGGACTTTGTAATGGCACCAGATTAATTGTGCATGAGTTAAAAGATCATTTTATACATGCAGAAATTATAACTGGGACCCATAGAGGTGACCGAGTTTTTATACCAAGAATTGATTTAGCTCCAAGCGAGAGTGGTTTGCCTTTTGTCCTTCAAAGGAGACAGTTTCCAGTTATCATGGCATTTGCCATGACCATCAATAAATCACAAGGCCAAACTTTTAAGTCTGTTGGGATTTTTTTAAAGGAACCAGTTTTTGCACATGGACAACTCTATGTTGCTTTTTCAAGGTGCACCAATCCAAACGAAATTAAAGTGACTGTTGACGAAAATGAAAGTCAGGGTCATTTATTAGACGATGGATGCGTTTACACAAAAAACATTGTGTACTATGAGGTGTTGTAAACATAGAGTAGAGTAGGTTCATTTCTATGACAACATTTTAAGGTACTCAATATTATTGCACAAAAACAACATTTCAAGAACAAACTATATACAATGGAAAAAAAAAATCCATAGAGAACAGTGGTTTGACTTCCAGTACAAAATGTAAGTACTCTGGGACTCTTTAAATAGGGGACCACTATTTCACTTTGGAAACGCTATGTGATATTTGCATAAAAGACAAACAGAAAATAAAAAAAAAACTTAAACATCCTTAAACATATTGAAATGGGTTACAAGTTTCATGTTCAGATGATTGGTCCCACAAAAAAAAAGTTTAAAAACTGTTTGTTAAAGAGATATGTTATAGGCAAACATGTATTGTTACTATGTAGTTGAATCATTTCATAAGATTTAGAAAAGTATTGATTCAGGGAGTAATCCGATCGCCAGTTAATGGGGTCAGGAAGGAATTAATTTTTTTCCCTCTAAGATACAATTGCAAAAGTTTGAATGGGGGTTTTTATTGTTTGCCTTCCTCTGAATTCAATGGTAATTTAGTTTAACGAGAGTTTAACAAAAATGTTACAAATAAAAATAAAAAAATTAGTTGTAAAAAAATGTACTTACTCTAAGTTAATATAGTCTGCAGTTACTAAGTGATAAATATCTATTTAAAAGTGTTAGTATTGTTAAAAGAAGGTTGAAAGATTGTATAATATACAAGTTGCCTGTTACAAAATTTCATGTTACACTTTACAATATGTATGCATTAAAAAGTACAATATGTATGCATTAAAATTAAGATATTATTATATTGTTTTTAAAAAAAAAAATGATTATGAAATATAAGTTGAAAGTTACAAAAAATAAAAAGTTATAAAAAGAAATGTGTATTTCTTTTTAGAAACAAAAAAGGGACAAATGTAGTAGACTCATTTTGTGTTGCAAATAAATTTCACAACATTTAAATTTTATTGACCGTCATTTTTTGACGGGCAAGTCGCTAGTAATAATTATAAAAGAATAATTCCAAAAAAATAGTGAGGGAGGGTTAATCAGAATGGCTGCAATGGGTAAGTAGATGAAACTTGATTATTTCCTTAACAGAGGGTGCTAACTGAGCAGGTGCATGTTATGTGTGTTCTAATAATTTTAGAGAGAGCAGGGGTGGGTGGGTGAGAGGAAGGGAGGAAGGGCAGGTGTAACAGTTTAGCAGAGATACAATATGGAAGCAGGAGTCTGGAGAGGAGAAGGAAGTAGGTTAGAGACACAGAGGTAAGTGACTGAACAATACATTTGTATAAGAAGTGCGTTTGGTGAATGCAAATGGGGAGGTGATAACAGAGTGCTGGGGACAGGTGGAGTACATGACAAAATGTGCAATTCTCACAAATTAACAAAAAGTTCAAACAACAGTAGGATAAGCATTGAGTTTTTCAGGAGGCTTTGAATACCTTTTTGCAATGTTTGAATGTCCTGGATATCAGTTTAGCAGAAATACAATATAGAAGAACGAGTCTTTTTGCATTGTTTGAAGGTCCAGGGTAATGGTTTAGAAGAGATAAAATATGAAAGCACGCCTACCAAACCATTCATTTCTGTCCCCATTCTTATTCACACATTATCCAACTTTTGACACTTTTTAGACTTAAAAAAAATGTGGATAAGACTGAAGCTTTAAACATAACCCTACAATCAGAAACAGCTAAATTCCTTCAGATTAACTACAACTTCTTCTGTCCTAACACAGGCATTACATATTTAGTGGTCAAAATAACTTCACACTGGAAAGATCTATACCAAGCTAACTACCAATCCATATACAGAGAATTAAAAGAAGATTTAGAAAAATGGTAAACATTTAATGAACAGGGTGTATCAATTCAGTAAAATGCATATTCTATATATTTACCCTGCATCATACACACATCTATAAAGGAGGATTCTCTTGCTTCCTTTTTAAACTCTACTACATAGTTGCCCGATAATCTTTTATTCCCAAGCTCACTCATTGCACACAAATCCATTTGGGTGTCAATGGAAAATGTTCTTATGTCTCCCTATTTTTGTGATACGATTATCTGTCTTTCTAATTCTGCTGCTACCCTACCCCCAAACACTAGCTCACTAACTAAATTTACAATAAAACAGCAGAACAATGCAAATTAAGATCTAGCCATTCTTCCTTATCTTCCATTTCACCCCATTGACAATTCCCACGGGGACTCCTAGATAAGAGTTTCACTTGGTGGAAAATAAATGAACTCACCAAAATATATTTTTGGATTTCAGTTGAGGAATTATTACCTACAAAACTTTTAGTGACAAATTTAACCACCCACTTTAAAAACACTTTCACTACTTTCAGATAAAACATTTTGTATCTTATTTAATACGTACCTTGGGACATCACCAATAAATTTGGTTTTCGGCATCTGCCAGTAAAATTCATTTGACAAGAACAAGCCTAGGAAAGATTTACAATTTCTTTAAAACTCCTTCAGTAGGCCTGGGAGCAAGATCTGAACCAAGCCTGGGACCCAGATGCCTAGACGGAGTCCTGGTCTTCTTTACTTCAAAAAAACACTACATTACAGCATATTTGCAACTTCTCTCAAGGTGCTTCCAATGATTTATAATACTCCATCCAAAAAAAAAAATCATGGAAGACCTCTATAAGCCCTCTTTACTTCAGGGGAAAACTATTTCTATCATCAACTTATCTGACTTTAGACTTACTGATGCACATAAATCTGTGCTATCTAAAGGTCTGTCATATGTCTCTACTAAACTGACCTCCCTACTAACAAAAATATATTAACTTCTTTCTAAGCAAACTTACCCTTAAAAAAATAAAAAAATCTATTACAAGAGACAAGAAAGGAAACTTGTGGGCTTGCGTCTGGGAAGAGAATATCAAGATGCCCTAAATTACTTACTATCTTACTAAGAGAAAATTAGCCTCTATCTATCAGTCCATCTGATGCACTGAGTAAAGTTCGCAAGCTCACTAGCAAATTCACTCCAAGTTTTAAGGAATATAGTAACTTGTAAGTGTTCCCGCAGTTGGTTAATAGGGACTTACATAAGCTTAAACAGGAATATAATTACTCTTCCCCTAAAACATAGAATGAAGGTGGCTTTTCACATTAAATATCCCAAATTAAGGTTTTAGCTATTAAATGTTAATAGATGGAATGTATAGTTTAAGAGGCCCCACTAACCAAACACTGCCATGAAGATCAAGGAACTCTCCAAACAAGTAAGGGACAATGTTGTTGAGAAGTACAAGTCAGGGTTAGGTTATAAAAACAAAGGCGTAGTCGGAGCGTCACTTTCGGTCCACAGTGACATGCATATAGACGCATTGTGCTCTTCTTCGTAGCATCCTCCGAATGTGATTTTAAAACAAGACCCTTAGTATAATCCTGTCTTATCTCTCAGTAACGTATATAGTATTGAGACTATTCTTATCTAGCCGAACGCCATACTACCATAAAGCTTCTTCTTATCAGTGGTAACAATTAAGAGTCTGAGGCACAACTAAGAGTTTGAGGCACTTTGGCAACAACTGTCAAAATAAGGGTTACTAAGGGGCAAAAAACAACATGCATATAAATACAGATATTAGTCTGTGTTATTAGCAATTTGGATGCAGGGCAGAGCATTTGCACTTTAGAATCCTTCTTATTCAAGATTGAAATATAATAAGAGATATTGATTATCCTATTGATTTTGGATTCTTTAGGCTACATTGATGGCATTGTTTTTACTTTACCCTTATTAGTCCTTGGTTTTAACTTGATTTTAATCGTCGTTGTGAGGTACAAGTACCTAATAAATTGCACATGCATATGTATTTTCCCATACTTTGTTATATATTAGCATTGAGATATGGTATACTAATACCAGAGTGAAAAACACTCATGGGATTTTGAGAAATCCAAGTTCACCCTGATTTATAAAAACATATCCAAATTTTTTAGGAGCACCATCAAATCTATTATAACCAAATGGAAAGAACATGGCAAAACAGCAAACCTGCAAATAAACGACGCTCACCAAAACTTACGGACCGGTCAAGGAGGGCATTAATCAGAAAGGCAGCACAGAGACTTAAGGTAACCCTGGAGGAGCTGCAGAGTTCCACAGAAGAGACTGGAGTATCTGTACATAGAACGACAATAAACTGTACGCTCCATAGAGTTGGGCTTTCTGGCAGAGTGGTCAGAAGAAAGCCATTACTTTCAGTAAAAAACAAAATGGCACGTTTAGAGTTTGCAAAAAGGGATGTGGGAGAATCCCAAAATGTATGGAGAAAGGTGCTCTGGTCTGATGAGACTAAAATTGAACTTTTCAGCCATCTAAGAAAACTCTATGTCTGGTGCAAACCCAACACATCACATCACCCAAAGAACACCATCCCCACAGTGAAGCATGTTTTTCAGCAGCCGGAACTGGGAAACTGGTCTGAGTTGAGGGAAAGATGGATGGTTCTAAATACAGAGATATTCTTGAGCAAAACCTGTACCACTCTGTGTGCGAGTTGAGGTTAGGACGGAGGTTCACCTTCTAGCAGGACAATGACCCCAAACACACTGCTAATGCAACACTTGAGTGGTTTAAGGGGAAACATGTAAATGTGTTGAAATGGCCTAGTCAAAGCCCAGACCTCAACCCAATAAAAAATCTTTGGTCAGACTTAAAGATTGCTGTTCACAAGCGCAAACCATGCAACTTGAAGGAGATGGAGCAGTTTTGCAAGGAGAAATAGGAAAAAAATCCCAGTGGTAAGATGTGGCAACCTCATAGAGACTTATCCAAAGAGACTTGGAGCTGTGATTGCCGCAAAAGGTGGCTCGACAAAGTATTGACTTTAGAGGGGTGAATAGTTATGCACATTAATTATTTCTGTTATTTTGTCCTATTTGTTGTTTGCTTCACAATAAAAAAAAAAAACATCTTCAAAGTTTTGCAAGGCACTGTATGTCGCCTTTACCACCTCTTCTGAGTAGCGGATGTTGGGTAACTACTTTTAGCATTTCTTATTTGCAGATTTTTCAGATTGCTCCAACCCGCATCTCCAGCTGGTAGATATCGGAACTGCAGTTATCTGACTTCACGTCCATTGCTGATGACATTATAATGACACGACAGTTGAGGCTATAAAAGCTTGCAACTCACAGCGGTCCTCACACTATGTATTTCCTTTGAGAAAGCCACATCTAGTGCGCAAATGTTCATTAGGTAGCTTGCTAACCCACCTCATGAAATCTATATAGTGTTTCAAACTAAGCTTTGTCACTTAGCTTGGCTTGTGATTGCCTACAGTGAGGCCCCCATTTTAAGTGTCTGTTTATTGCAGTTTTATGCTGACTCCATTTATAGTTATGGCCTGCTGTTTTGCTCTTATTGACCAAGCCTTTTACTGACTAACAGCCTTATTAAATTGTGATTCGGCCAATTGAAAAGGGCTCTATATAAGCACATAGCATATTTTTTTACAGAAGTTTTTAGTCAGTGAACTTCTATCCAAAAGCAAGGTCTTCACTAACTAAAAACTTCTGAAAAATATATGCTATATGCTTATATAGAGCCCTTTTCAATTGGCAATTTTATAAGGCTGTAAGCCTGCTTTTGTTAGAAAATAGAGCAACTTTGCCTCTGAGTGGTATTAATTTGTATGACTATATGGTTATCTTAGAGAGTTGGATTACTCTGATTATGTTTACCTATGTGCTTTGTGCTTTTAAATGGTTTAAAAGACACCATAATGGAAATCTGATTCACTAAATATAACTGCAGTAAAAAATAAATGTAACTATATTCTCAACAATGATTGGATCACACATATATTAGAAAACTCCATGACATCCTTCTATGAAATCTGAGAACCGTGGCTTGCCAAAACGAACTCTCCTAATATTTTATGAAAGGGTAACTACTGGATGGAATTGGGAGCCTTTGGTTCTGCCCTTGGTAACAGTCCCTGGGATATAAGTAGATGCAAACCATAAAACTTAGTTTCTATTTAAGATAAAGCTTACAAACTTATAAAATAAATTATAATGGAAAATAAAATATTTTTTTATTTTTATTTTTAATACTTTTGCTATTTATGTTACTCCTTTCTTTTAGTTGAGTTCTTTTATTATTTTTTTCTTAACCTTTTTTATATATTTTGTACTTCTTTTATATATTTACTTGTTAAAGTGAATTTATGAACCATTGCTTGAAATAATTTAATAAGAAAAACAAGTAGAAGAAATACTTATTTTTATATCACTACAAAAACAAACTGGGTAATCTTTTATCAAAAAATATTTTCTCTTACAAATACTTTTTTCTGTTATATTTAATGAATGTAAAACAAATTCAAAATATTTATTCTTTTCTAATAAAACTTGAAGTAAAAAAAATATATATTAGCAATACAAATATATAGATAATTATCTATACAGTGGACTGTCGGTTCTCAACCTCCTCGGAACTTGACGTTTTCAGAATGTCCTCACTGCCAAAAAATTGCTTGGAACTAGATGCTTGCTCACAACTTGATGTACTCCAACCACCCATATCCTGTCTTTCCGGAAGTGGAATACTGTGGCGTAGTTAGTTAGTGCCTGCAAGGGTACAAGAGCTGTCTGTGCCTGCAAGAATCAAAGTGCACCCTGTGTCTACAAGAATCAAATTGCAGCCTGTGCTTGTAAGGACAAAAGTGTGGGCTGTGCCTATAAGAATCAAAGTGCAGCCTGTGCTTATAAGGACCAAAGTGTACACTGTGCCTATAATAATGAAAGTGTAGACTGTATCTATAAGACCCAAAGTGCAGGAAGTTCTTATAAGAAACAAACTGCAACCTGTACTTACAAGAACCAAAGTGTAGCTTGTGCTTACATCATGAGTTTGAAGAAGTCTAGTGATACCACTCAGCAGAAAAGAAAATAGTGAGAACCACCATAGATTGAAAAAAGAGATAATACATAATAAGTATGAACATTGTAGCCAGTTACTTAAATATAAATCGGCTTACCCTAATCTGTTAGTAATTGTCACTTTAAATTATATATTTTCTGGGTTAGATGTAAAATGCAGGCTGGCTGATGGCAGATTCACACTGTGAGATGCAGGTGAATACTGGGGGTCTGACAGGGTGATTAGATGTGCCACCCTCCTGACACACGGGGAGACGAGTTGGAGAGCTGGAGAAGGAGGGTGAGTGCATGCTGGGATGGGTGCGCGCATTGGGCGACGTGCACATGATGTCGCAGAAGTCTGATTCTCGCTAAAGTCAGCGTGCCCAAGATGGCACCACACTGGTTATATTATCTGAGGGAATTTTATGGAGCACTGTCAGTTCAGTACCTTGTGCCCACTGACATCAAGCATGATATGTCTGTATCATACCACCTCCCTGGTCTGCACCTCCATGCCATGTCTGCCACAGCACAAAGCTTCTATGTCTCAGTACTCTGACTAACTGGCAGTTCTCCTTCAAATCAAAGCAGACTTTTCCATCACTCATCTTATCATGCTTTTATTATTTCACTTGCTTGTGAGTGCATCTATTGTGTTGTATCATGTGTATCTGTGTCTGTGTATGTGTATGTCTATGTTTGTGTCTATATATGTGCATGTGTGTGTGTCTATGTGTGTAGACTAAGTGATCATGATGTGTGTCTGGCTGACTGCCCACCTTCACAAATATAGTACACACAAATAAATGTAAAATGCATTCCTCTCACTGAGATTTACACCTACTAACTCACCAGAAACTCACAGCAAACAAGCTTCCATTCCTCTCACCCAGATCTACACCTACTAACTCACCAGAACCTCCCAGCAAACAAGCTTCATTCCTTTCACCCAGATCTACACCTACTAACTGACCAGAACCTCCCAAACAAGATACTTTCAGAGGAAGATCACCTTCATCAGATGCCAGTCTTACCTCACCTGGATTATTCAAAATAATACTTCTGTTATGATATTCTAAGAGATAGCTATTTTCTCTTTCAAGTTTAAATTGTTTTTATGCATAGCCCTACTTAAACCCCTCTGTTTCCTGTCCATCTCTCATACCCCACACATGTTAACTCTTTTGCTTGCTTTCCAGCTTCCATTCATTTCACCCAGATCTACACCTACTAATTTACCAGAACCAATGCGCTCCCTCCCTGCCCCTTTTCCAACGCCTGCTAACTTTTCCTAATTACTCATTACACTATGTTTCCTCATGCCGTATCGTTCCTCATAACCTCCTGCCTTTTCATAAGACTCTTCCTCTCAATTTTTCCACACCATGTCTCCAACATAATAATTTCAAATCCCATGTTTTCCTCTCAACTTTTATGCTCCCATGAGCTACTCTCCTTCCTCCAGTCTCTAACTCCTCCCTCTTCCAAAGCTCATAAGCAGAAAACCTTCTGCAAGCTCCAACCCATCTTCTCTCTTTCTCTATCTTACCTGACCACTAGGGGCAGATAACAGATAACATATCACATACTAGAGCAGTTCACCTCAGATACTTTCGTTCAGATCTCTTCCCTCTCCTACTTAATGAACTACCTTCTAACTTTACATACTTCTTACCTAAGTAAACTCAAATTCCTTCCAGACCCTTCTATTCCTTATCTGTTTATTCTTGCCAAAGTTTTTGCCTCTTACACTCCCTTAAATTGGAGGTAGCGAGTTTCTAATCTTGTAGGGTGCATTGGAAAAATCCCATTCTAAAATAAAATCTAAATTCTAAACTAAAAACAGGGCCTTCCATTTTCTGCAAATTGTTAACATTGTATTTTTCATTGTTCTTATCCCCTGTACAGTGCTACGGAATATGTTGGTTCATTACACATAAAAGTTAATAATAATAAAAGAAATAGCTACAAACATTCATTTGTGATGTATTGTAAGGAAGGGCAGGCAGCTGGTGAGACATAAAAGCATTCAGTTTTGTCATTAATGGCCCACTGCAGTGCAAGAAAAAAAAAGACACTTGCTGTCATGTATGTGTAAGTCCTGAACATACATTTTTATTTGAAAATCTGAATTTTTGAAGTCTCGGTTTATGAGTATAGGGATCCATTTTATGATTGTTACATTACTTCATGAAAGCTAAAACATGATGGTGTGTTTCTTGGTTATAATTGGAGGGAGGGTGGAGGAAGGAGGGAACAGAAAACATTTCTGAATTGGAGAAGATATAAATTAACACCATGCCCCTTCTTCCTCACTGGCCTAGAAGCAGATTTCTTGCTTTAGGAAATGCAGCTATAACTCTCCAGAAATGTAAACGCTCCTTTCACACAAATAACTTTTATCTATGTATCATGGATTTCTCCTGTGCCCAGCAGAGGCATCAACATATTTTTTCTAATTAAAAACTAGCTGTTTTTTTTTTTTCCTGATAAATTATGCTCTTAGCTAGACAAATTTGTATACATTTGTCTTATTTGCATATTTGTAGGAACTCCCTCAGAGCCACTGAAGTCACCCAATGTGTATTTTATTTTTTGAAATGTTAGTAAAATAATCTTGTTAGAATAATTTAAAGTTGGGGTTTCTAGATGTCTTAAAGCCACTCTGGCATTAGATGTATACATAATGAGCAACATCATGCATTGACATCAATCACTATCAACTGAGTGGACTGAGTAATGAAGTGTCACATTTCCTATATTGATTCTATTGTTATTTTTTTATTGATAAACAAGTATAGATAATGGGACAAAGAAAACAGCAGATCTTAAAAACTAGCAAAACCCTACAACAAAATATGTAATTTTTCTTTCCAGTAAAGCATTGGCCATGACAGAGGGTATTATTAAAAAAATACTTTTATTATTCACCTTTAAAATACATATTTTAGTTTGATTAAAACATTACTATTTAAAATAAATACTTGGGAAAGAAGGCAGTGAGATAGACTTACAATCAGAAACATAATTCCAGTGGAGTAAATTATGGGTCTCTTTTATTGACTCTCTAGCAGTGAATTGTTATACTAGAACTTAAAGTTATACTGACAGTGAGAGATGATATGCTGTGTCCCAGAGGAGTATGTTATTGAAGTTTTGTATAACTCAGTATCTTCAACAGCAAATATTTTATTAAAGTACTTGAGATCATGAAGATGAAATAAAGATAATATAATAGACTATCCCTGAAAATATGTTCTAAAACATCCACATTCAATTTGTCATGACAGTGTTAGTTCGCTATTCAGCTAGTATTAAAAATAATCTTTGACTCTAGAGAAGGATATGTGTGTAATATCCTGAGTATAGAAATTTTACAGAAGTGTTGCTAAAGGTGTATGCCCCGAATACTGGACAATCAGCATTTTTCCATAGTGTCACTGATCTATTGTCTGACTGGCAACGCTCAACATGGATCGTGGGTGGAAACATGAATTTGGTTTATAACCCAGCAAAAGATAGATCAAATTCCACTTTCCCATCAGTAATTCCATCAGCTACAAAATCTTTTAAATTATTGCTTGAAAACTTTGATATGCTTGATGCCTGGAGAATGGTGCATCCTAATGAAAGGGAATATAATCCTTATTCGGCCAAGCACAGCTCACACTCTCGCATCGACTATGTTTTAATTTAGCAACATTTAGCCCCAAACTTGTTGGATGCAGAGATCAGACCCATTGCATGGTCTGACGATGAAATAACCAGTATTTCTTTAAGTGACCTTCTACCTAAGGGTCGATCCCCTCATGGGTACGAAACCTGGCACTTCTGAATTATACAGAAACACGAGACAAGATTCATAGCTCCCTAGTGGAATACTTTGACTTGAATGATGATGGGGAGGTAGATCATGCGGGAGTGTGGGCCATGCAAAAAACAATGTTGAGAGGCGTATGTTTTCAAATTGGCTCCCTCTCTAAAAAATTTGATTTAGCCCAACTCAATACTTTAAATGGTAGGGTATCTGCCCTCCAAGTTGCCCCCCGCCCCATCCTCTATGACCACCTGAGACCCAGGGAGAAATCCATAAACTTAAACAGGATTTATACAAGATTCTGCGAAAAAAGGTGGTCAATGTTACAAAGAACTCAATCTCAATACTTATGCAAACAGACCAGATAAAATGCTAGCCAAAAAGCTCAACCAGCAAAGAGCAAACTCATTCATCCCCGAATTAAGGGTGAAAAATGACAGGACCATTTACAGGCCAAATTACATCACAGGGGCTTGATGATTTTTTGTCCTCCATTACTCTCCCAAAACTAGATATGGAAATATCTAAGTTATTAGATGTCCCAATATCCCTAAACAAAGTTAAAAACGCTATACAGGGAGTGCAGAATTATTAGGCAAATGAGTATTTTGTCCACATCATCCTCTTTATGCATGTTGTCTTACTCCAAGCTGTATAGGCTCGAAAGCCTACTACCAATTAAGCATATTAGGGGATGTGCATATCTGTAATGAGAAGGGGTGTGGTCTAATGACATCAAAACCCTATATCAGCTGTGCATAATTATTAGGCAACTTCCTTTCCTTTGGCAAAATGGGTCAAAAGAAGGACTTGACAGGCTCAGAAAAGTCAAAAATAGTGAGATATCTTGCAGATGGATGCAGCACTCTTAAAATTGCAAAGCTTCTGAAGCGTGATCATCGAACAATCAAGCGTTTCATTCAAAATAGTCAACAGGGTCGCAAGAAGCGTGTGGAAAAACCAAGGTGCAAAATAACTGCCCATGAACTGAGAAAAGTCAAGCGTGCAGCTGCCACGATGCCACTTGCCACCAGTTTGGCCATATTTCAGAGCAACATCACTGGAGTGCCCAAAAGCACAAGGTGTGCAATACTCAGAGACATGGCCAAGGTAAGAAAGGCCGAAAGATGACCACCACTGAACAAGACACACAAGCTGAAACGTCAAGACTGGGCCAAGAAATATCTCAAGACTGATTTTTTTAAGGTTTTATGGACTGATGAAATGAGAGTGAGTCTTGATGGGCCAGATGGATGGGCCCGTGGCTGGATTGGTAAAGGGCAGAGAGCTCCAGTCCGATTCAGACGCCAGCAAGGTGGAGGTGGAGTACTGGTTTGGGCTGGTATCATCAAAGATGAGCTTGTGGGGCCTTTTCGGGTTGAGGATGGAGTCAAGCTCAACTCCCATTCCTACCGACAGTTCCTGGAAGACACCTTCTTCAAGCAGTGGTACAGGAAGAAGTCTGCATCCTTCAAGAAAAACATGATTTTCATGCAGGACAATGTTCCATCACACGCGTCCAAGTACTCCACAGCGTGGCTGGCAAGAAAGGGTATAAAAGAAGAAAATCTAATGACATGGCCTCCTTGTTCACTTGATCTGAACCCCATTGAGATCCTGTGGTCCATCATCAAATGTGAGATTTACAAGGAGGGAAAACAGTACACCTCTCTGAACAGTGTCTGGGAGGCTGTGGTTGCTGCTGCACGCAATGTTGATGGTGAACAGATCAAAACACTGACAGAATCCATGGATGGCAGGCTTTTGAGTGTCCTTGCAAAGAAAGGTGGCTATATTGGTCACTGATTTATTTTTATTTTTTTTTGAATGTCAGAAATGTATATTTGTGAATGTTGAGATGTTATATTGGTTTCACTGGTAAAAATAAATAATTGAAATGGGTATATATTTGTTTTTTGTTAAGTTGCCTAATAATTATGCACAGTAATAGTCACCTGCACACACAGATATCCCCCTAAAATTGCTAAAACTAAAAACAAACTAAAAACTACTTCCAAGAATATTCAGCTTTGATATTAATGAGTTTTTTGGGTTCATTGAGAACATGGTTGTTGTTCAATAATAAAATGAATCCTCAAAAATACAACTTGCCTAATAATTCTGCACTCCCTGTAAAAGAGTCTAAGTCACATAAAGCCCCTGGTCCGGATGGGTTTACTAATTTTTACTACAAACAATTTATTGATACATTAACACCTCATTTACAAGCTATTTTCAATAACTTTTTGTCAGGTAAACCTATGAGATCAGAGTTCTGAGAAGCAAAAGTGATTACAATACATTAGGAAGGCAATGGCCTGTCCCAGAGTTAGAGCTACCAACAACACCTTAAATAACTAGTGGTTTTTCTTCCTAGAAACCTGGCCTAACATACTCAGTAAACTTTCCCACGCTTATAAAAAAGTTACTACCTGACATCGACATATGGTCTTCTTATAAAATCTTGTGTCTTGGTAGGATTCATGCCATCTTCCGCACTATCCCAACAGCGGTCCAAACTAAGGACATTTTGGTTCTTCAGAGGGCAATCTCTCGCTTTATCTGGGATCACAAAAAAACAAGGATTAATAAGACACACAAACACAAAGCCCTTCCAGATTTATTGAAGTATTGTAAAGCCACTAGATTGTCCCAAATAACCAAGTGGTTCAGCAAATAGCAACTGCCAGTGTGGGTAGAGATATGAAAAAAATATCCTTGGAGACCGAGACCTCTGTATTAGCCAGGTATTATGACTTAGCTTACATCATAAATGAGCCGTTAAACCCGTAGCACTTAGGCAATGAGAGCCAAAGGTGCTCATTGCCAGCGAGCCAAGCATAGTGAGGCGAGCCATTAAACCTGTAGCACTTAGCGGGACTTAGACAAAAAAATATGGACTTACACAAACTAAATACGAGACGCAAAAAATTATGAGATTAGCGACGGAACAAAAACAATAAAAAACCACTAAATACACATAAAAAAATAAAAACAACACTTACAGCATGGGGCAACAGGTAGGACGTCTGTGAGTGAGGTGGAACACAAATTAAACTTGATTTAGACGATTTTCAAACATTGAAAATCGCCTAAGCGAGAAAAAAAAATGGCATTGAACATCATAAGGATAATCTGGACAGGTATAGAATTTAAATATATTCCTACAGCAAAAAAAATAAAAAATGTATAACAATTATTGATTAATTAATGTATATTAAGATATTAACTTATTAATAATTAGTAATCATACTAAAAGAAAAAACTATGATTTTACAATACATTGAGGAATATGCTTTTATGTTTTGCATCTATCCCAATATATGTGTGTTGCTGCTGATTAACTGATAGGTATGAAGCAAAATATTAAAAAGGATTTCATTCTTATTTCACAGTTTCATCTGATGTGTAGCTGAATCAACACACAGAGTGACATTTGCAACCTTTGAACACCATAAAGATCACCTTCACAGGTTCGTCATATCTTAACTGGACTCAAGACAGAGAGTTCATTCGCCAGGATTTGGACACAAGGAACTGCAACTTCACAGGTATATGATTTAACTATGCCCTTATGGTTTGACATCGATGACACTTCATTATTAATTGAGAAAAGTATATTAAAGATTCATAGTGAGCAATGTAACCATATACCATATGATTGAAAATGAACATTTTACAGAAGGAACTTCTACAGAAAAATAACGTTTAAATAAAAAAAATGAAAAAAAGATTTTATATAGTGGAAGATTGATTCCAACTAATTGCAAATAAAAGTGTTTTTTTATTATGTCATAAAAAAAAAGAACTTAACCACATAGCATATTAATTTAAATGAACATTTTAAAGAATGAACTTCTAAAGAAAAATAATGTTTCAATAAAAAAAAATTATATGCTGCAACATTCATTGCAAATAAATGTGCTTTTTATTATGTCATTTTTAAGAATTAAAAAAGGACCTTTACACATTTAAAGTGGTCAGTACAATTACAATTTTTTTTTTAAAATTATATGATTAAGTCATTACGTTTTAAAGAACAACAATTAGACATCATAGCTACATTCATTGAATCTTTACGCAAATTGAACAGTCTTTTACAATACATGTATACTTTGATAATAGCTGTTTATGTTTCAGCTTCTTTATAACAATATAAGTAACTTTGAAGGTTTTACATTTATCCCATTTTTTAAATCATTCAATTGCGTACATTCATATTAATTTACTAATTAATTCATTATTACGTTTGCAAAATATATATATGTGCAGGCCTTTGCTATTTAATATATGTCAATAAAAAGTACAGAAATGGTTTCATTTATTGCATTGTAAAAAAGTACAAGATTTGAAAATGGTTGCATTATTTCATTCATCCAATTTACTTTTATATTGGAAACAGGTAAAAACAATATGTACAGAAAACAAACAACAAATAATAATTACATCTCTATTTACAATTACACATTAAAATGGCGGATAATGTAGAAGACAAAATTGAACGCAAAAGAAGACTGGCAAGGGAAAGGAAGCAAAGGTGGAGAGATACACAGTAACCTGAAACTCCACAACGCTTAAGAGAAGACAGACAGAGTATTTTAAATAAAAGAAAAATTAGTAAGAAAGCAGCAAGTGAGTGTGCTGGGGCTTCCAATAACCGAAAAAGTAAACAAAAATATGTCTGTGAACCATTGCCCAATAAAACTATATTGCCTACTAACTCCAATGTGGAGACACATGACACCAATGTACATATAGAAAGTTGTACTGATATCTACTGGATGTTGAGGAAGTGCATGACAATGTGTTTAGTAGAGCACTACAAGTAGACACTCATTATTGTGGATTACTTAATGTTGTTTGTCAGTTTTGTGGGGCCTATCATTTTCTAAAGGAAAGACCAACTGACGGAGATTTCATTAGTTGCTGTCAGAAAGGAAAGGTAAGACTTCCACAAAGACACACATTTCCAGATTATTTACAAAGTATCATGAGCGAGCCAACATTTCCAAATTATACTAATTTTTTTTTTTAAAATGGGTGCCACATTAGGAAATTTGCACAGTTATATTTCTTAGATACAATGGAAGCTGTGGAACAAAGAATAACTCTTCCAGAAAATAAACAATGTTTGTGCATAGTCTTTGAACAGCTGGATAAAATTATGGCTAAAAACCCAAACAGTGAAGCATACAAACAATTAGCACAACTTGAAAAAGAACAACAGGAACATGCTCAAAGACATCAATTGCCAAGGCGAAGAGTAAATATGGTGTTAAAAAGAGATCGCAACACTGATCAAAGACAATATAATTTACCAACAGTAAATGAGGTTGCCATGGTGTTTAAAAATGAAGATGGTGAACCACCTTTTCAGCGGGATATTAGAATACATGCACGCAATGAAGAACAACCATTAATCAACATAAATATATTAAGTTGTAATTTAGATCCAATGACATATTCCATTTTCTTTCCAAATGGGGAACCTGGATGGGAACCAAAATTACAATTGCAAAGTTATCCCAATAGTAAACTTCGTGTTAGATCTAATATTTGCTGGGATATAAAGTGGCACAAACTGCTATTCGGGATACTTTTAATCCAATTTTAAATGGGGGCAAACTCATTCAACAATGGATTATTGATTCATATCTACAAGTTGAAGCCAATAATCTAAATTTCATTACATTTCAACAAATTAAGTTACGAGTAGAACAGTATTGTGGATTGATGGATTATGTGTCAGAATTGGCTTCCAACAGAGACATTCCAGATGGAAGAGCAATTTTTTTGCCATCCACTTTCCTCGGATCTCCTCGCAATATGCGAGACAGGTATAATGATGCCATGGCTATTGTTACAAAATTTGAAAAACCAGATTTATTTATTACATTCACATGTAATCCTCAATGGCCAGAGATCAAGGAAAATTTGAATCTGGGACAAACTCCTTCTGACCGACCAGATTTAGTGGCAAAAGTATTCAAAATCAAACTCAATTTATTAATACATGATATCACTAAAGCACACTTATTTGGACAATGTGTGGCTTTTGTTTATACCATTGAATTTCAAAAAAGAGGACGGCCACATGTTCACATACTTTTAATACTGCAGGAAAAAGATAAGTTGAATATTGCAGAGAGAGTGGATTCAGTAATTTCTGCACAATTGCCAGAGCAAGAAAAATATACCCAACTTTGGGAGATTGTTACACACAGATTGATTCATGGCCCATGTGGAGAGATGAATCCTAATTCACCATGTATGGAAAATAAAAAATGTACAAAAGAATTTCCTAAACAATTTCAAATACAAACTTTTGCAAAATGTGATGGATACCCTTTGTATAAAAGAAGACAAAGACAAACAGCTATTATCCGTGGGTAAAAGATTGATAATAGATTTGTCATTCCTACAATCCACATTTGCTCATCAAGTACAATGCACACATAAATGTGGAAGCTTGCACTTCTATTAAATCAATCAAATTTGTGTATAAATATATATACAAAGGATATGACGCAGCAACGGTTGTTTTGCAAGGTGCTGCAAACGAAAAGGAAAATCCAATTTTACCTGACGAACTATCAAATTATTTAGATGCTCGCTATGTCAGTGCTCCTGAAGCAATGTGGCGGCTTCTGAAATTTGAGTTGCATGATCGGTCACATGCTATCTATTGTTTAGCTGTACATTTGCCTCAAAGTCAGTTTGTTTGCTTTACTGCAGGCAATGAAAGAACTGCATTAGCTCAAAGTGAATACCGTGATAACACACTTACTGCATGGTTTAAATTAAACTGCCAGGATACGCAGGCCAGACAATTTTTATACATTGAGATACCATATCACTAAGTATTTGAAAATGGTCTATGGCGACAACGAAGAAGAGATACACATAAAATTATACCACAAATTTATACCGTCAGTCCAAGGGACATTGAACGTTTCAGTTTAAGATTACTTCTTTTACATGTTCCCAGTGCACAGAGTTTTGAACATTTACATACAGTGAATGACATAGTTTATGATACATTCCTATTAGCTGCAAGACATCGAAACTTCATAGCTGAAGATACAAAATGGGAGAGGTGTCTGGAAGAAGCAGCACTTTGTCAAATGCCCAAGCAAATGAAACAACAATTTGCATTCATTTGCATCTTTTGCAATGTACTTGATGCTTTTACTTTGTGGGAAACATTTAAATTACATATGTCGGAAAACTTCTTGAAACGTTACAATGAGCCAATAGCACTGTTAAAAACCATGATGGAAATACCTGTACAAGAAATATTGTTCGCTCATGGATTAAATTGTGCAAGTTTTAATTTGCCTGATCCAGGACTTATAGATGACATCAACTTTGATGATTATGACACTGAGCTCCAAGAACAAAAAACAGAATAAAAACTGGCAACTTTAAATACTTTACAGTTACAAGCATTTAAGGCAATCGCAAATGCTACAGATGATGAAATGGTCAAAAACCGGTATTTCTATCTAGACAGCCCAGGTGGATCAGGAAAAACTTATCTGTACAATTGTTTGATGAGTTATATTCGAGCACAGGGTCAGATAGCAATGCCATTTGCAACAACTGGAATTGCTGCACTTTTGTTAGAACTGTGCATAGTGGATTTAAGCTGCCAGTTCCCATTTTGGAAACATCAGTGTCAGATATTCGACTGAATTATTTACAAGCAAAAAAAAAAAAATTAATTATCATAGACTAGGCAACAGTGATGTCATGTCATGCTCTGCAATGTATTGATAGATTTTTAAAAGAAGTGATGGATAATAAGTTGCCATTTAGTGGAAAGGTCATGCTGTTAGGAAGAGATTTTAGGCAAACATTACCTGTTGTGCCACATGGCAAAAGAACGGAGATCATTGAAACATGTATCAAGTAAACTGTGGAAAATATTTACACATCTTAAATTAGAATTAAATATGAGATCTGAAGGCCAAAATGAATTCAATGTTTGGCTCATTTAAATCGGAGAAGGAAAACATCCACAAATACATGATTTACCAAATGATACCATTGAAATTCCATCAGAAATGGTTTGCAAGAAATCACTCTTATCAGCCATATTTCTAAACACTCTTAATAATGATGATTACTCATTGCAAACAAAGTGATATTAACATCAAAAAATATAGATGCCTTGAATGTAAATAACGAAATGTTACAATTCATAAATTCACCACAAAATAATTATTACAGTGCAGATTCAGTTCTGGTTGATGATAAAGACAGTGAATCGAATTTCATTATTGAATTTATTAATTTTTTAACACCATCAGGAATGCCACCACATATTTTACAATTGAAAAAAGGGGCAATTGTCATGTTATTGAGAAATATGAATCCAAAAAAAGGACTTTGTAATGGGACCAGATTAATTGTGCATAAGTTAAACGATCATTTTATACATGCAGAAATTATGACTGGGACCCATAAAGGTGAACAAGTTTTTATACCAAGAATTGATTTAGCTCCAAGTGAGAGTGGTTTGCCTTTTGTCCTTCAAAGGAGACAATTTCCAGTCATCATGGCATTTGCCATGACCATCAATAAATCCCAACGACAAACTTTTAAGTCTGTTGGAATTTTTTTTAAAGAACAAGTTTTTGCACATGGACAACTCTATGTTGCTTTTTCAAGGTTCACTAATCCAAAGGAAATTAAAGTTCATGTTGAAGAATACCAAAGCCAGGGTCATTTATTGGAAGATTGATGCGTTTATACAAAAAACATTGTGTACTATGAGGTGCTGTAAATATAGAGGACAGTGGTTTCATTTCGACGACAACATTTTATGTTACTCGATCTGATTTCAGAAAACCACTATTTCAATAAGAAACTCTATAGAATGGCAAAAAACATAGAGAACAGTGGTTTTACTTCCAGGACAAAATGATAGTACTCTGGGACTCTTTAAATAGGGGACCACTATTTCCCTTAGGAAACTCTATGTGCTATTGCACAAAGTACAAAAAGAACAAAAAAATGGAAACTACAAGAAAAACAACAGTAAACCATCCTTAGACAGATTGGAATGTGTTAGAAGTTACCTTTTCACATGATTGGCCCCACAAAACAATTACATGACATTTTCTTTACTTGCAAGGTTAAATGTTATTATTTTATGTTACTATTTCACATGTTAACATTGCATTTTAAAAGTTTGGGAAAGTTATTTCAATATATATATGTGATATAGTCAAAGATGTATGTTACTTTTATTTTTATTGATCCAGGGAGTAATCCGATCGCCAGTTAATGGGGTCACAAAGGAATTTTTTCCTCTTTGATACAATTGGACACGTTTCAATGTTTTTTTTTTTATTATTTGCCTTCCTCTGGATTCAATGCAACTTAGTTTAACAACAGTTTAAAAACAATCTAATGAATGTTACAAAGCATGTAATTGTTCTAAATACTTAGTTAATGAAAGTTTACATAGTCCTCTGTTAGTCATGGATAAATATCAATAAAAAAGTGTTAGTATTGTTAAAAAGAAAGGTTCAAGATTGTTTAAAATACAATTTGCATGTTACAAACTTTTATATTATGGTTTACAATATGTATTCATGAAAACTTCAGACGTTGTTATATTGTTACTAGCGACTTGCCCGTCAAAAAATGACTGCAATGTGATGTATATGTTTGTCAAGTTGTTTAGTTATTTATATATATCTTTGACACTTGTAAGTATTGTGATATGAACGTGCATTTCTGTAAAATATTGATGTAATGTTTTTTTAACATGAAATGTGTATCTGAAGAATTGTTCACTTTAATATACATTGAATCCAGAGGAAAGCAAAAAGTAAAAAGCCTTGTTGAAACGTCCCTAATTTTAACATGAAGTTTAAAATATATGTAAGCAATAACCTTCAAAGTATATATTTTTAAACTTGATCTTTATTTTTTATGTAACTTTGGAAGTTGACAAAACATTTGTATAATTTTGAACATTAT